>LPNX011018165.1:158255-227839 GCA_001517045.1 Pseudotsuga menziesii
CCTCAACTCACCCCAAGCCATAACAGCTTGGAAGCTAAAGGATGTCCATTGTCAAGTTACCCACCCTGATCAGCTGAAGGTGTTCTGTTACCTTAGCTATCAGATATTTCCAAGAGACGGTGGACTGTCATGTTACTCAACTAGACTGCCACAACATGATTGTTGGAAAACCCTACAAGTTTGATAGAAGAACAGCTTATGGTGGCTATTACAATTTACAACACCTTCGGGCTTGACAAAGATGGTAAGACCTACAAACTTCTTCTTTTTTTGGTAATTCTCTACTTACTAGATGGCAAATTATTAAACACATTAACCTCAGAAAATGTATAACCCTCCATGTGGTCTGCCACATCAAGGAGGACAACCAAAGAAAGATCCCTCCCCCTGATCTTTAGGTGCTCATGGATTCATACACCAATGTTTTTAAGAATTCAAAGGGATCCCTCCCTTTAGAGTCACTAGCATTCTACTTACCTGGCCTGAAGTTCTTCCCTACCTAATTACCTTGCCTACCAAACCACACTTGTGGAAAGAACAGAGATTGAATGACAAATAAAGCAGCTGTTGGAAGACAACAAAATCAGACCTAGCACCTCACCCTGTGGATCTCCAGCATTCATCAACCCTAAAAAATAACAACAAGAGTGAAGAATTTGCATAGATTACAGGGCCATAAGGTACCCCCTAAAAATCATTATCCACTTTCAAGGATTGATGAGCTTCTTCACCAAGTCAAGTGAGTGCGGTACTTGACCAAGATTGATTTAGCTTTTGGTTGTCATGAATTCCACATGGAGCCTAAAAATGCATGGAAGACAACTTTTAAGACTTAACTTGGGTCTCTACAAGTGGTCGGTCATGCCTTTTGGCCTTACTTTTGCCCTTACCACTTTTATGTGGATCATCAATGACATTTTTTGCTCTCATGTTGGAGAATTTGTTTGTGTTCTACTTTAATGATATCCTGATACATAACAAAAGATGGGCAGCATATTTGGAGCAAGCACATCCACATAGTCCTGACTCTTGGATCTTCTTCACCAACACAAGCTACACGCCAAGATGATGAAGTCTTTCTTTGGGAAGATTTCTGGCTAATACATGGGTTTTGTTATTGATGCAGCAAGAGTTCATACAAATCTCAAAGAAGTTAGGGTTCTAAATGAGTGGCCTACTCCTAGTACCATTTTGAATCTCAGGTTTTCCAGGAGACATGAATTTCTATAGGAAAATCGTCTGCCATTATTCCCATATAGCTCACCCCTCCAATCAAGACTCAATGGATTCTAAAAGTAGATAGAACATTCTAGAAGCTCAAGAATTCTCTTTGTTTGGAACCTATGTTTGCATTTCCTGATTTGCAACAATCATTTGAAACAGAGATTGATGCCACCCAAAATGCAATTGGCACTATTCTTAAGCAAGGGGGACACCCAGCTGCATACCATTCTGAAATATTGACCCAAACCAAGCTCAATTACAACATCTATGCCGAGGAGGTCTATGCGTTGTTTCAAGACCATCCCAATGAGGGTTACCTGCACACCCAAAAGACATACATAGTAAGGTGATTTATTCCATAATACATAAACACCTTGAATGTTCAGTAAAAATTAAGAACGGTTCTTACATTGTTGACGTCAACGCCATCTATTGTAAAATTTGAATTCTCATCAAAGAGCTTCTAGGTTGCCTAGCTTATTTGTTTTACCGTCAATGGAAGAAGCCCGGTGCTGGTACCGCTTTTCTGCAAAACAATCCATGCTTGATTGAATGTTGGGCTCCTTAAACTGCCAAAACATGCAGAGGTTGAAAACCCTAAAACCGCCTAAGCTGAGAGGAAAAGCCGCTTACCCTCACAGAGGGAAAACCACCTTCATTAACTTGGGTGGCCTGAGAGGGCATAAAACCACCTCCTGAGAATAGAGAACCTCCATCCGACTGACTCTGCATGCCAAACATCTTTATTCTCTACTTTGTTAATCCCCGCAGAGAACAAGGGTTTTTTGGATGAAATTCACAAAGAAAATAATATCGGGTGCGAAGGATACGAAGTGTAATCAAATGACAATGGTGTTTTTCTGCTGCGAAGTCTTCGCTGATATTGGGGATTTGAGGGCGAAAGAAAAACTCCCTCCATTTCATTCGCCACTTTGTGTTGAATTTGAGGTTGGTGTCAGGGATCAAGATTGAAGGGATGGTCTTAATTTCATATAGAAGGTTATATATTCATGCAGCCCTTCATTGACGAAGGGCTTTCAAAAACCTCACATTTCAAATGGCAGTAATAAATTAATTGTACATTTCATTTACTTGATGACAAAAATTAAAAACAAAAAATTAAATTGCAAAATGGGATTTGTAAAATTGCACAAGTCAATGTATATCCCTACCTACATTGTGTTCAATCTATTTGACCAGAGCTTTGAGCAAAAATTAAAAACAAAAATTAATTGTACATTTCATTTAATTGATGACAAAAATTAAAAACAAAAAATTAAATTGCAAAATGGGATTTGTCATTTTAATGGGATTTGTAAAATTGCACAAGTGAATGTATATCCCTGCCTACATTGTGTTCAATCTATTTGACCAGATATTCGAGCAATGATTCCTTACATTGAATCTATTCGCGATGACCTACCTTCTAGCTTTGACCTTATGGCTAGTTCTATTATTATCTATCCTATCTATGATCTTAAAAGGGTTAATTGTAGATAAACAAGCTGCTGTAAACCTTGCCCTATTGAACCACCCGCCCTCGCAGACAACATCATTTGTACGTTTCTTTGTCGACTGATACCAGCTAGCAGCAAATAGAACCCGGCCAGCAGCACACCTTTGTAGACAACATTATCTGTACGCTCTGTCTAGTATATCCCTGCCTACATTGTGTTCAATATATTTGATTGGGAAATAAGTCTACAATTACTTAGACGCTTTAAGGTTTATAATAAAAAAGGAACTCAGACAGATGGTCAAGCCAGATAGTACAAACTATGGCTATAAATTTGGAAGTATGGATTGAGGACGAACAAACGTGATCACTTAAGAGACCATTCTTGATGGCGTTGAAGGAATTCAAAACAAGAGGCAGCCTATGCTAAAACTCCGAAGCTTCAGTCATAAAATAAAATTTATAGGGGAAGCAGAAGCAACCAAAGCTGAATGTTTTGAGATTACCGAGAAATTGATAAACTATCAAAAAGATGCAGACCTGAAGAATAAACAATGGAGGTTTTTACACAGTCATCATCTGAAAGTTTCATAGGGCCAATTCAGAGAATTATCCTCTGACAAATATAAAACTAAAGTCTTCAAAAAGTAATAGGTTTTCAACTAATTAACTTGTGCTTGAATGCATGCACATCTCCGCCTTACAGTAACAGGAAAGAAAAAATTATATAAAATTACCTTGGCTTCCGGAGTTAGCCAATGAATCTAACGAGTTCTTCCTCAGTCGTTCATTGTGTCTTGCCAACCTTCTCCTGCAACTTCTCTTTGCATCGTCAAATTCTACTATGCCATGGAATATAGATAGGCACCACAACACCCAATTATTCATGTGTATTATCAAATTATATACTTAATATGTATGGATCCATGTTGACCTACTCAGGAAAAGAAACAGTGAGGTGCAACCGTCTCCTGGTTAGTTACCTGCTACACTACAGACAGAAGCGTTGCTCGATACCAAGAACAATGACTTTGGGGGATTTGGAATGCATTTCACAAACTTTATGTCTCTTGTGATATTCTTTTGCATTTGCAATTTCCAACACTAAGTTGCATCCTTCCACTTGACAACGGGGAGGTTGCATGGTCGAAGCCGGCAAAGCCCTCGGCTTCTTATAAACGCAATCACCAGCAACTGGATTAATTACCTTAGCTGGATTTGCAGCGTCTCTAAAATGCTGCTACTTTCCAAGCTTAAGGCACGTTAAGGAATCCCCTTGGACATCCTTGATGACATTAATGTTATCTCTCGTGGGACCTTCATTAGCACTCTGATAATTGTCATTCCTCCCACATCCCACCCAAGCCAACTACCACCATATTTCTCTGACCAGAATGGCTATACTCGGAACCCCCAAGAAAATTACCACCATTTGCAACCCCTTCTACAAGTCAACCCTTCAATAATCCATTGCCTTCGCTTTTCACAGAACCCTCAGCCAAAGGATTCTAATGAATCTTGACATCCAGAGGAAACTGTGCCTTATGATTGCTTGAAAAACTCTCGTCCTTGATGACTTCAGCAAAATTACCAGCAGCCATGAGAGGCTCAAACAGGGGCGAGGACTCATGAACCATGTTCGTCCCACGCAATAACTCCTTCCCAATATTATAACCCTCTTCTGAACAAACCCATTCTGCCATGGGTAATCTCTCATACCTATCCCCGGTCGTACTGTAAAGCCCTGTGCAACGTTCCCAGTCCCAAGGACTCTTTAAATTCCAATCCTGCATCTTAGAGGGCCAGCAATGATCATGGCTACTGCTGCTGTTGTTACCACCATGATTTGCCATGGAATTTGAGTCCATATTCTTAAAAATGACTTCTTCTTCCTGCATCTTAGAGGGCTAGCAATGATCATTGCTGCTGCTGTTGTTGTTACCACCATGATTTGCCATGAAATTTGAGTCCATATTGTTAAAAATGACTTCTTCTTCACAAGACCAATAATACTAATCCAAGGTAAAATACAGATACACTTTCAGGCTCTTTTCACTTTATGAATATTACCAAATCCAGTGATCCCATATTTGCTTCGATTTCCAAATCCGGGATGATTAAAATACTAACCTTGTTGTCTGAACAAAACCTCCATAAGAGCAATACTCCCCAGAGCCTCGTCCAACAGACCCGCATCAGAGAGCCCCTGAATCAAACTGATGTAGGTCAAAACATCTGGGGCCATCCCCTTCTCAACCATGAGAATCTGCATTTCTATGTAAAAATCAAGCTCGCCCATTTTACAGAGCCCATCAATCAAAGAAATGTAGATGACAACATCGAGCTCACAAACTATGGCCACCCGTTTAAGTGGCGTTATTGGGAAAGCAACCACTGATAATAATCTCGTCCACGGATTCAATTGACAAAGCCCCGCCCGATCGCATTGGATTCCCGCCCTCCGGTCCGGCTTGATGTTCCCCTCTCGTAGGGTCGCTTATTTCCCTCCCTCCGGTCGGGTTGCTCTGGTTGTGACCCTCCTTCGTCGGGCTGGCTCTTCCCCTTCCCAGCTACCTTCAACCCAAAAGGACAAAAACCTTCAAACGCCTCGTAGCCGCCGGTCACAGAAAGAGATTGCCCTGCCGGATCGATTCATTTAATATGACATGAAATATCTTGGAGGCTGGTACAGGTCGGAATCACAAAAATTGTTGATGGGAAATTTTTATCTTAGCCCTTCTAATGTAATTTTAATTTAAAATCTTCATTTTTTATTAAAATGACAAAAATTAAAAACCCCATTTTAAATGACGTGCAAATTTTAAATTCCCCTTCACTGACGGCCTAGGAGCCCTTTGACGGGCATTGACGGCTTGAATTTTGATACCTGGTTGGTGTCATTTACCAATCACTTTGACATTTGACTATGGAATTTTTAAATCTTTGTCAACGAATTATATCATTTTAGGTTTTGAGTTTAATTTTTTTTTTAAGAGTAGTCTTATAAGTTTTGGATTTTTTAAACTAAAAAATTATACTATTAATTAGTATAGGTTTAAATACTAAATACATAGTTGATATCAAGACAATTTATGTTGAATTAATGTAATACCTTTATTTATATGGAGTAGCTTATAAGTTAATATAACAAAAAATATATATATATATATGACTCGATCAAAGCATAAACAAGATGACTGAAATATGATTGCCCAAATGAAAGTTCAAAAAAGTGTAAAAGCTAAAATATCCCATAAAGCAAAATATATGGTCGATCTCTCTTGCATCACAAAAGTGCCAACTTAGTAGAAGTTTCCCCCAAAAAGATAAAAAAACATCTAAGATAATGCAGTTTCAATAAGACAGTTGAAATAAATGCCACCACTTTGTCCATTGCAAGCATGTCATTGTAAACCTGTCAATTCAAAAAGATAAGATGCTAATAAAATATGTATAAAAAGTATACCAGTGCAATCCATCATGCTACATCCAAGGGGAGTGTCTACATTTGTATATACAGAGGAAGAAACGACCATGTTCCTCCTCTCATGTATATATCGAGTAAGAGCCAAAGTTGAACTAATACATAGATTGTAATACTGCCATGTTCGATGCAATCCTAATCATGGAAAAACTAATAGTGTATAACCCCTTCTTTCATATTGACCGCCCTATTTGACAATGCATCTGTATCTCTATTAAATTCACGATATATATGAGAAATAGAGATGCCTGACAAGAGAACATCCCTAGGAGGCCGTTGCTTTATAATTACAATTAAAACATCAAACAAAGAATGTTAGTCATGTCGATTAAGTAACAAAAACAAAAATGATACAATATATAATTACAAAAACTCTCAATATAAAGACCGCATGATATATAATCATGAATTATATTGACTTACCAATGGAAATGAACCTATTTATATGAGTGTGTGTAGGAAATGAACCTAAGCGTCGGATATGCGATGGTGCTTTCCATGTTAAGTAGTTGACCAATTAAAGGCGTCGTCGCTTAAGTAATGCTTACTAACGCGCCGTCTCTTAACCGACGGTTATCAGAATAGTCGTTGCTTCATCAACGCTTGTGGCCACATTTACAAAAAGAAAATGTATCCTTGTGATTTTTGGTAAGTTTAAAAAGAGAAATCCACGCACCGTCGGATTTTGGATCGAAACGTAGTAGTGCTCCAGTTGTACTCCTCAATTCCTCTAGTTTAATGGTTCACTCCGAGCAATCAATCTACTAGCACCATCTTGGTAAAGAGACTGGCTATTCCTCATAGCATAACTTCCTTTCTACCGTGAACCAACTGGCTCTTGGTTGCACTACCTTCTGAATCTACCCGTCAAGGAATGTCATTTGAAAGTGAAACCAGGAAACAAGGAAAAATGGGACCTATATTAACTAACTAGTTATCTCCTTCTCAAAGAAAGTAATATATAAGGAAAGAGGCCGAACAATAAAAAATGGTAAAGAAAGTTACCAGTATAAATAATATGTATAAAGGCAAGTTCCCCATTTGAAATAGGCACCCGGAGATAAAACTGATCATGGCACCAAGGTTTGTAAGAATCGCCCTCAATAAAAATATTCTAACGATTATTTCCTTTCATAAGAAGGCATACAACCTAAAACAGTCCAAGGCAAAACCAGCATGGAGAAACTAGAAGCAGATAAAGCGATCTTCAATGTTCATGATTCTGTTTGAGTACTAATTACATAATTAGTGAAGAATACTAGCTGGGCAGTCTCCTATCGCAAGATTTGATAGGTTGTCTGCGTCAGAATTGAACTCCCTGTATAGGTGCCTGAAGAATAAAGAAAGAAAACAATTCTTTAGGAGCCCAATCCTTTTCAACCAACAATCATATATAACTCAGTGACTGCAACTTGGTGAGACCTATGGCCCAATCAATTATCATGACCTTTTATTTGCCAAAAATAGAAAGCTAGAGATTTTTTTTTTTGCGAACCATAAAAGCCCCCATAAGGCTAAAAGTTCATGCAATTTCTTTGTTGGATCTCTGAAGATCGAGGTGCATGGCACTAATATTACTAATGGAAGGTAGAAAACTTTACAAAAATTACACTTCATTTCCAAATTTGCAATTTTCCATGACACAATTAAAAATGACTAATGCATATTCTTCTAGCTAGTCATTTTTTATGTCGTGACTAAATTAGTCATTTATTTTAGTCATTTTTAACTCTGTCACTTATTATCTAGTCATATTTGTTAACTGGTGACTAAATTAGTCGTTAATTTTAGTCGTTTATAGTTGGGTCAATAAAAATTGCTCATATTTAGTAGTAAATCACTTGAACAACCTGTGGTGACTAGAATTTTTAGTCACCTAGTAGCTAATTCCTCATTTTGTACTAGTGATCGATGATTGGATAGGACTGATATACCAATCGGCAAGATGCAACAAACTAACTATATCATCATACTGATCATGAAGGCTTTCCAAATGATAAGTCATTGTATAATCCCAAAGCTGCTCCAAATCATAAGGAACCTATACATGTGAAGAAGAAGGTTGAGATTTATATTCCACTGACTGCATCATATCTAACTTTTCACAACACTACTTCTCAATGTATTCATTATTGTTGACTTTGTGTGACTCTGCATGATATGACTTTGAATGATCACGTGAAAATTTTGAAGGCTTCTCTTCCATACTAAGATTTTCCCAGGTATCCAGATCCATGCTCCCCTCTATGGATGTATCATAGATTGGACTTCCACAAATATTTGAATTGACACTCCCCTATGTGGACATAGCATGGATGGGATTCTCAATAAGACTTTCAGAAGTTGGAGTATCTGTGAAATTCCAATAGTAATCACTCCCATCTGTGTCGGATATGAGAGAGTCTTCCTTGCCGGTATCACATCCTAAGATATAACTACCCTCCTCCTGATCATAATAATCATCCTTCAAAGTTTTGGTTTCAAAGATATTACAAGAAGTGAAGATTTCCAAAACTTCGTCCCTAAGTGATGGACATAGAGGAGTGTCATTATACACATCATAAATTTCTTCATAAGTGTCGATCTCAGTAATGGTTTCCTCGTGAGGGATTTCTGGAAAAATATTAGCATTAAAAAAAAATTGAGAATACCTCAAAACTTCAATGTTTTTAGTTATGTTGATATGAGGAGAGTCTTCAACAATGTGTTCAATCATGGGTTCCTCGTGAAGCTCTTCGACGTGATTTTCATGGATGCTCCTCTCTTTAGAATCTTGCTGCATATTGAGAGATACCTCATATTCTTTAATAAGTAGCTTAATTACTTCCTTTCTTAAATAACTACGAGGAAGTTCTTTGATGGGAGTATCATGGATCTCCTCTTCACTTAAATGTTCAAGAACTGATTCTAAGTCTTCAATACTTTGTATCATGGAAAAAGGTCCATCATATGTTTCCATGTGATACTCTATCCCAGATAGGTAGAAGGTACAGATCCTTTCAAGGAAATTTTTCAAACCATTCATAATACCCCTACCATCATGCCACTACTCTAAAAAAATCCAAAGGAATCTTGGAAATGAGGTTATACATTTATTAGGAAGGCCCTGATAGAACCAACAAAAAGCCTCACCCTGAAAAGTAATAGCAAACATCTCCATCATATTTTCCTCATAACACACATTGGAGTCAGCCATCAACTGAAGGAAATATTTGACATGCCAGATGGCCAAATCACCATAATTTCCATGAAAGACTCAAAGACATTTAGATACATCCCCCACACCGTGACCACAGAGGAAAACCTGAGACGTTTGAGAAATCAATAGGCGGAAAAAGTCCGGCTATCTAGGCACCACACTGCTCCCTTAATTAATCCATATAAAAACTTAATAGTATGCATTTGATATAACCATTAAACCTTGTACTAAATAGGTGGAGTTGTCAAGTGATGAGCTTTAAAGGTTTTAATATATCGCATGGGCTCATCTACGCACAACAAAACTTAACAAGTTTATGAGATAACAGGGTTTTATCCCTTCAATGGAGTCACCATGTGAAAAAGAAAAATAAGCATTTATAAATCTTTCAAAAAAAAAAAAATATTTTTTTTGTAAAAATAAAAACTAAAAAACGTTAGTGGAATCCCCTAGATGAAAATTAAACATCTACTCTAAGCATTCATCAAACAAAGCAAAAAAAAAAGGAAGAAAACAAAATTTGTACACCGGGAATAAAAAGATTGATCCCCGGAAACGGTGCCAAAGAGTGTTGCTGCCTTTCACACACCTCAGGGGGATGTGCAAAAATATTCAAGCCACTCGGTGTGTCCTTTGGGGAAACTCTCAAGTAAAGGATGTCACTTTGTTCTTGACTCCTTTGTTTAGGCTCAACTCATAACGAATCCAAGGGGGGTAGACCCTATTAAGTTACTAAGGCTAATTACTTTAGTATGATGGTAGTAAATCGAATAAGTTGCTTAGAAGTTTGAAATTAACAAGTGATAACCACAGATGACAAGCTGAAAAATAAGCACAAGTAAGCACAATGATGACACATAATATATATATTGAAAGAATTAAACAAATAACTAGTGCCTTAAAATGGAGTAAAAAATAATTAAATGTACTTGCATGTGCTTGGAGTGAATATTTTGCAATTGTCTCTTGGTATGTTTCAAGTTAATATGAAAAATGAGTGGATTAAATTAGGTGAGGGGGGCCCCAAATATACCCAAGGAGTACCTGGAGTATGTCCAAAAAATAAAACCTTCACGGCTACCCGCAAGGTGTTTCTAGGTTGGATCGAGTCTCTTAGACTGTGTTCATAATACACTCGTTAGGGTGTAACAAAGATCGGCACCTCGAGGTCACTTTCCATTTGTTTCCATTCATTTGGGTATTTTGCCACCGCTTACGGTTTGTTTGAGGCATTATATTTTCACCTAATGGTGGTTAATTGGGTAAAATGAAACCTAATTAATCTAGTCACCCACGTTTCTTTTGATGCAGCTTGACTAATTGAATGAACCGCAACCAAAACAAACAGCATACATACCGAAGTCTTTGTAATTTTTAGTAAATTTTAACCTGATGTGTTTTTAGAAAGAAAAACCCTCTAGGAACCTCTCTCGGGCCAGGTGGACCTCAATCAGGGAATCAAGGAGGGGGTTGATTTTAAATGATTGCTTGAAAAAAAAGAACAACGAAGCAGCAAAAAAGAAACAAACCACATGTTTTCTAATTAAATCTACCATGATCCTCTCTCACCTTTTGGTTCAATTGGGACTTGTGGGGTAAGTATTAAAGTTAATTTGACCTTATGATATGGAATATATGATAAAATTAATAAAAGTATACTATTTTATGATAGATTAAACTAATCTAGAACGAAAAAATAAGAAAATGCAAAAAAGGAAAAGAGGACGCGAATCCCCCCATGGGGGATGGAATTGGCTGGAAAGAGCCTACTCGGAATTATTTTTTACTACCATCAATTAAAATATTAGAAAAATGATATGATTCTTCTCTTTTCTTATACATAATGCAACTACGAGCTTACAAAGTGCAAAAATTAAAGATTTCAGTAAAAAAGGGAGACCCCTGGCGGGATTCAGATGGCCCAAAAGTCACTTTCGAACAACATCTCCTCCTGTTTTCTGTTATAACTGCTAAAAACCAGAAAGCTTATTAAACTTAAATATGCCCAAAAACACTTTGAAATTACCTTTGGTTCTGCCTACTTTTAATAATAAAAAAAGCTAAGTTAAAACTAGTTAAAAAAGGTGAAAAGGGAACCAAGGAAAGCAAGCTTTCCTTGGGATATTGGGTTTTCTTTAGGGCAGCCAATGTTATGTGCACTGATTCCTGGATTTTATGTTTTATAACACAAAACATAAATCTAATGCATGCAAGCTACAAATTTTCTTTAAAATGCAACGCAAAAAGGACGATTTATTTATGCCAGATCTATGATGCTTATGGAAAACTTTTGAAAAACAGAGATCTAGCTTTTTGAATGCTTATGTATGGGATCTAATTAGATATTTTGAGTATGATAAATTATAAGATCATGCATAAACAAAGTAACCAAGAATATTTAATTCTTTAAAGAAAAGAGAAGAAGAGGAGAGAAGGTTGGTTCGTTGCTTGAATGGAACAAGCCAAAAGGAAGCCCTTTTGTGGAGCGTCGAGGAACAGAGTCTTGAGATTATTGGATAAGGAATGGAATCAATCTTGATCCAAACCTTTTTCCAATGTTGAACATGCAACTAAATAACACAAGCCTGCACAACACCTCATGATATCTGGATATAGATGTATGAAACAACAAAAATGAAATATCATGCAAAAATAATCTTATTTAAGCATATAACTGAAATTCTTGAGCATACATAATATGGATAAACAAGAGAAAGTAATCTTACTTGCCTATTTTACACCCTTACTTGATTCAACAAAATCCTTGAAGCTAAAATACAAAGCAACACAAAAATTGGAAAGAATTTGCAGTTACCACATTAGTAGCATGACGCTAGGAATCCACACAAACACATGCAATACACGGTATAGCCTCCAAATATTCTTTATTCACAATGAAAATATAGCAATATTACAATGGAAACAACTCTTCAATCCAACTCTCACTAGCTTGGAAGAGGGAAACTGTTCTTTAATTATAACAAAAACTAGAACCCTATCCCAGAGGGGGTGCAATTCCCAAGGAGAGAGAGACTACAGCTGCATGAGGAGTCAAGCCAAGCTTGATCTAAGTATATCTGATTCTGATCTGAGTCTGTCTAAGTGTAACTAGGAATCAGAGAGCTGATCGGACTGACACATCAACGGTTAACTAAAACATCAAGCAAATCACATCCATATGGGCCTACACATGTGGAGGAGAGAGAGAGGGTGCAATTCCCAAGAATGCATGTTATGGTGCACTCCCTTTTCAGCCAAGATCAACTCCTTCTGTCAAGGAATTGTCAGCTCTAGTTAATCCAAAGCAGATGAGACTGATTTCAGTCAAATCAAAGCAAATTCCACTCATTTAGGAATTTGAATTTTATCCATTATATAATTAATTTATTAATTACAATAATCAATATTTGATTTTTAGGGTTTTCTGACTTGAGTGATGGGAAAATTACTGAAAACTTAGGAAAAGTGGGTTTGTGGGTTTACCTGGTGCTCTAAGTTAGAAAATGAGAACCCCCATGACTGAAACTAATTTTTTAGCCCACTTTCATTCAAAAAACCATTTTTTCCATTTAGGGTATCAAAAAATAGCCTAAGTTTTGGAAAAATTAAAACTTACAAAAAACTTTAAAAACTTAATAAAATTAAAACCTAGTGGGACTTAGACATGTTCACATGACTTGACCATAATTCCTATCATGTATTGAGTGAAAAAATCAGAAATTATCAGTTGTTTATTCAACAACCAATAATAACCAAGGGAAAAATAACTCTGGGCTAATCAGATTGACAAATAAAGTCCCAGAGATCGAGTCTTTTACAGACACTATCATGCTAGAAATTTTATTACAACTCCACCAAGGGGGTATGAACATGTGATATAGTACAACAAGCACTTCTCAGAAGCACTTCTGAAGGTCTTCTGAAGTCTAAACAAATCATCATTTTTCGGTTCAGCAGGCTCACTTGATAAAAAAGAACCAAGTACAATTTAGGTGGTAACATCTGTCTCCAATTGTGGGACATGTGCTTAATCTAGTGAAAGGGAAAGGAGAGGATACGAGAACACCAGAATATCTGGTTTATACACCCTATAAAAAAACATCTCAGCTTGACAAGAAAACCTCAGTAGCACAATATTTATATAAAAAACAAAATGAACCGTCAAGGTGATTTATTTAATCAAAATAAATGTAACTAACTAATGAAAAACAAAGTTTTATTATAGCTAAGTAAAAAACAGAAACGCGGAAAGTAAATGCTCTCTTTTAAGGAGCTTATTTTCCTACTCTAAGCATGATAAAAAAAAAGGTTAGTTGTAATAAAAAAATCCAATGTAACCACCTAAATGATTTCATTAACATAAATTCTTTTTTCCTTGTCTTTGGTTACCAGCCAAAGTAAGGATACTTTATTTCGAAAATGCAAACCTACATGATGATACGGAATGGGTGGGTTGGATGGGAAATCATAGGCACGAATAAAGTCATTAAAGTTCTTTCGAAACTGGTATGTGCTTGGGAAATTTGCTTCTATCCATGACTGGATAGGACTGATATACCAATCGGCAAGATGAGGTATACTGACTATATCATCATACTGATCATCAAGACTTACAGAATGATAACTCATTATATAAGACCAAAGCTGCTCCAAATCATAAGGAACCTCTACATGTGAAGAAGATGTCTAATATTTATATTCCACTAACTGCATCACATCTAACTTTTCACAACACTGCTTCTCAATGTATTCATTATTGTTGACTTTGTGGGGCTCTACATGATATGGCTCTGAATGAGCATGTGAAAATTTTGAATGCTCCTCTTCCATACTAAGATTTTCCAGGTATCCAGATCCATGCTCCCCTCTATGGATGTATCGTAGATTGGAATTCAACAATTTTTTGAATAGACACTCCCCTCTATGGACATATCATGGATGGGATTCTCAATAATACTTTCACAAGTTGGATTATCTACGAAATTCCAATACTCATCACTCCCATCTATGTTGTATATGAGAGAGTATTCCTTGCTAGTATCACGTCCTAAGATATAACTACCCTCCTCCTGCTCATAATAATAATCCTTCAAAGTTTTGGTTTCAAATATATTACAAGAAGTTAAACTTTCCAAAACTTCATCCCTAAGTGATGACCATAGAGGAGTGCCATCATGCACATCATAAATTTTTTCATAAGTGTCGATCTCGGTAATGGTTTCCTCAGGAGGGATTTTTGGAAAAATATTAGCATTGAAAAAAACTTGAGAATGCCTCAAAACTTCAATGTTTTCAGTTATGGTGATATCAGGAGAGTCTTTAACAATGTGTTCAATCATGCGTTCCTCGTGAAGCTCTTTAACATGATTTTCATGGATGTTCCTCTCTTTAGAATCCTGCTACGTATTGAGAGATACCACGTATTCTTTAATAAGCCATTTAATTACTTCCTTTCTTAAATAACTACTAGGAAGTTATTTGATGGGATTATCATGGATCTCCTATTCACTTAAATGTTCAAAAAAAGATTTCAAGTCTTCAATACTTTGTATCATGGAAAAAGGTCAATCATATGTTTTCATGTGTTACTCTATCCCAGATAGGTAGAAGGTACAGAGCTTTTCAAGGAACTTTTTGAAACCATTCATACTACCCCTACCATCATGCCATTGCTCTAAAAACATCCAAAGGAATCTTGGAAATGAGGTTATACATTTATTAGGAAGGCCCTGATAGAACCAACAAAAAGCCTCACCCTGAAAAGTAATGACAAACATTTCCATCATATTGTCTTCAACTGAAGGAAATATTTGACATGATAGATGGCCGAATCACCATAATTTCCATGAAATACTGGAAGCCATTTATATACATCCCTGACACCATGACCACAGGTAGGAAAACCCAGGACGTTTGAGAAATCGATAGGTTGAAAAAACTCTGGGTGTCTGGGCACCACATTGCTCCCTTAATTAATCCATATAAAAAATTAATAGTATGCATTTGATATAACCATTAAACCTTTTAATAAATAGGTGGAGTTGTCAAGTGATGAGCTTTAAAGGTTTAATATGTCGCATGGGCTCATCTAAACACAACAAAACTTCACAAGTTTATGAGATAACATGGTTTTATCGCTTCAAATGAGTCGCCATGTGAAAAAGAAAAATAAGCATTTATAAATCTTTCACAAAAATTATTTTTTTCTTTTATTTGTAAAAATAAAAACTGAAAAAAGTCAGTGGAGTTACCAGATGAAAATTAAAAATCTACTCTAAGCATTCATCAAACAAAGCAAAAACAAAAAGGAGGAAAACAAAATTCGTACTACGGGAATAAAAAGATTTATCGTGGGCAACGACGCAAAAAAGTGTTTTCGCCTTTCACACACCTAGGGGGGATGTGGCATAAATATTCAAGACACTCGGTGTGTCCTTGGGGGAAATTCTCGAGTCAAGGATGTCACCTTATTCTTTACTTCTCAGTTTAGGCTCAACTCCTAATGAAGCCAAGGGGGCTAGACCCTATTAAGTTACTAAGGCTAATTACTTTAGTATGATGGTATTAAATTGAATAAGTTGCGTAGTAGTTGAAATTAAAAATTGATAACCACAGATGACAACATGAAAAATAAGCACAAGTAAGCAAAATGCTGACACACAATATATATATCGAAAGAATTAAACAAATAATGAGTGCCTTAAAATGGAGTGAGAAAATAATTAAATGTACTTGCATGTGCTTGGAGTGAATGTTTTGCAATTGTCTCTTGGTTCGTTTTAAGTTAATATGAAGAATGAGTGGATTAAATTAGGCGAGGGGGGACTCTAGATATACCCGAAGGGTACTTGGAGTATGTCCAAAACATAAAACCTTCATGGCTACCCACAAGGTGTTTGTGGGCTCGATGGAGTCTCTAAGACTGTGTTCATAACACACCCATCAGGGTGTAACAAAGATCGACGCCTTGAGGTTACTTTCTAGTTGTTCCCCCTCCTTTGGGTATTTTTCCACCGCTTACACTTTGTTCGAGGCATTGTATTTTCGCTTGATGGTGATTAATTGGGGAAAATGAAACCTAATTAATCTATTCACTCACCTTTCTTTTGATGTAGCTTGACTAATTGGATGAACCGCAGCCAAAACACAAAGCATACACATCGTAGTCTTTCTAATTTTTAGTAAATTTTAACCTGATGCATTTTTAGAAAGAAAAACCCTCCAAGAACCTCTTTCGTTCCAAGTGGACCTCAATCAGGGAATCAAGGAGGGTGTCTATTTTAAATGACCGCTTGAAAAAAAAGAATAATGAAGCACCAAAAAATGAAACAAACCACAGGTTTTCTAATTAAATCTACCACGATCCTCTCTCACCTTTTGCTTCAATCGGGACTCATGGGGTAAGTATTAAAGTTACTTTGACCTTATGACATGAAATATATGATAAAATTAATCAAACTATAATATTTGGATAAATTAAACTAATCTAGAGTGAAAAAATAAGAAAATAAAAAAAATGAAAAAAGGATGTGAATCCCGCCCGGGGGGGATGGGGAATGGGCTCTAAAGAGCCTATTAGAAATTATTTTTTATTACTAGTGATTAAAATATCATAAAACTGATATTATTTCTCTTTTTTCTTATACAAAGGGAGACCCCTAGGGGGGGATTCGGAAGGGCCAAAAGTCACTTTCGAACAACAGATCCTCCTCTTTTTGTTATTCCTGATAAAAAACAGAAATATTATTAAACTTAAATATTCCCAAAATCATTTTGAATTAGCCTACTTTTAATCAGAAAAAAAGCTAAGTTAAAACTAGTTAAAAAGGTGAAAAAGGAACCAAGGAATGCAAGCTTTCCTTGTGATCTTGGCTTGAATTTAGGGCAGCCAATGTGGCATGCAATGATTGTTGGATTTTGTCTTTTATAATATAAAATAGAAATCTAATGCATGCAAGCTACAAATTGTCTTTAAAATGCAATGCAAAAAGGACGATTTCTTTATGCCAGATCTATGGTGCTTATGGAAAAATTTTGAAAAAAAGAGATCTATATTTTTTAATGCTTATGTATGAGATATAAATAGATATTTTTCATATGATAAATTATAATCTCATTCATAAACAAAGTAACCAATAATATTTAATTTTTTAAAGAAAAGAGAAGAAGAGGAGAGAGGGTTGCTTTGTTGCTTGAATGGAACAAGCTGAAAGGAGGCCCTTTTGTGGAGCGTTGAGGGACATATTCTTGAGATTATTGGATAAGGAATGGCACCAGGATTGGTCCATGCCTTCATCCAATCAAGAACCTACAACTAAATAAAATCCTGCACAACACCTCGTGAGATCTTGATATAGATGTATGAAACAACAAAAATGAAAGATCATCCAAAAATAATCTCATTTAAACATATAATTGAAATTCTTGAGCATACATAATATGGATAAACAAGAGAAAGGAATCTTACTTCCCTATTTTACACCCTTAATTCAATCGAATCCTTGAAGCTAGAATACAAAGAAGCACAAAAATTAGAAAGAATTTCCAGTTACCACATTAGCAGCATGACGATGGGAATCCAGACAAACACATGCACTACACAGTATAGCCTCTGAAGCTTCTTTATTCACAATGAAAATATCGTAGTATTACAATGGAACCAACTCTTCAATCCAAATCTCACTATCTTGGAAGAGGAAAACTGTGCTTTATTTATAACAAAAACTAGAACCCTAACCTAGAGGGGGTGTAATACCCAAGGAGAGAGAGACTGTAGATGTATGCATAGTGAAGTCGAGCTTGATCCGAGTCTATCTGAGTCTGATCTAATTTTGACTGAGGGTGACCGACAATCACAGAGCTGGTCATACTGACACATCAACCGGTTAACTGAAATATTAACCAAATCACATCCATATGGGCCCACACATGTGGAGGAGAGAGAGAGGGTGCAATTCACAAAAATGCATGTTGTGGTGCACTCCCTCTTCAGCCCAGATCAACTCCTTCTGTCAAGGAATGCTCAGCTCTAGTCAATCCAAAGCTGATGAGACTGATTTCAGACAAATTAGAGCAAATTGCACTGATTTAGGAATTTGAATTTTCTCCATTATTAATTAATTTATTAATTAAAATAATCAATATTTGATTTTTAGGGTTTTCTGACCTGAGGGATGGGAAAATCACTCAAAAATTAGGAAAATCTAGTTTATGGTTTTACCTAGTGCTCTGAGTTATAAAATGAGCACCCCCGTGATTGAAACTGATTTTTGAGCCCACTTTTATTACAAAACCATCAAAAAATAGCCTAAGTTTTGGAAAAATTAAAAGTTAAAAAAAAAACTTTAAAAAATTAAAACCTAGGGGGACTTAGACATGTTCATATGACGGGAACATAATGCCTAGCATGTTTATACATTGACACATAGACTCTAATAACCTCAGTAGGCCTAAATGCCAAGCCGACCACCCCAACTTTGGAGGTATTGAGTGAAAAACTTAGAAATTATCTGTCATTTATTCAACAACCAATAATAACCAAGGGAAAAACTAATCTGGGATGATCGGATTGAAAAATAAAGTCCAATAGATCGAGTGTTTTACTGACACTATCATGCTAGAACATTTATTACAACTCCCCCAAGGGGGTATGAAGATGTGATAGAGTACAATAAGCACTTCTGATAAGCACCTCTGAAGGTCTTCTGAAGTTCGAAAAAATCATGTTTGTCTGGTTCACAAGAATCACTTGATAAAAAATGACCAAGTACAACTTAGGTGGTAACATCTGGCTCCAACTGTAGAACGTGTGCTTGATCGGGTCATATGGAAAGGAGAGGATACGAGAACACCATAATCTCTGGTTTATACACCCTATAAAAAACATCTCAACTTGACAAGAAAACCTCAATAGCACAAGATTTATTTGAAAACCAAATGAACCATTAAGCTAATTTATTTAAACAAAATAAATGTAACTAACCAAAAAAAAAATTTATTATAGCTAAGTACAAAACAAAAATGCGGAAAGTAAATGCTCTCTTTTAAGGAGCTTATTTTCCTACTCTAAGCATGATAAAAAAAAGGTTAGGTGTAATAAAAAATCCAATGTAACCACCTAAGCATTTCATTGACATAAAAAATATTTCCTTGTCTTTGGTTACCATCCAAAGTAAGGATACTTTATTCCGAAAATGGGAACCTGCATGATGATACAGAATGGGCGGGTTGGATGGGAAATCATAGACATGAGAAAAGTCATTAATGTTTTTCCCAAACTTGTATATCCTCACGCAGGCTGCTTATATCCATCACTAGATAGGACTGATCTACTAATCGACAAGATGAGGCAGACTGACTATATCATCATACTGATCATCAGGGCTTACCGAATGATAACTCATTGTATAAGCCCAAAACTGCTCCAAATCATAAGGAACCTCTACATGGCAAGAAGATGGCTGAGATTTATATTCCATTGAATGCATCACATCTAACTTTTCATAGCACTACTTCTAAATGTATTCATTATTGTTGAATTTGTGCGGCTCTGCATGATATGACTCTGAATGATCATGTGAAAATTTTGAATGCTCCTCTTCCATACTAATATTTTCCCGGGTATCCATATCCATGCTCCCCTCTATGGATGTATTGTAGATTGTACTTCCACAAACTTTTGAATAGACACTCCCCTCTATGGACATATCATGGATGGTATTCTCAATAATACTTTCACAAGTTGGATTATCTATGAAATTCCAATAGTCATCACTCCCATCTATGTTGGATATGATACAGTATTCCTTGCTGGTATCAAATCCTAAGATATAACTACACTCCTCCTGCTCATAATAATCATCCTTCAAAGTTTTGGTTTCAAATATATTACAAGAAGTTAAACTTCCCAAAACTTCATCCCAAAGTGATGAACATAGAGGAGTGTCATCATACACATCATAAATTGCTTCATAAGTTTCGATCTCTGTAATGGTTTCCTCATGAGGGATTTCTAGAAAAATATTAGCATTGAAACAAACTTGAGAATACCTCAAACTTCAATGTTTTTAGTTATGGTGATATGAGGAGAGTCTTCAGTAATGTGTTCAATCATGGGTTCCTCATGAAGCTCTTCAACGTGATTGTCATGGATGTTCCTCTCTTCATAATCTTGTTGCGTATTAAGAGATACCTCATATTATTTAATAATCTTCTTAATTTCTTCCTTTCTTAAATAACTATGACGAAGTTCTTTGATAGGAGTATCATGGATCTACTCTTCACTTAAATGTTCAAGAAGAGATTCCAAGTCTTCAATACTTTGTATCATGGCAAAATGTCAATCATATGTTTCCATGTGATACTCTATCCCAGATAGGTAGAAGGTACAGATATTTTCAAGGAACGTTTTCAAACCATTCATACTACCCCTATTGTCATGCTAGTGCTCTAAAAAAATCCAAAGGAAGCTTGGAAAAGAGGTTATGCATTTATTAGGAAGGACCTAATAGAACCAACAAAAAGCCTCACCCTGAAAAGTAATAGAAAACATTTCCATCTTATTATCTTCATAACGCACATTGAAGTCAGCCATCAACTGAAGGAAAGATTTGACATGCCAGATGGCCGAATCACCTTAATTTCCATGAAAGACTGGAATCCATTTATATAAATCCCCCACACCATGACCACAGTTAGGAAATCCTGGGATGTTTGAGAAATCGATAGGCTGAAAAAGTATGGCTATCTGGGCACCATACTGCTCCCTTCATTCATTCATATCAAAAATTAATAGTATGCATTTGATATAACCATTAAACCTTTTACTAAATAGGTGGAGCTGTTAAGTGATGAGCTTTAAAGGTTTAATATGTCGCATGGCATCATCTACACACAACACAACTTCACAAGTTTATCCCTTCAATGGAGTCACCATGTGAAAAAGAAAAATAAGCATTTATAAATCTTTCACAAATTTTATTTTTTGCTTTTCTTTGTAAAAATAAAAACTGAAAAAAGTTAGTGGAGTTATTAGATGAAAATTAAATATCTACTCTAAGCATTCATCAAACAAAGAAAAAGAAAAAAGGAAGAAAACAAAACTCGTACTCCAGGAATAAAAAGATTTATTGTGGGCAACGACGCCAAAAAGTGTTTCCGCCTTCCACACACCTAGGGGGACATGGAAGAATTTTTCAAGCCACTTAGTGTGTCCTTGGGGGCAAGTCTCAAGTAAAGGCTGTCACCTTCTTCTTGACTCCTCCATTTAGGCTCAACTCCTAATGAAGCCAACGGGGGTAGACCCTATTAAGTTACTAAGGTTAATTACTTTAGTATGATGGTATTAAACTAAATAAGTTGCTTAGGAGTTTGAAATTAACAATTGATAATCCTAGATGACAAGATGAAAAATAAGCACAAGTAAGCACAATGCTGATACACAATATATACATCGAAAGAATTAAACAAATAACCAGTGCATTAAAATGGAGTCACAAAATAATTAAATGTACTTGCATGTGCTTGGAGTGAATGCTTTGCAATTGTCTCTTGGTACATTTTAATTTAGTATGAGAAATGAGTGTATTGAATTAGGCGAGGGGGGACTCCAGATATACCCCAGGGGTACTTGGAGTATGTCAAAAAAATAAAACCTTCACGGCTACCCACAAGGTGTTTGTGGGTTGGATGGAGTCTCTGAGACTATGTTTATAATACACCCATTAGAGTGTAATAGAGATCGGTGCCTTGTGGCCACTATCCAGTTGTTCCCACTCTTTTGGGTATTTTTCCAACGCTTACAGTTTGCTCGAGTTGTTGGATTTTCTCCTAATGGTTGTTAATTGGGGAAAATGAAACCTAATTAATCTAGTCACTCACATTGATTTGGATGCAGCTTGACTGATCAGAGAAACCACAGCCAAAACGCAGAGCATACACACCAGAGTCTTTGTAATTTTTAGTAAAGCTTAACTTGATGTGTTTTTAGAAAGAAAACCCCTCCAGGAACCTCTTTCAGTCCAAGTGGACCTGAATCGGGGAATCAAAGAGGGGTTTGATTCTCAATGATTGCTTGAAAAAAAGAATAATGAAACAAACCACAGGTTTTCTAATTAAATCTACCATGATCCTCTCTCACCTCTTGGTTCAATCGAGACTCATGGGGTAAGTATTAAAGTTACTTTGACCTTATTATATGGAATATATCACAAAATTAATCAAATTATACTGTTTTTCATAAACGAAACTAATCTCGAGGGAAAAAATAAGAAAATGCCAAAACGGAAAAAGGACGTGAATCCCCCCAGGGGTGATGGGGAATGGGCACGAAAGAGCCTATTTGAAATTATTTTTTATTATCAGCTGTTACAATATCAGAAAACTGATATGATTCCTCTTGGTTCTTATACATAATGAAACCAAGAGCTGACAAAGTGCAAAAATTAAATATTTCAGTAAAAAAGGGAGACCCCTGGGGGGATTTGGATGGCCCAAAAGTCACTTTCGATCAGAAAATACTCCACTTTTATATTATACCTGATAAAAACAGCAAGTTTATTAAACTAAAATATTCCCAATATCACTTTGAAAGTACCTTTGGGGAAGCCTACTTTTAATCGAAAAAAAACTAAGTTAAAACTAGTTAAAAAAGGTGAAAAAGGAACCAAGGAAAGCAAGCTTTCCTTGGAATCTTGGATTGCCTTCAGGGAAGACAATGTGATGTGCACTTATTGCTGGATTTTATATTTTGTAACAGAAAACAGAAATATAATGCATGCAATCTACAATTTTTTTTTTAAATGCAATGCAAAAAGGACGATTTCTTTATGCCAGATCTATGATGCTTATGGAAAATTTTTGGAAAACAGAGATCTAGATTTTTGAACTCTTATGTATGAGATATAATGAGATATTTTGTATATGATAAATTAGAATATCATGCATAAACAAAGGAACCAAGAAGATTTTATTTTTTAAAGAAAAGAGAAGAAGAGGAGAGAAGGTTGGTTCATTGCTTTAATGGAACAAGCTGAAAGGAGGCCATTTTGTGTAGTGCCGAGGGATAGAGTCTTGAGGTTATTTGATAAGAAATGGCATCAATATTGATACACACCTTTGTCCAATTGGGAACCTGTAACTAAATAACACAAGCATGTACAACACCTCGTGAGATCTAGATATAGATGTATGCAATAACAAAAATGAAAGATCATGCAAAAATAATCTTATTTAAGTACATAAATGAAATTCTTGAGCATACATAATATGGATAAAAAAGAGAAAGTAATTTTACTTGCCTAGTGTACACCCTTACTTGATTCAACCGAATCCTTGAAGCCAGAATACAAAGCAGCACAAAAATTGAAAAGAATTTGCAGTTATCAGATTAGCAGTATGACGCTGGGAATCCACACAAACACATGCACTACACGGTATATCCTCCAAATATTATTTATTCAAAATGAAAATATAGCAGTATTACAATGGAAACAACTCTTCAATCCAAATCTCACTATCTTGGAAGAGGAAAACTGTGCTTCATTTATAACAAAAACTGGAACCCTAGCCAAGAGGGGGTGCAATTCCCAAGGAGAGAGACTGCATCTGCATGAGGAGTCAATCCAAGCTTAATCTGAGTCTATCTGAGTCTGGCTGAGTGTAACTAGGAATCAAAGAGCTGATCGAACTGACACATCAACTGGTTAACTGAAACATCAACCAAATCACATCCAGATGAGCCCACACCTATGTAGGAGAGAGAGAGGGCACAATTCCCAAGAATGCGTGATGTGGTGCACTCCCTCTTCAACCCACATCAACTCCTTCTATCAAGGAATGGTTAGATTTAGTCAATCCAAAGACGATGAGACTGTTTTCAATCAAATCAGAGAAAATTCCACTGATTTAGGAATTTGAATTCTCTCCATTAATTAATTAATTAATTAATTAAAATAGTCAATATTTTATTTTTAAGGTTTTCTTTCCCGAGTGATGGGAAAATCACTCAAAACTTAGGAAAAGTGGGTTTATGGGTTTACTTGGTGGTCTGAGTTAGAAAATGAGCACCCCCATGACTGAAACTTATTTCTGAGCCTACTTTTATTACAAAACCAATTGTTCCATTTAGGCTATTAAAAAATAGCCTAAGTTTTGGAAAAATTAAAACCTAAAAAATTTAAAACCTAGGGGGACTTAGACATATTCATATGACTCAACCATAATTCCTAGCATGTTTATACATTGACACATAGACTCTAATAACTTCAATAGGCCTAAATTCCAAGCCGACAACCCCAACTTTTGAGGTATTGAGTGAAAAACTCAGAAATTATGAGTCATTTATTCAACAACCAATAATAACCATGGGAAAAAACACTCTGTGCTAATCATATTGACAAATAAAGTACAAGAGACCAATTCATTTACAGACACTATCATGGTAGAACATTTATTACAACTTCCCTGGGGATGTATGAACATGTGCTATAGTACAACCAGCACTTCCCAGAAGCACTTCTGGAGGTCTTCCGAAGTCCAAACAAATCATCTTTGTCCAGTTCACTAGGTTCACTTTATAAAAAAAGACCAAGTACAACTTAGGTGGTAACAAGTAGTCTTGTATATATCTATACCACACTTCTTACAAAATTCCTCAAACTCATTCCCACATAAATCTCCACTGTTATCTAACCTTAACACCTTTATTTTTTTTCTAAATGATTCTCTATAAGAGCCTTAACTTATTTGAACTTATCAAATACTTATTATTTATTTTGAAGTGACTAGATCCCTATGTTCGATGAGAAATCATCTATAAATGAAACATAATACACATATCTACCTAATGATGGAACATGCAGAGGTCCAAATACATCACTATGTACTAACTCTAGAATCACCTTTTCTATTGTAGCAACAGATGCAAATATTACTCGATTATATTTTCCATATACACAATGTTCATATAAATCAAAATCTAGAGTGAAATCAATCATACCTTCAACTATACCTTTACCTTGTAATGTTTCCATAGTATTTTCTTTCCTCTTGATTCCCCATTCTTTTATTCCATAGGATTGTCTTTCCTCCTGATGCAGTCATGGTTCTTTCATGTTTGCATCTATCCTCAAGCACAACATAACTGTTACATTCATCAACTATGACTCTTCCCAATAGTTTGTACATAATTTCATACCGAAATCCACTCATCAATACCATTGATCCTTGAACCATTTTACAACCACCATCTCTACACACAGTCTTTACACTTGCAACATCCATTTTTCTAAAAAATATCAAGTTTCTTTCTATATTTGGAATGTTTAGAACTCGAGGTATAGATATAATACTTCCATCCTTCAGCTATATATTGAATCTACAACATCCAATGATACTGGATAGTGAATCATCTCCCAAGTACACATATACTCCATTGTACTTTTCATATTCACAGAAACACTCCTTATGACGGGTCATATGACATGATGCACCTAATTTAATCAGCCATATATCATTTTCTCAATGACTGCCCATGGAAGTTATGCACGCATTCCCTCCTTCTCTTGAAAAGGTATTTTCCTCTATGTAAAGGGTATCCTTAGATCCCTTTTCTTTCTCAACATTCTTAGATATGCAATCATTTTTATAGTTCCCAACTTTACTGCATTTCTAGCACTTGCTTATTCCTTTTCTTTGGCATTTAGATCTACCGTTATATTTAGACCTCCCATTGTATCTTTTATTTTTCTTTCTCTCCTAGGGGAAACCCCTCATTGGAAATGCATCCGTAATATGATTATTCATGTTTCTTTCCTCATCTCTTCTGATAGTAGGGATGATATTATTTCATCAAATTTTAAGGTCGCTTGGCTAGCACTAACTATTGAAACAATTAGGTTGTCACAAGAATCTAGAAAATAACACAACAATGCAATACATTTGTCTTCTTCAACCATTTTAATACTAATAGAGATTATCGACATACCAGAGTATTGTAGACATTTGGATGCTGTGTTAGAGTGTGATTTTCATCCATTCTTACAAGAAACAGTTTCTTTTGTAGAGACAACTTGTTCGCACGGGGTTTTGATTGATACAAACTCCCCTAGCTTCCCCCAAATGTTGACCTCAATATCTTCATCAAATACGTTCAACAATAGATAGTGTGATAACAAAAATCGTATTGTACTCCTTACCCTTCTTTCTAATCTATCCCAATAGTCTTGTGACATTGCTGTGGGTTTAGTACATGGATCCACAACAATCCATTGTTCCCGATCTAGAAGAAGATCTTCCATCTAGAGCTTCCATAGCTCAAAATGATGGGTGTTAAATTTCTCAATATCAATTCTTGGACTTCTCTCCATTCTCTTTAAATGTACAAATAAACACTACAAATCTTTCGTTGAACCCAGGTTTATCATAGACCCAAGATCTATCAATTGCGTCAAACCCACAGCAACAAAGACACCCCCTGATCCTAGTAATCAATCTCTAACACCGCATTTAAGTTTTAAACCTATTAATAGAATAAAATAATATCATTTCCAAAAATAAATATTACACCAAGACATTCACACATAAACACAAAGATTTACCATAGAAACCCTTAATCGGGAAAACCAACAAAACTTTGGAGCCACACCTCCTATTTTCTCATTATCATTATGAATAACTTACAACAAAATATAGGTATTACATAGTCTCTAATATCCTAATGGGTTAACAGATATTAGAAAATAAAACCCAATCCCTTAACCCTAACTAAAATATATATTTTTAGAAAATTCCCCAAAATAGCCAAAAACAACCAATTATTTTTGGCTCCCTTACGCTCACATATTAAATGACATAATGTTATTTTTCATGAAGGTACTAGCATGGATCATCATATGCAACGTTGACAGGTGCACCTCCCCTCCACATGCACATGAAAATAATATAACATGTACCCAACAATGGGAACACATTTGGTTTCCTTAGAGTGGAGTTCTGATAGGATATCAAAATGTTTTTGCACCTACTCTTGCACCTTGATTAAAATATTCCTAGTTTTTTTCTACTCTTCTCTACTTGACATGATTTTCTTAGTTAGGGTCATTAATTATTTCATTTTCTCTCTCTCTTCAAAGAGAGATCCAACTATAAAATAATATGTTTATTGGTGTTGACTTGTGCCTCCTAGTGATGTATTTTCTTGTCCACTTGATGTAGGAGGTTTAAAATGTTTAAAATGTACTCAAAAACCCCTCTGAGGGTATGAAATACCTATTTTGCTCGATCTAGTACTTGTGCAAGTTCTTTAACTTTCCCTACAATTTTAAGTTCCTATAGGGAATTTTTTGCTTGAACTACACCCATACTTATGCCATTTCATATTGATCATAGAAACTATGTACTTGATCTGGGTGACTTTTTGGACATAAATAAACGTGCAATTGGTCAAAGATCTTGTAACTAGTAGTGCAACATCCACCTTGCCCACTTCTTCTTCTAGCTATTCGCTTTCTTCTACCACATTCCTATGTTGCTTCTTGAGGTTGACATAGGAGTGGCTCAACTGCACATGTCATTAAGCTATCTTGGTAAAAATATATTTCAAAAGTATTGTATGTCCTTTTTCTTAAGCATATGCAGATTATGCTCACTATACAAGAACACCTGGGTGTCTAAGGCCTTTGGTGGATAACCCGTAGTAATAGCCAAAAGGTTCATTTTGAGATCTTGTTGAGGTCCTCATGTGCTTGTGTATAGAATTATTTTTCTTGGTTGGCACCAAATGCTTAAGATGTATGTGCTACTACTATGGGAATGGTTATGTGCAAGACCATTTTAAACTCTTGGAATTGTTCCTTCTTGTCTTTATAGAGGATTTGCATGACCTTCAAGTTTCATTGTAGCTTCTAGAAAATTGAATGGATTTTCATAGTTACATATCCATTCCCATACAAGATAGGTCAACTACATCAGTGAGTACTCTAAAATTTCCAATCATAATGTACCAAACTTGAAATACCCAAATAATTCAAAACACAAAAAAATAGGGTATGATGTTCAAATTCAATGATCTACCATTTCTCTTGACCCCAAAAACGTAGCTAATCAAACTACCAACATCTAATGGAACTCAATAACTCTTAACAAACTTTAATAACTAACCAACAAACTCTAATACCATGTTGGATCAACTAGATAAGAAACATTAGTGACAACAAATTTTCCAAGAGATAGTGGTGGTGCCCAAAGAAATCATTTGCACTTAAGATCAATGAGAAGGATCCATACCTAACAATTATATCCACAATATTAAAAATGATAGATAAAATATGGATAATCTATAAATAGGTTTGGGTAGTGGAAAAAAAGTAAAAACAATAGGACAATACATCAATTATAATCATCCATAAAATGTGGATAATAGGATCCAAAGTTGAGAGTATTAGTTTATAATTTAGTCAGCAGTTGGATCCTTGAAAACATTGAATCAATTATTCCATCAAGGTCAAGTTATAAACAAACCATAGGTTCCAACAATGAAAACCTAACTTTTGAACTAGTCACACATAGTCCTTGGTTTAAGATTTGGATTTATAGTAAACTAAATAATATGTAGGGATGCATTCTCATGTGAAGTGTGCTCTTATCTAGGCCAAATAATGTGTCAAATGAGTGTGATCACATCCCTTCTCTCTGTGGTTAAGAAGATTTATTGATATATTTAGATAGAATAAGGAAAATCTAGAAATAGGGATTTAATGAAGTGGTCGAATTGGTTGATACAAGAATGAGATAAGAAATACCATAAAACATACTTTGTATGATCTATAATTTTCATTATCAACCATGTATCAATATCCATTTGTCCATACTGGCGAGTAGTATGTTTAGCAATCACACACATACAAATTTTTTCCATATTGAGGAAAACCATGTTTCACGAATCACGGGCATACTTTCTATAACAATATTAAGATATTCCCACATTACTAGAAATAGTTGAGATTAGTGCTGAAATTTTATTTTCAATTTGAACATTTTTACCCATTTTGAACCTTTTTGACATGTGGTTGTGGATATGAAACTATCAACCTTGACATGCACTAAAATTTCCAACTCATAAATTTTATGGGTTAAAACAATACATGTCCATCATTTCTCCTCATATATACATACATACATACATATGTATACATATATGTATGTATATATATGTGTGTGTGTGTGTGTGTGAGAGAGAGAGAGAGAGAGAGAGAGAGAGAGAGAGTTTTAGGTGTATTTTTAAAGTTAAATCAATTCATTCCCAAAATGCCATCTCTATAGGAACAATATTTGAAACTTAAATATTAGAGATCAAGACTAGAGCACTAGGGGTGGGAAATAGAAGCAAGTAAAGTTTGATTGAATCTATGGGTGAACTTATGAAGAGGTTATTTAGTGAAGATTCACATGCGATTATTTTATATGAATTCTTTTTATTATTTTTAGAGTTGGATGAAGTTTTTAAAGTTTTGTTTGTTATACTTTTGGAATTACTAGTTATCTATAATTCAATGTTCAGAAGTAAAAAAACCATTTTGAGCACATGGCATAGCTCAAGTAGTCGAGTGTTGCAAGTTGTGGGGAGAAGGTCTTGGGGTGAAATCCCTCGAGCGGCTATATATTGCTATCTATATAAGGGTCTCACTTGATTTCCTCATTTGGTTACCTCCATAATCAGAGCGAACGGGGTGAGGCCCCTTTGGGTGGTCCCCCCATGACTTATTTCAGTGGATGTAACAGGCCCTCTCAGGGGTTTGTGAACCACTAATAACAAAACTAAACAAACCATTTTTATTTAGAAAACAAATTTTAATGTAGAATACAGTATGATTTAGTTTAGGTATTTTTTTGTTATTGTTAAGTAATCAAACAAGATGGCCCCATTTCTTTGGTGATATCTTTTTTTATGTTGATTATTTATTTTCACTAATAAAATAGAATTCTTTTACAATTTTTACTTAGTTTTGATTGGGTTATGCTTTAATTTAGTTATTTTTTGTTTACTTATAAGTAATCAAACAATATATGCAACTCAATTGAAACATTGCATCACTCCTTTGAATTGTCACAAAAATATTACCATATTAGAAGGGAGTTATAGGTTTGTAGATGCTACGCTTATTAATTTTGTCACAAAAACTATGAGGTCCATCCATTTATTTTATAATTTCAAAAGTATACAATATTTTTCCACCGTTGTAGAGTCAAAACATATTATTGCATCATCACTTCCCATATATATGATTGTTTCAGATGACAAATAATTAAAAATGCATAGACATTGAAGCAATATCAGACTTTGATATACACATTTTAAAAAAAATTTGCTATTTAAAATCAAATATTAATACATGAACAAACTACTAATCAATTATCCTAGAATTTATCACTGAAATATAACTAACACTTTATCAAGAACACATCTTACCTTGCTTGAAATTTAAGTTATCCACATACATAACCTATTTTTAAAGCACAACTAAGACATAACTAAGTGTATCATTATTCTCAAATACACATTGTTTATGGGACAATACAAACAAATGAATGATGACAAATTCTAATTTGAATTTACCATTGGGTGCTCGCATGAAGTTGGTTCCACTTTTTGGTGCCACTTAGGAAATCGGAAACGCACTTCCGAAGTGCAAATCAAGAACGCATATGCGTTATTGATGGTACGTTCGGAATAACCCAAGCCCAAACACAAGGCTAAGGTTTGTGAAAACTTATCGCGTATGCGATATATCACATATTCTATATGCAACATTTACAAAATGCATATGCGATATATCACACCTACAATATATCACATATGCATTTTGTAAATGTTGCATATCGCATATGGTGGTATGAGGAACCAAATTTTCTTTTTATTAATAAAGGATACAACTTTGGTGGTTTTCTCCCTCTTTGGATTTCCATGTAAAATCATTATGTATTGTGCATTTCTATTGAATGGTTGTTGAATGTTTTATTAATGTGTGATTATTACTTGAAGTGATGAAGTTAAAATTAGTAGAAGTGTCTAATACTGATTCACCACCCCCATTCAAACAATTGGTGTCAAAGCATGTTTTATTCACATAGTTTGACAACTAGAAGACATATCCCATAGATTACTCATGGATTTTCAATTAGTATATCCTAAAAAAGTTCCCTTTTTAAATGGAATAGATTATGTACCATGGAGCATAAGAATAGAGGCATATATGCAAGTTGTTGAGATTGACATTTGGACTGTAGTTCATAGTGGATACACAAATCCAAAGAATCAACCAAAAGGTTCAATAACAAATAATCTACACAAAGACAATCCAAAGAAAATGAATGCAATTTTGAATGGCCTATCATATTGTGAGAAGAACAAAATGGGACATTGGAATTAAACTACATAGCTCTGGGAGAATATATACTATCTTTATTCAAAAGAAACTCTCTCAATAAAATGAGGTACAACCCAAAACAAATGATGAAGCCATTGAGAGAAAAAGCAAAGTCTCCAAAGATAAAGAAGACGTTGAAAACGAAGAATAAGTATATCTAGATGAAGAACTTATTAGTTCTCTATGTGAAATAAGGAAAGATGAAAGAGAAAACTAATCATTAATGGAGCAATTGCAAAAGTATCAAGATGAATATTATATTTCAAAAGAAGGGACTAAAAGATTAGTTTTGGATGTTATGCAACCAAGTCCCATAAATAACACACAAATAGTAGAAACATGATAAAAGAGAGTAATACATGCTTGAATAATGAAGAACATAGATAAATAACAACCCTCTTTGAGGGAGGAACCTCCTTACACAATGTAATTATGTACCCAAGACAAGACAATATGCAATGCTTACTAAAATGAGAATATCCCCTTACTATATATAGGAGACATATGTGTACAATAACAACTAATAGACCCAAGCCTACATCAATAATATTTAATACACTTCCATATAGGAGGTAAATTGTGCCACACTATAGGGGGAATTGTTCCCAATAGGGGGAAATGTTCCCAACATTTAGGTCTTAGCATTGGATTGAAAGAAAAAATTGAAAAGATACAACAAACCTTGACAAATAAACTAGAGGAGAAGGAAAAAAAATTCAAGCAAGAAGATGAAATTATCTCCCTAATAAAGGAACTGAAACATATACATAAGAACCATGAATAATTTGAAAATACCATTGTTGGTGTAAGAAAATTCAAATAGTAGATGCCAAGAAAATTGATGAAGACCTAACAAGTCAACTTCAAGAGAATAAATAACTTTTTCAAAGGAAAGAGTTTGAGATCCTTTCTATAGAAGAATATTTGGATAAGATAGTTTCCCAATTGGAGACAAATTCAAAATTTGAGAATAGCACCATGATTTCAGATAAAATATTTGGTTGTTAAATATCTCCACATGAAAAGCATAGTCTTTATTTTGACAACAATCATAACACCGTTTAAGAAATATTCAAGTCAATTGAGGAGAAGACTAAAATCAACACAAATGCCTTTAAAATCCCTAATTGAAATGAATACACCAACATTGAATGGAAGCATAATCATCCAAGGTATGATATAAGCAAGCACAAGAGGGATGCACTTCCCATGAGACAACATACACTTGGTTAAAAAAAATCCTTAGTTCCTTACTTTTCAATATCGCATATGCGATATATATCGCAAGTGCGATATATTGCATATGTGCTATATCGCATATGCGATATTGAAAAGAAAAGAAAAAATAAAACAGAGGCCACAGGCCCCTCAAATCTCATTTTCACAGCACCGAGACAGCAAAAAACCGCAAGAGCGAAATAGAGGAAGTGCGATTTGCATTTTACCTTTTCGAGGTCGAGGTCGAGTTCGAGGTGGATTGCTCCAACGGCAGGTAAATGCTAGATTATCCTTTTCACTTAGTCTTCCATTCTTTAATTTTTTCCATAATTTCATTGTTTTTATAATTATTTTGAACAAATTTAAAAAAATAATTGAATGTGAACAATCAAATAATGATTATAAGTAAAATATCTTTTAGTTTTTTGTTTAAATCTTAACAGACAACACAAATGAACAACACAATGTGGAAAAACCACCCTTTAATAACCCACAACAAACTAACCCACAACCAAACCCAAACCCGGAGGAGGAACAATATAGAAACGCACAGATTATTGTGCTCTTGGCGTCATTGAGGCGCCTTAGCTCATTTATTAGAGGGGGGGGGTCGTTTGAGAGATTCTTTAGCCGATGCCTTGGACACAATAACAAACACAATTTTTGATGCCCAAGGAGCTCTGTACAACATTACCTCGTATAGAGAATCTAGGAGGCAATACTACTCCAATGGATTGACTCATAAAGACATCAAATCCCTTAAAATTACAAAAGACCAGTTATTTTCATTATTCCGGGACCCTAGCACCGGATTGGTTCCACCCACTAGTTGAGCACACATTTCCATAGTCTAGTGCATTGAACCAAATATAAAGGCCAATTGGATGGATTGTTGGTATATGGTGTTATATGAAGACCCCCATGGGAATAGGGACATCCCATTTTATTTCTTTAGGAAGTTGTATGCAGAATCCATCCTAGGGAAACATGTTAACTACTTCGATCTCATAGGAAACCAGGGTATTGGTCATGGGATTCCCCAAGATAGGGAAGGTGCCAGGACAGATCCTAACTGTGTTCCAATCCCACCACACACACAAAAACCCACTTGGGTATATCCTCCTGTAGTTCCTATCATTGAGTATACACATGAGGCATTATTTGACATGGAAGATACATTGCTTGAGCATGGGACTGATGTCCAAGGCAATGTAGACCAAGGGGACGGCACTTCTATGGCGATCCCATCTACAGATCATAGAGGAGATGCAGATTCTTCAAAACATCATGTTACTCCACACCCTTACACATCGTGTGGAGGCGTATGGCATGGCCATGTGGCATGGAAATTATTGTACAACATTATTTCTATACATATATAATATAAAGAAAGGTTCAAATTTATACATATATATGGTTCAATTGATCTTGGAACATGATATCATGGTTGACTTGGTCTTGGAACATTATATGAGTGGTTCACCTATGTGATATAATGATATGTGTGGTTCGTGCATATGTGCTAACTTAAATGAATTTCCAATACTTAAAGGAAGAATTTAAACGACTCATGTCAACTTTTTAACATCATACAATTCTAACATACAATAACATACCCTAATTTACACATAGTAACACACGCTAGCATACTGTACAATTCTAACATACACACAATAAAATACTCTACATTACCCTATGCCACTAACATCATACCATACTATGATACAATAACATGTCCAAAAACACACATAGTCTTATACATCCAAAAAACTGTATGAACCAAAAGATTGTCTAACTCAGCCAAAATAGTGAAATATATACATAGATATTACATGTCACCTTTATTTGAATCACAATGAAGAAACCAAATAGGGCCCTTCAATTATCTCTTCTAACTCCATATTTTCCAGAATTTGACTTGCTTAAGGAAGCGAATCAACAATAATGTTTAGTTCCTAAAAACATGCTGAAAATAAATGTACTAAAGAGTAGCAGTATTTGACAATTAGGTCTTGTTTAACATCCAATTTAAAGTGATATCCTAGTCAACAAAAACCTAGAGAGTTTTTACACCACCATTGAAAGCACATTTCATCAAGAGCATTGAGGCCACTAATTATCCAAAATTGTTTGTTCCAATGCCAGTTACAACTTTATACTTACTGACATCCATATCAAAGAAAAATAAGATTCCCTATGATACTAAAATTCAGATCACTTTGATATGCACCATCAAGGAAACCCATGACTTTGATATGTAAGCTACCATGGGAAAAGAATTAGATGTACATGTGTTTAGTGTACTTTTTGAGACAATGCTTGAATAAGAGATTAATTCTTGAACAAAAGAATGGGTTTTTCCTCAAGTAGAATTAAGAACTAAGTTCATCCCTAGCTAAATCCCCCATATGACCATGTACAAATAATTACTTTAAACATTTTGAGTTCTCTTTTTCCATACCAATGCCACTTACAATCATAATAAATCACATCTCATACCGTGTTCCGTCTCATAAAGCACATCTCATAACTTGCATGATTGCGCACCAAACCCTAGTTGGAGCATGCAACTTGGTGACTCATGAAACCCTAGTTGGTGCATGCAAGTATTGGTGATCATGTGTTTGTAGTTCACTCTCCTAACTTTCATGATTTCTCACCAAACCCTAGTTGGACATCCCATAACTTTTCTTGACCCTAATTCGAGCATGCACAACTTGGTGACTCATGAAAGCCTAGTTGGTGCATGCAAGTATTGGTGATCATGTGTTTGTAGTTCACTATCCTAAGTTTCACATGATTGCTCACCAAACCCTACTTGGACATCTCATACCTTGCCAGTTCCAATGCCATTTCCAAATTTATACTTACTAACATGCATATCACAGAAAATTAAGATGCCCTGTGATACTAAAATTTGGATCACTTTGATATGCACCATCAAGGAAACCCATGACTTTGATATGTAAGCTACCATGGGAAAATAATTATATGTACATGTGTTTAGTGTACTTTTTGAGACAATGCTTGAATAAGAGATTAATTCTTGAACAAAAGAATGGTTTTTTCCTCAAGTATAATTAAGAACTAAGTTCATCCCTAGCCAAATCCCCCATATGACCATGTACATATAATTACTTTATGATGATTTTGAGTTCTCTTTTTCCATACCAATGCCACTAACAATCATAATAAAAGCACATCTCATACCTTGTTCCGTCTCATAAATCACATCTCATAACTTGCATGATTATGCACCAAACCCTAGTTGGACATATCATACCTTGTCTTGACCCTAATTGGAGCATGCACAACTTGGTGACTCATGAAAGCCTAGTTGGTGCATGCAAGTATTGGTGATCATGTGTTTGTAGTTCACTCTCCCAACTTGCATGATTTCTCACCAAACCCTAGTTGGACATCTCATACCTTGCCAGTTCCAATGCCAGTTCCAAATTTATACTTACTGACATGCATATCACAAAAAATTAAGATGCCCTGTGATACCAAAATTCAGATCACTTTGATATGCACCATCAAGGAAACCCATGACTTTGAAATGTAAGCTACCATGGGAAAATAATTAGATGTACATGTGTTTAGTGTACTTTTTGAGACAATGCTTGAATAAGAGATTAATTCTTGAACAAAATAATGGTTTTTTCCTCAAGTAGAATTAAGAACTAAGTTCATCCCTAGCCAAATCCCCCATATGACCATGTACAAATAATTAATTTATGATTATTTTGAGTTCTCTTTTTCCATACAAATTCTACTAACAATCATAATAAAATCACATCTCATACCATGTTCCGTCTCATAAAGCACATCTCATAACTTGCATGATTACGCACCAAACCCTAGTTGGACATCCATACCTTGTCTTGACCCTAATTGGAGCATGTGCAACTTGGTGACTCATGAAAGCCTAGTTGGTGCATGCAAGTATTGGTGACCATGTGTTTTCTAGTTCACTCTCCTAACTTGCATGATTGCTCACCAAACCCTAGTTGGACATCTCATACCTTGTCTTGACCCTAGTTGGAGCATGCAACTTGGTGACTCATGAAACCCTAGTTGGTGTGCATGCAAGTATTGGTGATCATGTGTTTGTAGTTCCCTCTCCTAACTTGCATGATTTCTCACAAAACCCTATTTGGACATCTCATACCTTGTCTTGACTGTAGTTGGAGCATGAAACTTGGTGACTCATGAAACCCTAGTTGGTGTGCATGCAAGTATTCGTGATCATGTGTTTGTAGTTCCCTCTCCTAACTTGCATGATTGCTCACCAAACCCTAGTTGGACATCTCATACCTTGTCTTGACCCTAGTTGGAGCATGCAACTTGGTGACTCGTGAAACCCTAGTTGGTGTGCATGAAAGTATTGGTGATCATGTGTTTGTAGTTCCCTCTCCTAACTTTCATGATTTCTCACCAAACCCTAGTTGGACATCTCATACCTTGTATTGACCCTAGTTGGAGCATGCAACTTCGTGACTCATGAAACCCTTGTTGGTGCATGCAAGTATTGGTGATCATGTGTTTGTAGTTAACTCTCCTAACTTGCATGATTGCTCACCAAACCCTAGTTGGACATCTCATACCTTGTCTTGAACCTAGTTGGAGCATGCAACTTGGTGACTCATGAAAGCCTACATACAATTGATTCAACCAATACATGGTGAGCCACGTTACAATATTTTGCACGAGTTTTTTTACCAATCGATGTGAATGCAGCAGCAAGAGATTTAACAATGTGATTACTTGATTCCATATTCTTCATTGTTGTTATGACTAAATTTGTTCTAACAGTTGCCATATTTCTAGATTTAAGCAAAGATAAAAATAGTTGGCATTTATTGGCTTCGGATTTGTTATCAAAATATTGTTTCATTGTTTGAGAAGAATGATGAAGGATAGTGCGTTTAGCCACCTTACCTTCCATGGAAGTCAATCCGCTCTCGTCCACTTGTATTCGTTTAGGAGTTCTCTTTCGTTTTGATGCAAAATTTCTTGTCGTTTGAAATCCTGGAGTGACATTTACATCCACTACCGGCTCACAAATTCGATTAGGAGATTGAACCACCGAACATGGTTGTTGCTGAGTCACATTTACATCAGGAGTAAGATAATTATTGAACTCTTCACAAGATTGTCTGTCTACTAATGGATGAATAATATCAACTTCTGTATAACCAGCTTCTTTTAATGTTGCATTATCTTCCTTAGCCTCTACTTTGGGTATCTGTTGAGGGGGGATGGGAACTATTTGCTCATGTAATGAATGCCGACGATTTCTTGAATCTTCCCTTTTTTGTTTTTTATTTTCTGCTTCTTCCGGTGTAAGCAGCTTCCTTGCTGGCTTTCGTCCTCTATTACATACATTCCCCATTGAAATCCACCCAAACCTATACAAAACTATGGAATTATGTAAGTAATGATAAAAAATTACATGTCGAACAGTTCTCTGTGCGTGGATTCAGACTAATTATGTCATTTGATATGTTAAAGGTGGCCAACACGAAGCCACCCTACATTTTCTATAAAACCCATATCGCATATACGATATAACGCACCGCTGATATATCGCATATGTGATATTGAATTCCATCTTTTTAATGAACGGGCAGGTTTTTACATGTTTTCCATAATGCATTCCCGATATATCGCATATGCGATATTGTATTCCATCTTTTTAATGAATGGGCAGGTTTTTACACGTTTTCCATAACGCATTCCCGATATATCGCATATGCAATTTAGTGCATATGAGATATATCACCCTCAATGAAAATGTGCAATTTACATTTATCTAGATATGATGAGGATGAGGGTGATGAACATTGAGGGTGTCCATGAGCATGATGATGATGAGTATGAGGGTGAGGGTGTTGATGAGGATGAAGGTGAGGGTGTCAATGATGATGAGGATGAGGGTGTTGATGATGGTGAGGATGAGGCTGATGAACAGTGATGATGAGGATGAGGATGAGGATGATGATGATGACGACGACGATGATGATGACCAAGATGATGAAGATGAGGATGAGTGTGATGGTGATGATGAGGATGAGGGATGATGATGATGATGACGAGGATGGTGCTGATGATGATGATGATGACGAGGATGTCGATGATGATGAGGATGATGGTGATGATGAAGATGACGGTGAACAATGATCATGACGAGGATGGTGATGATGATGAGGATGATGGTGACGATGAAGATGATGGTGAACAATGATTGTGATGATGAGGAGGATGATGACTATGATGATGATGATGAGGATGAGGGTGATGATGATGATGATGATGACCATGATGATGAGGATGAGGATGAGGATGATGATGATGATGATAATGAGGATGCGGATTATGATGATGATGATGATGAGGATGATGAGGATGTTGAGGATGTTGAGGATGAGGGTGTCGATGAAGACGATGAGGATGAGGATGTGGAGGAGGAGGAGGAGGAGGAGGATGAGGGTGATGATGATGATGAGGATGAGGGTGGTGATGATGATGATGATGATGATGATGATGATGATGATGATGAGGATGGTGATGATGACAAGGATGATGGTGATTATGAAGATGATGGTGAACAATGATGGTGATGATGAGGAGGATGATGACTATGATGATGATGAGGAGGAGGAGGATGAGGATTATGATGATGATGATGATGAGGAAAAGGATGCTAATGATGTTAAGGATGAGGGTGTCGATGAAGATGATGACCATGATGATGGCGACGGCGACGCTGATGATGATGATGATGATGATGATGATGACCATGATGATGATGAGGAGGATGAAGGTGATGAACGATGATGATGAGGATCAAGGTTGATGATGATGAGTATGAGGGCGATGATTATGATGAGGATGAGGGTGATGATTATGATGAGGATGAGGGTGACGATGAAGATGATGATGAGGATGATGGTGATGATGAGGAGGATAATGAATATGATGATGAGGATGTGGATGAGGGTGTTGATGAAGATGATGATGATGGTGAGGATGAGGGTGATGAATGATGATGATGATGATGATGATGATGACGATGATGATGCTAATGAGGATAAGGGTGATGATGATGATGATGATGAGGATGAGGGTGATGATGATGATGAGGATGAGGGTGACGATGAAGCTGATGAGGATGATGAAGCTGATGAGGGTGATGGTGATGACGATGATGATGAGGAGGAGGAGGAGGATGAGGGTGATTATGATGATGATGAGGATGAGGGTGATGAACAATGCTGCGTTAGGACAAAAGCAAATTAGTTAAAATCTACCTATAGCACCATTAGAATTTACCTAGTTTAATTATGCTAGCAAGATTATAGAACTTCCATGAAGTAATCTATAGTGGGAACCCACCACCCATACAAATTCGAAGTAGCTAGTGACATTGTGAATCTAAAAGCCATGCCACATAAATTAGCTCTGAACATAATTCTATATATCGCATATGCATTATAGCATATTGATATCACATATGCGATATGAATAAGCTATATCGCATATGCATTATTTAAAAATTTAAATAATTGGCGGGATTAAGGTTTGGCATTAGGTTTGGAAGTAGCTTCGGAATACCGAACCTATTGGCTAGGACAAATCAACCAGGGCTATTGCTTGTCTTTTAGAAATCTATCAATATCCTCAGTTTAGATTGTGTGTTTTGATATGACATACACAATATTTTTTTATGAAAATGTAGGATATTGTAGAGTACGAAATGACGATTCAGAATATGTAATTTTTTCCTTCAAAACTATGTTTTATTTATTTATAATTATTTTTATAAATGACACACGTCAGTTTTTGAAAATACATACATCGATTGTTTGTTATATAACTTTTGATTTCCATCACCATTTCCCAAAAAAACTATATGGTGCACTAGACGAGATCAAGCTCTACGATCTTATATTAGGAAATCAAGGATTTCATTAATTTTTTCCCCTAAAGTGTTGCACCCACACATAAGGTTTTAATTTCAATCTTTTCTGACTTCAATAATTAATAATAAAAAAAATAATTCATGAAAAATTTAGAATAAATAGTGTTCCCCTAGGCCCATATGTACTTTATATGTCTACAAGATTTTATCCCAAATGGACATCATTTACCTTGTATATTGTTGCACCCGCACAAACATATGTGTTAAGATGTGCTGAAAATTTGAAAACCCATTTTCACGGAAACTATTTTTATAATCAGTTACACACATTTTCTCTGCATAAATGCTATATATTATAAAATCTGATTCAATTACCTATCTTTTCCCTTTTTACTTCATCTTCAAATAAGTTAGGGAAGTACCCCTAATTGTCACCTAAAGTCAGAGTTTCCCATTTATTCCAGTATTATGTGGCATCTAAAGTGTCTTTAAAGGAGTCCATGATTGTGCATCAGCCCCATTTTAAAATATTAAATCTTCCAACTACATCAAGTTGTCTCTTGTTCTCTTGAAAATAATAACCCCTCACTATAATCCAAATTTATTAGCCACTCAAAAAACTAGATAATAAGTAAGGTAATGATTCAATTCCATGATAAAGACAAAAAGATATTTTATAAAAATTCCTGCTATTTTAGGAAATTCTCAATCATCCCTGTTGATCTGACAATCTTATTACTATCTTCCAAAAACAAATTTGAGGCATGAATTGATCCATTCCACGTTATGATCATTTAGAAATTTTCCTCACTTTCACTAAGATTTTATATCCATGTTAGTGTTGAGATCTCTATTAATCCCCAAAGCATGTTTTCTTAGCACACAAACATATCCCATATAATGATTAACGTCATAATTTAAAAGAGACAATAAACCATGCTTCCATTTGAATTATACAAAAGACACCCAATTTAGCTTATAAAAGACATAATTAATATAAAACTAAAAGAAAGTAGTGAGAGTGTATTTAATAAAAGATTGGAATATGGACACTCATCTTTCTATTAGAAATACTTTTCTTATGATATTGATCAATCAAAGAAAAAAGAGAGAATGATACTTAATATATTTAGTAATATATTATTAATAGAGCTATAGTGAAGAATGCCTATTTTTTCGATATACATCTATTCCATGATTTGATTTCAAAATACACCCAATAAAATAACTCCTACGCATAATTTATAAGGTAAATCTTCTCTTTCCATGATTTGATATCAAAATCCACCCATTAAAATTGTTGCTATGCATAATTGAGAATGTAAACCCTCTCTTTAAATTAAGAAATATGATAAATCACTAACAAATTTAGAGAATTCAACAAATAATTTATTCTATAAAACATAATAGACATAATTTGCTATGCACATTATGTACCGCAACAAACTATAACTTATGGTCTTACCACAATGTTTTTTAACATAAAAAAATTGAACACTAGCATCGCTTTGTTAGTTTGGGGCATTCCCAAATATAACTTTTCTAAGACACTAAATAATAGAAAATGGATTAAATATAGAAATAAAAATATCCACAAGTGTCCACATTTATTATAACTTATACTCATCATGTTCCAAAACAAACCATGTTTATTAACTCTATCGCAATGATGCCAAGGGTCAATAACTAAGATGTTGAGGAGGTAAGTTTCACACTACCTCTATGATATTCAAATCCTTCATGAGACCTTCACATGATGATAAGCGTAGGTGTCCAAGATAATGAGAACCCATGAAATCATGAACACACACCCAATTCCCATGAAATCGTAATATATAACGCATATAAAACCATGAAAGGAAATCTACCACCCATAACACAATGACCACCCACAATACAAATAACCACGAGCACATTAATCCAATAATCCCTTTAAAATATATAATGTGGTAGACATTCCGACAAAAAAATACAGCATAGAATCCCCATCAAAAACATAAAGCATAGATGATGACCACCCGCTATAATGTCCAATGAAATAGGCATGAATATATAAACAAACATCCACTCTACCAACAACAAAGCATAGAATTCAACAAAAACATGGATGTACTTATGATCAAATCCATCCATGATAATAGTTACTAGCACATGCTTGGAATGTAACCAAATTAATTATAAGAATGTAAAATTCCATAATACCATATTGGCCAATAGGAATATTGTGTAATTCCTTCACCTACACATAACCCAAAATAGTATGACACTATCACTATTTTGCATTTGGGAAAAATGTTGGAAATTTTTTGTTTCATAGAATGTGTGTGATATTGTTGTGAAATGCATTTAGGCTTAATCAAATGTCTCTACCTTGGATAGTTAGAACTAATTATCCATACCTTACAAAGAGTAAATATTAAAAAAAAAAGTTGTTTAAAGAATTACAAAAAAATTATGTAGCTAATCCACGATTTAAAAATAATCAAAATTATTATAAAACTTTAAATATACAACAATAAATAGTAATGTAATCTACAAATTTAAAATCCATATTAAAATTTAATTATTGGAATTGTAAAAAAATAAATTAAATAAAAAAACCAAAATATATATTACATTTTAATTTTAATTATATTTACATATAAATTACCCAAACAACTATAGAGACAATATATTATGGCATCATAAAATATTGATTTTTTTCTTACACATATTTAAAATAAATAAGTACAATATTGTTGTCATAAAAAAACTATACTCGTCTAATGCAGAGCTAAAACCAAGTAAATGTTTATAAAGCTCTCCAAAACTAAAATCAAACATTCATGTTTATAAATGTCATAAATATCATAACAAATATCCACTACATCAATGGTTAATGGTTATAAATGTCTTGCTATTATGATTACTCATATGAAGATGATTATTAGCCATACCTGATGATTATTAGCCATACCTAGAACAATGTAGATGGTATGAGGAAGAGTTTCCCTCTTGCGTCACTTTTGTTAAGGTTAACTTTGACTCGGGATTGAGTCAAAGTTGGTTTAAGTCTAGCACATGGTTTGTTGTAGCCCATGGTATTGCATGTGATGAAGCTTTTATAAGGCTTGAGGAGGCTCCGAGGTGAACTGTGGCTAGCTACTTGGTCGAGATGGCGGTATTGTCCATGTAATGAAGATCTTGATTAATGCTGGTTTTCCCGGCATGAGGTTTCCAAGGTATAATGTTTGTGTCTATGTAAATGTTGCTTGTAATATTTATTTATTGCTTATTTTTATATATTATTGCTCATTTATAAACTAACAACGAGTATCACAGCTCAAGGGAGCTTGTGTGAATGTAGCAAATTGCTTGTGGGAGAAGTGTGAATTCCTGCCTGAGCTATAGGGGGCCAGGGCACCCCTGCATAAAGGCTTATGGGGTTTCCAGGGTAGAGAGACACGTCAATATTGAAATACATGATGGCTGGAGCCGAGTGTGTGTAAATAGTGAGCAAAAAGACCCCCCCCAAAGGCTATATTTGTGCGTAGAGGCCACAGTGCAGAACTAGCGCAGATCGGAGCCATAAATTTGCACAGATCCAAGGATTTGAAAGACTGAGTCCATGGATGCTACTTTGAGCTTGGAGAAAGCTTGTCCGGTCATGGAAAGAGAAGTGGCGCAGCTGAGAAAACGCATGAAGGAGAATTGCTGCATGAAAAGAGGAACCGACATTGTTGAATATTTCCAAGTAGGTCACGCTCATGAGGAAGGAGGCAGTTTGAGGTAGCAGTGGTTGCGGTTCTTCCCGTAGACACATTCCAATGGACAAGGCCGCACATCTGTGAAGATTGAGAGAGAGTTATGTGTGGAGAAATTTCCATAGTGCTATCGCCGGTGATTGGCCCTGCCTGTGTGAAGAAGCCAGCCCGTGGTAGGAAGGCCAAGTGAAGGTAGAAGAAACCGTGTTCACGTATGAAGAAATTCGTTGTTGCATAAACCGTGAAGAAGCCATCTCCGACAAGGAAAATTCGTTGTGAAGTCAAAACCAATGGAATCCATTAAGAGAACTCAATCCATCAATTAAAGGTGTCTTCTTGGAGAATAAGTCACGTTAAAATGGTGCAGTATTTTAAATGAAATTTCTTTTGAGATTTCACATGTAATGAAAAAGTGAATCATAACGTTCTTTCAAATTTATGGATGTAGAAAAAGGGGTAGTGAAGATAACTATGGCCAAGGATGTGGGATGGAAAATGGCAGCAATTGGAAGCAACTGTACCTAAGTTATCTAAGAACCTTTTTTATGTGATGGTTTATGAATCATGGTAATAAAACTAGAAAGTATTATGGCAAGGAATGAAAAGGAAAGCAGTGGAAAATGACGAGTAAGAAAGTGAGAATGGAAAGCCAGAGGATGAAGTAACGGATGGTGATGGTGTAGTCACCATCAGACACATGAGAAAAAAATGGAGCATTTTGCATGTAAATGGGCATATGGCTGTAAGACCTAGTAAGGCATGCATACCCTTGGTAACTCACCGGTGAAGTTAGAAGATAGACCTAGGTGATAGGGGGTCTCTATAAGATTCCTGGGTAAACTTTGAGGGGAGTTGGTGATTACTCCAAGTCATGTTTAAAGGGGGGATTGTTAGGGTTAACCTTGACTCGAGATTGAGTCAAAGGTTGTTTAGGTCTAGCACATGGTTTGGGCACATGGTTTGTTGTAGCCCATGGTATTGTCCCATGGTATTGCATGTGATGAAGTATTTATAAGGATTGAGGAGGCTCCATTGTAAAGTGGCATGGAGGTGAGCAGTGGCTAGGTCACTTGGCCCGAATGGCCAGTTTTGGCCATGTAATGAAGATCTTCATTGGTGTTGGTTTTCCCCGCATGGGGTTTCCAGGGTATAATGTTTTTGTCCATGTGAATGTTGGGTGTAATATTTATTTCTCGCTTATTGTTATATATTATTACTACTATATAAACCCTTACAACTTCTTACCATTTCAGAATAGATGAGAGCTATTCTTATGGCACTATGTATTATAAATATGTATCTTCCAAAACAACGATCTACTCTTATGGATGAATTAGAAATATTGAGAGAAACATGTAAAATTTTACCCCAAGGCCTTAGGTTCCAACACCCTTCTGGAAAAAAGAACCCTTTGACATACTCTCATTGCGCAGTCGCCTATCTAGTGTTCTTCATTATTCTCTAATCTATGCTATCCTTCCCATGGAATACTTTTATATTTTTATATTCTAACTCTATACTTTATCTCAACCATTTTTGCATGTATCTTCTCTCCTATGGATTTGTTTCTTGTATGGATCTATTTCCCAACCTACTTATTCTCCCACTACTTCATAATATACCCCCAGTGAATAGGGTTTACAGTGCCATACTATTGGGGTTCATTGTCATTATTCGCTTCTCAATAAAAAACATCATTACCCACAATGGAATTTGTTCCAAAATTATCTTTCTTGGACCCTCTTAAAATATTTTTTATACACTACTATATGATTCACTACATCCTATAACAAATTGTATAATATACCCCTCTAGCATGCACAAGAACCATGATTCAATCACTCTATACAACTTATTATCTAGTATTTTCAGCTCTTCTATCTTCTCCTCAATCCATACCATTGGAAAAGTCTCTCTATATATTATTAATTTCAATATTCCTCTTTTTCCATTCATATAACAAAATGGTAACGTCACAAAAATAAAATTCATGAAAATATGCATAAACATAATTGTCTACCTAGCGTTGGGGTGGAATCTAGAGTCCTCTAGTATTCTTTCATGAGAATCATCATCCTTTATTCATCCTTCCTTGGAAATCCTCACTGGTTCCTCAGAATAAGACCTTTTTATTTGCTGATGGTTTGTTAGACCCATGGTTCAACTTGCATCACCAACAAAAACCCTACATGTGTAAACATTTCCAATAGACTAAAAGTAGGATAATCTCTCACCTCAAATATGTGCAGGAAATTAATGTGACCTATATTCAGGATAGGTGGCACATGATGGGTTAATTCTCGTCATAATGTTGATGTATTTATAACTTCAGAATGTATTCACTTATATATCTTATGTATTTTACCCCGATGTTTATTTCGGGAAGTGTCTCTAATGTATTCGAGTCATGTCATGCCTCGATGTTCCTATCGGGAGATTCAATAATGTAAACAAGTCATGTAAAGTCATTGTGGGTAACCCTCCTATTAATCAAGGGTTAAAGTCCCTGCAGTTGTGGGGACCTAGGGTTATTGGCCTCTCCAAGAGAAGTCGCCCCTGGTGAGTTATTTTCAAGTAGGGAATTAGTATAAATAGAGAGTGAACCTCTCTATTTTACATACATTCACTCACACTCAGTTGTAGCACATAACTGAGAGAGAAGAAGTTGTTGGGACAAGAGAGAGAGAGACTACTGCTGTCGGGAGATCATCTTACTTTTTTGGGGGTTTTGCTTTTGGTGTTGATTCTATCTCTGAGGAAGTTGTGGGGTTTTCTCCTTTATGGTTTCCCCGAGGAAAAAATTCGTGTTCATTGTCTCTTATGTTTGATTGTTGTGCTTGTTATTCTCTCAGTTAGAGATCCTAAGATAATGCTAGCTTGAATGATAAAAATCTAACATGGTATTAGAGCTAAGTTGAGAAGAAGACACTGTGCAGCTACGCAAACTAGGGATTCCTAATTTTTGGATCTCTCACCACAAATTTTCAGCAAAACAAGGTTGGGCTGACTCTCCTCTCTAGGATGCATCTTTCTGTCGAAGCAGAATCTGATTCTGAGCATTTTCAGTTTTTGACCCGACACTGTTGCCGAAAATTAGGGCTTTCCACAGAAGTGAAATTTTTGAGTGAGCCCGGGCCTAGATTGATCTCCTCCTCAAACTCAAAGTTTAGAGATCAAGATCAAAGTTTTTGGTTGGGTAGAACTCCGGGAAAGTCAAACCCTAAATTTGCTCCTGTGAACTAGTAAACCAGCTTTGTAGAATTTGAGCTCCAGATCCAGTTCCGACATCTTAACCAGGTAAGATCTAAATATTTTGTATTTCCATTTGAGGTTCTTTGTTAAGATGTCTCATCATACCAAGCTTAATGAAAAGCTTAAAGGGGCTCACAACTTCCGAGCCTGGAAGTGTAGGATCTCCCTTGTCCTGGAAGAAAATGAATTGGACTCTTATATAGGTGAAGAGGTTCCAGTTCGAGAGGGAGATGCGACAAAATACTTACACAAAAATAAATTGGTCATGGCTAAAAGGATCATTATAGATTCAATCAAGGATCACCTCATACCGCAGGTGTCCTCCCTAAAGACACCCAAAGAGATGTTTGATGCCGCGACCAAGTTATTTGAAGGCAATAACATAAACCGAAAGATGTCTCTGAGAAATCAGTTGAAGAATGTAAAGATTCAGAATGCGGAGACCATCCAGTCTTACTTTACAAGGGTTTTTCAGATCAAGGAGCAATTGGAAGCTTTAGATGAAGAAGTAGAGAATGCAGAAATTGTGATGACCACCTTGAATGGTCTCCCTAGAGATTGGCACTCTTTTATTCAAGGGATCTGTTCCAGAAAGAATCTAGTCAATTTTAGTAGAATATAAGGGGAATGCTCACAATAGGAAGCTTAGATACTAAACTCAAGAAGAAAAGATGGCAAGTGAAGATCAAGCTCTCACAGTACACTCCATGAAAAGCAGGACAAACTATCACAAAGGTAAGCATTCTCATCCTAATAAATTCAACAAGAATCGACCTAGATTCAGATGCTTCACATGTGATGAAAGAGGATACTATGCTAGAGACTATCCTAAGAACTAATGTGACTCTCACAAGAAAAGGGGAAATAATAAAAGGAATCATTCTCACACTGCAAAGGATGATGAACATCCCAAGAAAAGAATCAAACATGAAAATGATGATTCTTCAAATGATGAAGAATATGTTCTGATTTCTGCCCTCACGAGAACCGTCTCACATGGAAGCAATGATTGGCTTATAGACAGTGGTGCTTCCAAACACATGACGGGATTTAAGGAATATTTTGTGAAACTATCAGAACATGAATCACCCCACAAGGTAAAACCTGGGGATAACTACCAGTATCCAATAAAAGGTAGTGGTGAATCCTCCTACAAACTAGAATCTAGAAAGTGTATAAAGATGAAGGATTTCCTATTTGTTCCAGGACTAAAGAAGAACCTTCTCTCCATCTCAGCATTGGATTCAAAAGACATGAGAGTTGCATTCATAGATGGCCAAGTTTTCATGTGGCCAAAAGGAAAGACTATTGACGATGCAATAGTAATTGGAGAACAAGAACGAGGACTATACAAGTTTAAGGGCCAACCTAAACAATATTTTGTTCATGACTCAGTTGAATGAAATGAACTTTGGCATAGAAGGCTTGCACATGTGCACTACAGGGCACTACCAATTGCAAGAAAAGTTGTTGAAGGACTTCCAAAAATGAAGGAAAAACATGATGGTGTATGCGAAGGATGTGCAAAAGGAAAGAATACAAAGAAGACATTTCCAAGTAGTGAGAGCAAGGAAAAAGGAATCCTAGAAACCATCCACTCCAATGTATGCGGTCCAATGTCATCCAGTAATCTAAGCAGGTATGTATATTATGTTTCTATCATTGATGATTTTTCTAGGATGACATGGATATACTTCATGAAGAACAAGGATGAAGTATTCAGTAAGTTCAAGGAATACAAAGTCTTGATCGAGAACCACACAAAAAATAATATCAAGACTTTTTGATCAAATAATGGCATAGAATTCACGTCAAATGAATTCAGAGATCTATGCAGAGATTCAGGGATTAAGAGGGAGTTTACCACTCCATATAATCCACAACAGAATGGGGTTGCAGAAAGAAAGAATAGAACAATCATGGAAGTAGCAAGGGCAATGCTTCATGATCAAGACCTTCCTATGCATCTATGGGCAGAAGTTGCTAGAACAACTGTGTATGTACAAAACCGTACTCCACATAGAGTATTTGAGAACAAGACACCTAAAGAAGTATTTTCTAGTAAGAATCCAGAAGTGAATCATCTTAGAATATTTGGATGTCCAGTATACATACACATTCCAAAAGAAAAGAGAACAAAGTTAGATCCTTCAGGAAAGAAGGGTATATTTGTAGGATACTCTGAGAACTCGAAGGCTTACAGAAAATACTTCCCAGGATTCAAGAAGATCAACATCAGCAGAGATGTAACATTTGATGAAGACTCAACTTACATCAAATCTAGGAAAAGACCTGCTGAAGACTCTGAAGAATCGGAAGTACCAAGGATCCCTATTGCAACAATGAACGAAACAACTCCAAAAGAAGAAGATTGAGAGATGGAAGAACCTCAAGAACCTGTAGATCAACCTCAAGAGAAGAATCCCCACAAGAGGAAACCTGGATGGGTACAAGAAGTTATCCAAGGTGCAGAAAGATATGGGGTACCAGAAGAAATAAATAGAGAACAAAAGAGAACTAGGTCCCACTCCAGATATGTAGCTCTGTTATGTGACATCATTGATAAAGAACCTTCCAACTATGAAGAAGCAGCGGAAAAGAAAGAATGGAAGGATGCTATCATTGAAGAATACCAGTCGATCATGAAGAATGATGGTTGGGATGTTGTCTCAAGACCAGAGGGAAAGTCTGTTGTGACTTCCAAATGGATATACAAGATCAAGCATGTTGCAGATGGTAGCATAGAGAATTATAAAGCTAGATTTGTGGCTCATGGCTTCTCCCATAAAGAAGGAATAGACTATGAAGAGACATTCACACCTGTGGCCGGATACACTTCCATCATATCAGTACTTTCTCTGGCTGCAGTTATGAAATGGAAGGTACACCAGATGGATGTCAAGAGTGATTTCTTGAATGGTGTAGTAGAAGAGGAAGTGTACGTGGATAAGCCACTCGGTTTTGAGACACATGATAGGGAGACTCATGTGTGCAAATTGAAGAAATCATTGTACAGTTTAAAACACCCACCCAGGACATGGTACGGCAGAATTGATAGCTTCTTGACTAGTTTGGGCTTTACCAAGAGTAAAGAAGATCCCACCCTTTACTACAAGGTTGAAGAAGGAAACCCAGTGTTTCTCCTACTATATGTAGATGACCTGTTCCTAAAGGGTGAATATGGGTTGATTGCTGACACGAAGAGGAAGCTTGGTGCTGAGTTCGAGATGAAGGACTTGGGTATGATGCATTACTTTCTAGGCATGGAGGTGTGGTAGAATGTGAATGGAATATCCCTAGGACAAGGAAAGTATGCAATAGAGATCTTGAAGATATTTGGGATGATAGACTGCAAGGCCATGACCACACCTATGGCATCGAACCTAAAGTTATTGAGTAATGCTTCATTTGAGTTGGTTGATGCCACAATGTATCATCAGATGATTGTGTCCTTGATGTACGTGACAAATACAAGACCAGATATTTTCTTTGTTGTGAACACCTTGAGCCAGTGCTTGACAGATCCAAGACATGTTCACTTGATTACTGCAAAGCATATTCTAAGGCACCTAAAGGGTACAATTGATTATGGGCTCAATTATAAGGCTGATTAGAAGATTAACCTGGAAGGTTATGTTCATTCAGATTGGGCAGGCAGTGCCATCGATAGAAAGAGCACTTCAGGGTGTTGCTTCAGTATGGGATCGGGTGTGATCTCTTGGTTTAGAAGGAAACACTCTTGCGTGTCACTAAGTACAACTAAAGCGGATTATGTCGTAGCTTGTTCAACCAGTTGTGAGGCAGTATGGCTGAGGAAGCTACTGTCTGATTTATTTGATCTCCAGTTTGATGCTACTAGTATATATTGCGACAACCAAAGTTGTGTAAAGTTGTCTGAGAACCTGGTGTTCCATGACAAATCGAAGCATATTGATATCAAATATCACTATATCAGGGATATGGTGCAGAGAGGAGTAGTGAAGCTCTAGTATGTTGTGACAGATGAACAAATAGCTGATGTGTTAACTAAGCCATTGGCCAGAGTAAATTTTGAGTACTTCAGGGAGAAGGTTGGTGTTCTCCAGATCAAGGTTCCCTCCAAGGGGAAGTGATGAGTCCGTGAGCCATTTTGACATGGTGAGAGGATTGGTTCCTTCCATGGTCAGATGTAAGTTTTGGGCCATTCTAAAGTGACTGTGGGATGTGTTCCCACATGATCATATGTAAGTGCAGAAGTCCATTTTCTAGGAGAATGGAGGCACCTGGTTAGTTAATAGGAATTTGTTCAGTCTCGGACTGACACTCAGCCTGGGTTTGAGAGCCATTCTGATGTGATTGTGGTGATGTGTTCATCCCACATGATTAGATATAAGTACATATCCTTTCCGACATTATGTGTCATAATTTTCCTATCATGGTCAGATATAAGTGCAAATCCTTTCTGACATGATGTGTAATGAGTTTCCTATCATGGTCAAATATCAGTGTAGATCCTTTATGACATGATGTGTGATGAGTTTCCTATCATGGTCAAATGTAAGTACAGAGACTTTCTAACATGGTGTGCGATGAGTTTCCTACCATGGTCAGATGTGAGTGCTGAGCCCTTCTGACATGGTTTGCGATGAGGTTCTGACCATGGTCAGATGTGAGTGCTAGGTGGGCCTTTTTAACATAGTTGTGATGTGTTTTTGAGCATGGTCAGATATAAGTGCTAAAGAAGATGAAGACCTACATAGAGGCTAGGCCTACAACCATCATGAAAAATGGTTGGCTCTGTAGAACTTCCTGTGATGAGAAGAATCGATAAATAGCACCCATGATGATGACCAGTGATGATGCAACAGTGACTATCTAGATCCAATGATGATCCAAAGCTAGTGATGATGATCGAGTAATGATCCAGATCCAGTGATGATATAGATTCAGTGATGAAGATGACTTGAATATGAATATGAATTAAAGATGAAGATAATCCAGATGATACAGAGAAGAAGACTTGTGCTGATAAATTGTGTTGAGAGAATACCTTCCTAGCTAAGAGGGAGTGTTGATGTATTTGTAACTTTGGAATGTATTCACTTGTATATATTATGTATTGTACCCTGATGTTTATTTCGGGAAGTGTCTATAATGTATTTGAGTCATGTCATGCCCTGTTGTTCCTATCGGAAGATTCAATAATGTAAACAAGTCATGTAAAGTCATTATGGGTAACCCTCCTATTGATCAAGGGTTACAGTCCCCATAGTTGTGGGGCCCTAGGTTATTAGAATATTTTAGAGAAGTCAGCCCTAGTGAGTTATTGTCAAGTCAAGAATTAGTATAAATAGAGAGTGAGCCTCTCTATTTAACATACATTCACTCACACTCAGTTGTAGCGTATAACTGAGAGAGAAGAAGTTGCTGGGACAAGAGAGAGAGAGAGACTACTGCTATTGGGGGATCATCTTACTATTTTTGGGGTTTTTCTTTTGGTGTTGACTCTATCTGTGAGGAAGTTGTGGGGTTTTATCATTTATGGTTTTCCCGAGGAAAAACTTTGTGTTCATTGTCTCTTATGTTTGATTGTTGTGCTTGTTATTCTCTCAATTAAAGATCATAAGATAATGCTAGCTTGAATGATACAAATATAACACATAAGTATATTCATTTCTTCACTTAAAAATTCATTTGAATCTCTAACATGCTACCATTCATCTTCTAAAGTACAAAACATTCATCATACATCCAATCATCAAGAAAATGAAAAAGAAAATTATAAGGTAGCAACAACATGATATTTATATTCAAAACTAGAAAAAATTAATCGCTCAATATCTACCTCAACAACTTAATGTTTGTTTCATTATACATCAATCCAAGCATCATGAAATCACATTAGAGGAAATTTGGGGTCTAAAATGGGCCTTATAAGAAAATGCGCCAACAACAAATTTTGTGAGTTGGAATTCAAGAACCAATAGAATTTCAATAAAATGAGTCAACCATAATGGTTGAATTGACATATTTGTCATAAAAGAAAACTACTTTTTTTGTTCGTATTTTCGACATATCTCCATGTCTTTTTACTCAAATTTCAAGTAGGAGAGCTCATTGGATACGGAATTTAATTCTTCATCCAACGAGTACCCACTATGCATACTTTTGACGGACCCCTCTACCCCAAAAACAAGAAATACCTGAAAAAATGTGATGATGATGTCATCATCACGTTTTTTCAGGTATTTCTTGTTTTTAGGGTAGCGGGGTCCATCAAAAGTATGCATTGTGGGTACTCGTTGGATGTGGAATTAAATTCCACATCCAAAGAGCTCTCCCACTCAGAATTTGAGTAAATACATAGGGAGATATGTCAAAAATACGAACACAAAAAGTAGTTTTTTTCATTCTTCCTCCAAAATTAATAAGTATTATTTTATTATTTTAACTATTATTTTATTATTTTAACCATTATTTTATTATTTTCCTTAGGAGGCCCATTTTAGACCCCAAATTTCCTCTAATGATTGTACAAAAAATGATTAACTACAGAATGTTAAATTTGTGAACCATTGATTTATAGGAAAATGAGAGTAATTGTGAGTAGGATTATGCAGTGGAATATTGTTATACACCTGAGTGGCACCTCTCCATCCGAGTGCTGATATCCCTCATGTCGGCACACAAAAGGACACTTATGGATAGAGGTTTTCCCTTAACACTATAGCTTGGCTTGTCATGAAATACATTCTACCTTCATCCAGCTAGTTACTTTGAAATTTAGCCATGTTGGGATGTATTCGCGACTCTCCTTTTAGACAACTCACGCATCATTCGCGAGTCTCCTTTACAACAAGTCACGAATCCTTGTATTCGCAGGTTGCGCTTATACAGAGTCGCGATTCATTCGCGGGTTGCTCTACTACATACCTGTGAATGTGCTTCTTAACATGAAAACACAAAATCACGCGCTAATGGGAGTTTAGTTAAGTCATTTTACTTAATCTCCCTAACTGCTATAACCTCCCTAACCTTCAAGAACTGCTTATTTCACCCATATAAATACAGGCCTTGGGGAGGGTTGTAGACACTTACACTTTTGGAGCAAAGTTATGTTGGTGGATTGTTTACAGAAGTCTTTGGAGCAGTGAAACTCAGAATCCTTTGGTGACAGAGGAGTCCTTGTCTTAGACGTTTGGTTGTACTCTGAACTTTCTCATTATTGATAATAAGGAGATTACTTCTTCCACATGTGTCTCATATATCTTGGTTTGATAATTGTTTATGCTTCAGTATTTCATATTTGATTTATCTAACTTGCTAACATATATATATGAATCACTTTATATCTGGAAGATTGTCTCTGAATAGGTGAAAGAGGAGTGAACCTTGAAGACTTTGGAAGTGGAGCAGATTGGAAGAGGACTAGCAAGGATCGAACTTCGTTTAACAAGTAGGTTCTTCTAACCCTCCTATTTCCTATTCTGTACTTTAGAAGTCAATTGTCTGCAAGTGTTTGAGTATGTTGGTAACCCCCGACCTACGATTATTAGGTGCATAATCCCTTACAACAGAACTGGCGACTCCGCTGGGGAAGCCTAGACTGCTGTAGGTAATTTCTGTTATCCTGACCAGTTTGCCTGTAAGTCTGCTTGTGGTTTGTTATCCTGGATCTTGCTTGTTTCAGCATTTGATAGTCTTAGGGTTTTTCTCTGTTTTTGAGAAAGTTTTGATACCCATTCGCGAGTTGTTCCATTGAACAGTCGCGAATATAGAGTTGCATTTGCAGGTTGTTCCACTGAGCAGTCGCGAATCATTCGCGACTTGCACTGCTAGACAGTCGCGAGCACTCCTGGAAACTGGGATTTCTAAGTAAAATTTTGCTTGTTCTTTTTCCTGTTATAATTCCTATTTTCTGAAAAGACTTTCTTTAAGAATGTTGTAGAGTGGTTTGAATACCTCAGGTCATCACATCTTAGTGCTTGTTGAAAGCCCTTGAGTTCTTTTTACTTGTTTTATTTACTGTTTACTTCTTGGAGCGTTTTGGCCTGTTTGGGTTGTTGGTTTAAGTGTCTTAGTCCAGATCAGTGATCAGGGTCTTGGGCTCTATTCTTTCCAGTCTGATTTCTGTCAGTTACTGGTTTTCACTTGCCTTTTTTAAGTCTGCAGTGATTTTGTGTCATTGTTTGCACCCAAGCTAGGGTCCCTAGCCTTCTTTTCTTGCTAGTCTTTTGGTCCTGTATGGCTGTTTGCTTCAGTTTGTGGTTTTGATACAGTTCATAAGTTTCAAGTTTACTCAAGCATAGTGCATTGTAGATGCATAGTAGTTTTTTTTTTTGAGTAATTTCTAAAGTGCAAAACAAAACATAGTTAGTCTTTTGCATTGTGATTTTTACATAAGTAGTGTTTGTTTCATTTTAAAAATATATAATCTCAGAAAATTACAAAACATAGGCTTAGTTTCTCTTATCAGTGCTTTAGTTCATCAATACATATTTGAAACAATGAAAAGAAGTTTGTTTTATAGTAGTAGTTTTCTTTGAATACACTTTACTTTCATTTATTTCTTACTGAGTCAAAACACCATACAGTATATCACTTCCATTTCCTCTTGAGTAAGAAACAACCCTTAAAATAAACGCATAAATTAAAATTTACTAGTAAGTTTTTATTTTTAGGGGCCTTTCACCTACTAGCTTAGGCTAGACTTGTGGGCTAGGGAGTGTAAACTTCCCACAGTTATAAACTCAAACGTAGTGGACCGTTCTTTAGGTAAATCCTTGATTCTATCACTGTATCTGGGAAGCTCCTCTCAAACGGGAGTTAAGCACTAGGCTGCGTGGAGGCTTGGACAGAGGAGATAACCCTCCGAATCCTTGTCAAAACATAACCCAGGACTTTTACGCATCTGGGGATTCTGTCCTAGACAGAGTTTCGAGCTCAGCTACCCTGCCCATGCATACGAGTTCGGCTGATGACTGTCCCCCCAGATAGCTGGTATTGTCAAGGTAGCCTTTAGTCTCTTGTCTTTTAGGGTTCATACCTAGGTAAACCAGAAGGTTATTTCTGGTTCACGTTGAACGGGCTTGGAAGGTAACCTTTGTGGAAAGTGCAGGAGGGTGGTGGGTGATTCCTCCGCTTGTGCCTGAGAACCCCTCAAGGATGCCAAGTAATCGTTCATCAGCTTTCTTCGGGAAAGCATATATTTATACCCTGGTTTGATTGCTTGAGACTCTAGGATCTTTTTAGTGTGTGCTCTGTGTATTTGCTTGTGTTTAGTTGACCTTAGGGTGTGATTAGTCAAATATTTAATTCTGGAGGACCAACATGTTAGAAGGTCAAGAAGGTTGAGAAACCTTCCTCCTCTCACTGCATTGGAGCCTCCACCTTTACCCCAAAGGCGGAGATTAGGCACAGGCGGTTCTTTTGAACCAGTAGGAGTAAGTGAGGTTCTTGGTGAACCGAAATTGATAGCTAACCATTTTGATTTTGACACAGTCGAGATAGAATAATTGCAGACTGACGAGTTTGCAAGAAATTTTAACTCCCCCTTGACTAATCTTAACGATCCTGTGATCGTCCAAGTTAGACCTTTTAGTTCACCAGTAGTAGGTGTCCCTTTGAGTAGAGTCATGTCTTCAGCGGAAGAGAGTTCTTTTGTGTTTACCTCAACCCTTCTGGTTGAAGGGGTACTACCTCCCTCGGTTAGTGCCCCTAGATCTAGTTTGCCTTCTACACCTTTGACTCCAGCGATCCGGGTGGTTCAACCACCGGTTCACTCCAACATAGGAGGTATATCTGGTAACACGGTTGCTAGGATCCTCAGTATACCTACCATTCCCTCTTCCTTCCCTTACACTACTCAGAGTGGTCTGGTAGGATCCTCGGCTTACGTCTAAGGATTTCCTTGGAATGGGGGGCATATTCCCCCATCCAGTCCATACGTAGGTCCAACTCCTTCATATGTAGGAGTGCAGTTTGGAGGAAACAACTCTTATGGGAAGAGCTTCCATACCCCTATTTCGGTTCCATACTTGAGCTCTCCCTTCTCTTTGTTTAGCGAAGGGATACCTGCTCCAGTCTTTCAGACCCTAGCTTCTATGGGGAAGGCCCAAACCATGTACAATGCACCTCCCACCAAAAATCCTGTGGCCTACGGATGGAATCCATTTCAAAGAAACCTTCCCACTTCACAATCGGTGTCAGGGGGCAACCCCACCTTTACCTATGGGCATTCGGGGGATGGACCCTCTAATCCCCAAGCTGGCACATTTAGTACACCGGTTAGGCCCAAACTTCCTTTTCTGGCAGCTTTGAACTTGCCAAACTTATCGAAATTGATGAATGACCCAGTGAGGCATGACCCTTTGTGGCCACCTGTTCCCACCAAACTGCCCTCGGACATCCCTAAGTTCGAAGGTAAGGCTGGTGAAGATCCTGGGGCTCATGCCACCACCTTCCATTTATGGTGTTCTTCCAACTCATTGAATGAAGATTCAGTGAGATTGAGGCTGTTCCAGAGGACTTTGACTAGAACTATGGAAAAATGGTACATTGAGCTGCCTTCTGCTGCTTTTAGTAGTTTCTGGGACCTAGCTAGCGCTTTCCTCAGTCACTTTCAGCTTCTAGTCCATTACGATTTCGGAATGGATTTGTTGTCTACTTTCAGACAAAACAAGGCAACCCACATCTCGGATCATATCCAAGAGTGGAGGAGGCGAAAGAGTCTTATCAAAGCTACCATCCCTCCTGAGTTTCTATTAGAGTGGTTCCTTAATTCATTGTTTCCATACATATCTAAGGATGTTTCCACATCAGGAGTGACTAGTGAAGAAGAAGCCATACTCAGGGCCCAGCAGTTGGACTTGATTTATTCACAGTCTGGGATTCTATATGAAATTATCCCTGAGGCACAAAGGCCTTCCCATGAGGCCGAGAAACCCAAGCCTGGACCCCATGCCGATGGTGTGGTTGGTTCCGTAAACTCTCCCACTGTAGAGTCTTTGACAAAACAACTTCACCAATTGTCTGTCAAACAGTCTATGGCGGAGGTAGCAAAGGCTGCCCCCTCCTCCCAAAGTGCAAATGTTTTTGAACAAACCTCTTCGAAGGGCAATCAGCAGCCCAGCGGGAAGAAGAAGAAAGGTAAAAAGGGAGAGGGAAACCAAAATCAAAACAAGCCAAAGCCCGAAAACAATGCTGATGGGGGAAAAAAGGAAAAGAAGAAAGTCAAGTTCCCTTGTAAGTTGTGCCAAGGGGAACACCTTACTCACCTTTGTCCCCTCATGGAACAATCTCAGAAGCTGTTACAAACGCAACCACCGGCTGTCTTGAAGGATCCATTTCCCCAAGGGCATAATTCTACTTCAGCTTCTACCATAGTAGGGGTCACTCAAGCTGCCCCTGACCCCAATTATATCAACATGGTCAGATCCTCAACTTTGTTACAAACCAGGAACAAAAACTATGAGAAAGAGACCAATGAGAAGGGTAAAGCTGTAGTTGAATCTTCCAACCCTCTCACTATAGAGAAACCTGCAGAAACAATGCCAAAGATACCCAAAGGTGTCTTTAAGAATACTTTGCATAACCCAAATGCCATAGCCGCTTCTAACTACTCTCTGGTTGAAGACTTGGCTCAGACTCCATGCGCAATGTCAGCTTTAGAGGTGCTACAGAGCTGTCCCACTCAGTGGGATGCCCTCTCAGTAGCTTTAGGTAGCATGGACTCTTCAAGTCTCACTGCGAAATTTCATCTCTCTGATGTTAAAATTTGCCTCCCTGATCATGTAGCTCTATAGATAGATGTTTTCCATGGTGGTAAGACCATTGGATGAGTAGTTGTTGATGAAGGAGCCTCTACTTGTGTTATGTCCCTGGCCTGTTGGAAAGCTCTTCGATCCCCAGAGCTGGTTCCATCAACCACTTTGCTTACTGCTTTTGATGGAAGGTCTTTCAGTCCACATGGTATCCTGCTAGCTTTTGAGATTAAGTTGGCTGGCAAAGTAGTGTCTGTTGAAGTCGAAGTGATTGATGCTCCGTTGGACTACAATTTGCTTCTGGGTAGGAATTGGACTTATGCCATGTCTAATGTTGCATCTGCTGTCTTTCGTGTTGTGGTTTTTCCACATGAGGGCAAGGTGGCCACTGTTGACCAACTTGATTTTACCCGAAAAGGCCGATTAGAGTCTAAATATTCCACTATGCCATTGGTTGATCAGGCCAAACCTGCTGCACAGAGCTTGGGGGATGGAATGTATGCATCATTGATGGGCACATTCGATATTCCAGCTCTAGTCCTTTATATCGGTTTGAATATTGTAGGGAAGTCCATTGATTCACTGGTCGATAGGACTGATCCTTGGGTCCTCCCAACCCCTCAGGAACTGGAAGTGCCCTTATCTGCAGTGGAAGTGGCATATCAAGCTATTACCCAAACCACTATTGATCCCATTCCAGATCCTCTTACAGTCTCGGATGATTTGGAAGAAGTCTATATGCCCGCATGGGCGGAAAACTCTTTACATTCCATAGATTGCTTAGACACCATTTTACCTTTCGATGAAGCTATTCTGGAAGCTATGTGTTCACCTGATAAGATATGTGAGGATCTTCATCACTGATCTTATTTCCTTCTAGAGCTAAGCAAGATAGAAAACCAAGAGTTTCATGTGAGACTGTCGGATGATGTTGATACACCTATCAACCCTTTCCCTAGGGAAGGAGTGTTTTCCAAGGGGAATATGGCAAACATTTCCGCCACTATACTGATCAACATCTCTGTAAAACCAGGTGTCGTGGAAAATATCTATATAGGTGTAAACTTCTCTCCGGAGGAGATTGCCATTTATACTTCCCTTTTCAAGGAATTCCACGATATCTTTACCTGGTCATATGAGGAGATGCCAGGAATTGATCCATCTATTGTTCAACATGAGATCCCAACCTATCCTGATGCCAAACCAGTTCGGCAAAAATTACGCCCCGTGAACCCGCGTAAAGCGGCGGCTGTGAAGGCAGAGGTTGAAAAGCTGTTGAAAGTAGGTTTTAAATATCCCATAGCTTTGACTGAATGGGTGTCCAACCTAGTTCCTGTTGATAAAAAGAAAGGGACTATTCGCGTTTGTACGGACTTTCAAGACCTTAACAAAGCCTGTCCTAAGGACAATTACCCCACACCATTTATTAATCAGATCATAGATGCATGTGCGGGTAGCGAGGTATTCTCGTTTATGGATGGTTTCTCCGGCTACAATCAAATCCAAATCAAACCGGAAGACCAGCATAAAACTACTTTTATTTTCCCTTGGGGTACATTCGCGTATAGAAAAATTCCCTTTGGATTGAAAAATGCAGGGGCAACATTTCAACGAGCCATGAACTTTGCTTTTCACGACATAAAATCCATTGTCGAGCCCTACCTTGATGATCTGCCTGCTCATTCTTGCAAGAGGATCCAACATCTAGATCATTTACGGTTGATTTTTGAGAGATGCAGATACTATAAAATTTGCTTGAATCCCCATAAGTGTGTTTTCTGCGTCGAGTTAGGTAGATTGCTTGGATTCATTGTCTCTAGTAGGGGCATTCAGGTGGATCCTTTAAAAGTTGAGGCCATTGTAAATCTACCTCCTCCTCGTTCACTTAGGCAACTTCAGAGTCTACAAGGAAAGTCTAACTTCCTTCGACGTTTTATCGTTAATTAATCCAAGATCACAAAAGGTTTCATGCGCTTGCTTAAACAGGACACCCCATTTGTATGGGATGAAACTGCACAACTCGCGTTCGAGGCATTGAAGAAAGCCTTGTTTTCGACTCCTTTATTACGCCCACAAGATTATTCTAGGGATTTTATATTATATCTCGCTGCGTCGGAGTCTACCATTGGGGTAGTGCTAGTTCAGGAGGACGACAAGCTCATTGAGCATGTTTTCTATTATCTTAGCCGTGCTTTGGTTGGACCTGAGCTTAAGTACTCCCACGTCGAGAAGTTAGCCTTAGTAGCTGTGTATGCTGTACAGAGGTTACGGCACTACATCTTACTAAGGACCACTACTGTAGTGGCGGATGTAAACCCTTTCCAATATGTTTTATCCTGACGGATTGTTGGGGGAAAATTCAATAAGTGGATAGTCTTTCTCCAAGAGTTTGACTTGATTTTCCAATCCGCTAAATACAAAAAGTCCTTAGTTTTTGCCGAGCTTATAGCAGAATTCCCTATGGAAGAAGATGTAGTGATTGAGGATGACTCATTCCTAGATGAGCACATATTCCTTATATCCACCTGTGATCCTTGGTACCAAGATATTCTTATATATCTCTAGACTTTGAAATATCCTACCGCTTACTCTAGGGAAGACCGATGCAAGTTACGCCTTCATGCTAAAAACTACCTCATTATAGGAGATACATTGTATCGACGAGGGGTAGATTCTTTCTTGCGTCGCTGCCTTACTCATGAGGAAGCAGAGATTGTCCTAAATGATTCCCATAGTGGAGCATGTGGGGGTCATTTATCTAGGTTAGCAACGGCCCAGAAGATATTACGTGCCGGGTATTTCTGGCCCACCATCTTTAAAGATTGTGTGGAAGATGTGATACGTTGTCATCCATGTCAGCTGTACACCAGAAAAATGCGGTCACATCCTGCTCCCTTGTTTCCCGTTGTCTCAGTAGGCCCCTTCATGAAATGGGGGATAGATTATATGACATGCAACCTAGCCTCAGCTGGGGGGCATAAATACATCATTGTCGCTGTCGACTATTTCACAAAATGGGCAGAGGCAATGCCTACTTTCAAAGACAATGGGGAAACAACAGCTTTCTTCGTGTTTAATCAAATTATTGCTAGGTTTGGTGTTCCCAAAGTGATTGTCACTGACCATGGCAGTCATTTCCAAAATCACATGATGACAGAGCTGACCACCATGCTCGGATTCTGACAAGAACATTCTTCTCCATATTATCCGCAAGCAAATGGTCAGGTTGAGGCTGTAAACAAGACTTTAAAAACTATCCTTAAACGTATTATTGATACAGCCCGCTCGAATTGGCACATCATGTTATATCTTTCTCTTTGGGCTTATCGAACCAATGTCAAGAATGCTACGGGTTTTTCCCCCTTCCAACTCGTTCACGGGGTGGAAGCTATTACGCCGATTGAATGTGAAATCCCTTCCTTGCAGATAGCTATTCATGTGCTACCTGACATGACTGAGCTTGAGGAACAGTTGCTTCATTTAGAACACCTTGATGAACAACGTAGAGATGCATTGACTGCAAATCAGGCTCATAAGAATAGGGTTAAATCTCAATACGATAAAACAGTCAAACCTAGGGTTTTCTCTGAAGGGGAACTTGTCTTGCTCTGGGATCAAGATAAAGAGCCTCTGGGGCAGGAAAATTCAAGGCTATGTGGTTGGGACCCTATGTTGTGTCTAAAGTTTTGAGTAAAGGCGCATATGAATTAGTGGATTATGATGGGAATAATCTTCCTGAGCCTAGAAATGGGCTCTACCTGAAGAAGTACTATGCTTAGGCTTAGCACTTTTTCTTGTATATTAGTGTATGTATTTTTATGTACATTCGGTTGTCAGTTTCATTTTTTATACTATCTGCTGGTTGTTACAGATGTATGTAGGTTTCGCTGATGGTGCCAGCCGTCACACTTGTAACCTGGCTTCGGCAGCATGGGTTATCTATTCCCCCTCATGACAGCTTGTTGCCGTGGGTGGCGCTTGTCTAGGTCCTGCTTCAAATAATGTTGCTGAGTATAGGGCTGTAATTGAGCTCCTATGGGATGCTTTGTCACGAGGCATCACCCAGCTTGAAGTCCGTTTGGATTCTCAGTTGGTTGTTTCCAATTTCAATCGAGCTTATCAGGTGCGTAATACTACCTTGTTACGTCAATTCATGCAAATACGTTTATTGGAAAGACATTTTGAAGTTATTACTTTCAATCACATTCCACGAAACCAAAATTCATTAACTGATGCATATGCTAATTATATTTTGGACTGGCATCTCACACACATTTTATAAATATAAAACAAACATATAAGAAACATTTGTAAATAAGCTGACAACCAAACATAAATATATATATATATATATATATATATGTAAATATCTGTCATGGATAGGTCAAGTCTGATCCGTAGATCCCATCATGTACAAAATATACAAAAATGTGGATCATCATCCATCAAAATGCCCTAGAACTAAGCCTTCCCTCCATGTCCACTGGGACCTCCTTGGTCCCCGTGATCTCTATGCCCCCTAGCTTCCTTAGCCTCCTCGGCTTCGGCAGCCTCCACCGCATCTCTGTATACAAGTACTGCCCTAGCTACCCATCTGAAAAGACGTAGCCAGGCCGGTGGAACCCCAACTACAAACTCTTGCATAGCTACAGGGAGATGCTCTATCCATATCGTAGGTACTCGCTCGGTCAGCCTGCCTAGCTTCATCTCGAGTACCCTGATCAATCCTGGGTCTCCCCCTGCAACAAGATGTACGAAGGTATGTGGGTGCCCTTCAGGGCGGACTGGTCCAATATCTACATTTTGACACATAAATAGGGTTTATACTTGTGCATATGTATATATCCTATCATTTGAAAATCCATAAAAGTTTGATAATGATAAAAAACAAAAAATACTTACCCATCTCTCCCCATGCCCCTCCTAGAGGGAGGACTAGGTTGGGATCACCTCGGAAATCTAACCCGGCGTATGGAAACTGCTCCAACGCCGGCACCTGCTGTTCCCACCATGTATAGAAATCATCGTCATACATGCTATGTACTACATCTCCTCCTCCTTGACGGAGGAAGATATCTCCCCATCGGCTCAGCCTCGGTTGCCGTGGATGATGGACTTGTAATGGTATAGCAAGGCTCATAGCTGGCACCCTCTCAAAGAATAATGATACTAGTATACTCGCATAGCCGAAGTTCTTCCATCTTCCCCTCCTACATTTGGATAATTGCCTCTTCATGATGGGGGCAATTCCCGTACACCAATCAAAGAGAGTACCTCTAAAGCAGTCCACTGACACTCTCATCTGAGTCCTGGTGGCCATGTGTAATCCTGTTGACCCTGAAAGTCTGACAATAGTACTGGCCAATACCTGAAGTGTAAGATCCTGAATATCTGCAATGAGAATGCTGCTACCTTTCTTTTGAGTACCTGGTCTGCAAAATACATCGACATAGTTCTGGACACTCAAGGGGTCTCCACCCCTGCCAGTGCCTTCCAGGTTCACCGGTGTTCCCCGTTGTGATAACCCGATTATCAAGTAGATGTCTTGTGTGGTAAGCTCCAAAGTCTCACTTTGGATATTGAACATCCCCAGGTCATGGTCCCAGTAATGGACTAAGAACTCTAATATGTGGACATTGGCCTGCATGGGCGATGTGCAAAAGAACTTGAGAAGCCCACTGGTCCTCAATTCTTGGATAGTAGGCGGGCTTTGGAGAGCCGCTTGATCCATCATTTCATGTTCCCTCTCTCTCCACTCCAGCACCATTTTTTTCTTGACAAAAAGACATAATTTGATTCAGTATCCCATCATAAAATTTTAAAAATTTTGCATATTTTTAAAGCATTTTCCTATTGCGTAGCATTCACGACTGTCCATTGGGACATGTCGTGAGTCATTCGCGACTTTCCTGTTGAGAAAATCGCGAATGAAATGTCCATTCACGACTTTCATGCCTTGCAACCCGTGAATGCATTTTTCCATATTTTAGGTTGGTGAAAATTACTGAATTAACCACTAAATTAAAAATTTGTTTGGATCAAATTAAAGAGCTAAGGGTGTAGATTTACCTGAAGCTGACGGTTTTTGAATCTAACGGTCCAATTGTCCACGATGATCGATCAAAGATAGAGGGTAAACTTTCCTTTTTGGTTCAAAAAGTGCAAATGGTATGAAATGTTTTGATTTTCAAACTATTTATAGAAATAAAATTTCATAAAGTGGGTCTTTTTATATATTTTTAAATGAAAATTGATTAATATCATCCTCTTTGTGCCTTGGAATAGGTTTACCAACTTTTAGAAAGTGTTGACGCTACTATAGGGTGGTTTTTGCTCTTTCCAACATATGTTGGCATTTTATCACTCCACATTAACCTTAGTACTCAACATTTTTGCCACGGACTATGGTATTTTAAGCCATTAGTCCCTTGTCTCTACCATTGTTCTTCCGTGGCTAGGATACCTTTTCATGAGTATCATTCTTATATGCCATTGCCATCCTTTGATACTCATTTCGTCACTATTTCAGGCCCAGGGGTTTCCTCATCGCTATTTTTCACGCCAAATAGAGCTTCTTATGAATCTCTTTTTACAAGCTATCCCTTTATAGGACTCCCCAACCTTATGGAGTTTCTTTAGGCCCAGGTCTGACTCCTTCAAAACAGACTTGACTACCGAGTTATCTCGTCCATTCAATATCGTTAAGAATATGTGAATGGGAATTCGCATTGGTGGTAGGTTATCTCTTTCTTGGACCATGCGGAATAATACGAGAAAGGATCACTCTCTTTTCTTCAGAATTGAGAAAAGTATTCTCAGGTATAGGTTTATCACTTTTCCGGACCTGAGGGACTAAATTTACGGAAAAGGAACATCCGGTTTGAGCTTAGTTTTCTCTTTTTCGTGCTCTGGACCCAAACATGAAAAATATTCTGAGTGTACTTTGTGTCTTTGTCATGCTCGTTAAACACTCAAGAACAAAGCAACGAGTTTATTGTTGTAAGCCCCATTTCTCGTAACCAAATGGATCTTTCCGAGTGATCTTGCTTTCCTTCACACTCGTAAAACTCAAGATATTTTATGCTGTTTTGGAAGGAGCGTCGGGTAGGTGGTAATTTAACCTTTTTCGGACCTTCCCGACTAAGTACGAAAAAGGTTTACCTTTTCTTCTTCGGAAGTTAAGAGAGTTCTTCTGTGGTTTGTTTTACACTTTTTCGGCCTCAGGAGACTAAATTGGATGAAAAAGACCCCCCTAGAGTCTTCTTTGGCATTTTCAGACTCTCTAAATATGAAAATACCGCATGAGCATGTACTAGTTCGGGCTCATTAAATCCACGGATCAGTGTATCAAGCATTATTTTCCCATCTCTTCAAGCTTGTTAAAAAATGAAGAGGGAACCGAGTTTACTTTCTTGGACTCGTTAAAACTTAACAGGGAAGGTAAGGAAGAAGTTTTCTCTTGTTTTCAGTAATGGCAGCATGTCATCCTTAAACATAACACTCTTTGCTTTCCGATATCCATGTTTCAGTATACACTTGTGTTCAGTTATCACTTTGAGTTTTGACTCCTCCTCTTGTCCATTATACCTGGGGAATCTGCTCATGTCTCCTACATGACAGATAAGTCTAGTTGTTCTATCTATCCGTTGTATGCTGCCTTGGGTCATCTCTGTGTTGTTCTCACTATTTAAGGATTATACCTAATGTCTGATCTATCATCTGATCCCATCACTGTTATATCTGTTATCCATTTACTTGTGTCTCCCTTCTTTTGCCCAGTTCCTAGTCACTCTTGTGATCCGTTGGAGGATCCATTGCCTTCCTTATCATAGTATGGTTTCGTTTCAGCACCTCCTGATGAAAAAGACCTAGAGTTTTGACGATAGTACCTCTGGATTCACTTTCATCATTGGTGAACTCCTTTGCTTTAGTTGTCAATTATCACTTATTGGTTGACAAACTATTGAATCCTCTCCATGTTCGAATTCAACTTACCCTTATTCACAAGGCTTGGATTGTACTGGTTCTTTGGGATCATTTATGAAGACCTTAGTTCCTCCTTTCGGGATAAGTTGCGCAAGACCATGTTCGATTTTGATATCCAGCTCCCAGATCTTTGAAGACTCATCATTATTGTATTGTGGCTTCGATCCACCTTTGTAATATACGTGGTTTCTACCCGTATCATATGATGTAATAAAATATTGTAAAGGAGCTAGTGTTCCAGTAAATTGAACATAGTATCCTCAAATGTAACTTTGTATATCACATTATTATGTATTTGTTTCAGGTACTCTCTCTGCTCCATTGGATTTCTGAGTTTCTCCAGTCTTAAATATTATAATGTATTTTGGCCATCGTTCCCCTCTGACCTCACACATTAGGGGGCATCTGTTATACACCTAAGTGGCACCTCTCCGTCCGAGTGCTGATATCCCTCATGTCAGCACACAAAAGGACACTTATGGATAGAGGTTTTCCCTTAACACTATAACTTGGCTTGTCATGAAATAAATTCTACCTTCATCCAGCTAGTTACTTTGCCATTTAGCCATGTTGGGATGTATTCACGACTCTCCTTTTAGACAACTCGCGCATCATTCACGAGTCTCCTTTACAGCAAGTCGCGAATCCTTGTATTTGCGGGTTGCGCTTATACAGAGTCGCGAGTCATTTGTGGGTTGCTCTACTACATACCTGCAAATGTGCTTCTTAACATGAAAACACAAAATCATGCACTAATGGGAGTTTAGTTAAGTCATTTTACTTAATCTTCCTAACTGCTATAACCTCCCTAACCTTCGAGAACTGCCTTATTTCACCCATATAAATACAGGCCTTGGGGAGGGTTGTAGACACTTATACTTTTGGAGCAAAGTTATGCTGGTGGATTGTTTACAGAAGTCTTTGGAGCAGTGAAACTCAGAATCCTTTGGTGACAGAGGAGTCCTTGTCTCAGACGTTTGGTTGTACTCTGAACTTTCTCATTATTGATAATAAAGAGATTACTTCTTCCACATGTGTCTCATATATCTTGGTTTGATAATTGTTTATGCTTCAGTATTTTATATTTGATTTATCTAACCTGCTAACATATATATATGAATCACTTTATATCTGGAATATTGTCTCTGAACAGGTGAAAGAGGAGTGAACCTTGAAGACTTTGGAAGTAGAGCAGATTGGAATAGGACTAGCAAGGATCGAACTTCGTTTAACAAGTAAGTTCTTCTAACCCTCCTATTTCCTATTCTGTACTTTAGAAGTCAATTGTCTGCAAGTGTTTGAGTATGTTGGTAACTGCCGACCTATGATTATTAGGTGCATAATCCCTTATAAAAAATATGAAGAACAATGTGCACTGAACAAGTCAAATTTGAGACAAATGTGATAAGAATTAATGAGTTATTTACAACATTAATCTTCATTCATCCCAGTAGTAATACAGTGGTGTTACAATAAGAATAATTCAAATCATGTGGATAAGATTTGAATGTACCAACTAAACCTGACATATTGGCTAACTTAGTGTGTTTAAATCACTGGCGAAGCTCACTATTCTAACTCCAGATGTCTAAATCAGTTCTACAATTAGGCAACTAATGAGGTAAGCGGAAAAAGGCACCACTCCCATGCAGGAATGTAAAAATGGCGCTAGAATAAATGAGAGTGATCTAAATTATTGTAACTAGAGGTTGAATCAACATAAATTCCTACCTACAACAACCAATAGATGGATGCTACTGGTGGCACTCAGAGTGGCTCCTAGAATGTAGGGATTGGCACCGGTGGAACCAATGACACAATGGAACTAGTGGCACCAATATCATGGTGGCACCAAACTCTAGAAAATGAATCCTAAGTTAGGAAATATGATTAATTAGACTATATATGGACAAGGGAGGATTAATTAGTCCTA
>LPNX011018165.1:227855-254677 GCA_001517045.1 Pseudotsuga menziesii
AATCCTCATGGGAACCCCCCCAACCCCTCAAAATAAGCAGTGGATCAAGAAAACAAGCTATACTTAAGAGAAATTTTCCTCTTTGGGTAATAATTTGTAAAAAAATTGCTCTAATTTGCAACTCTATGGAGAAACCATGCGAATCATAGTTCTTCTATGCATAAACATCCTGGGACTTTGCATGTGAACCTTTCCATCTTCTTCTGATATGTTGAATGTTTCTTTTCTTTCTTCTTTCTGGAGGAGGAATGGAATGATCCATTTTATTCATTACTGGGCCAAATTTTGGATCAATCTTCAGCATTAAGTAGCCTTTATGTGGCATTTTGTTGCACCACTCTGTAGGTAGCAAAGCTATGTGGGAGAGTGCAACACTTTCATTTCGATACCGGGACCTCATTTTTATTCTATCATTTTAATTCCCAACACCATTCCCAACTGCTTCAATGATTTTTTGGGCCCATTTAGGCTTCTAAGTTAGAATAGGAGCTCGATCTCGATCTAGATAATCTTGAGGTATAATCTCAATATCAAGATCATTTTAATCTTTTTCCTAATCTTCTGAAACTAAAATTTTAGAAAACATATCATTATATGCAAATGGAGATGAAAGATAGTTTTTATCTTCCCTTTTAAATGGCTACTAAGATTGCGCTGGAGCTCGGTATGGAAGAAAGTGTGAGAATTCATATTACTTGGAGGAATGGTTTGCAACAACCTTCACTATAATATTCCCAGTTGAGATCTCTAAGATATCCATTGAGTCAGGACCAAATAAAAATATCTTTTGGGATCCAGTATGTGTCATCTGATAAACAAACAACAAAGTTGTTGCAAGAGAGGGCACCTATAGTGCATTCTTAAACTCTCCATTCTTGATTTTAATAGAAGCTCTCCCAACAGCTGGGATTTGGGCGTCATCTCCCATATTAATTCTAGGTACTCCTATGAGATTCAGAGTGGTGAGGGATTCCCTAGAGGAAACCATGTGGTTAGATGCTCTAAAGTCTATCAAGTAATCCTTCGAGAGAGTGAGGTCTGCCTTCAAGGCATGGCACCTTTCATGATATTCTGTCGGTTGTCCAACATCATACTTGTTTTCTCCTTGTTGAAGGGAAATATTTTATTTTCAAGGAGTGTTCATAGTTGGTCGATGGTCTTCATCTTGCACTAGCTCTCGTGATGAGATACTCTCATACAATATGTACAATTAGTCCTCTTTTTCATTCTTTTTCTTGGAACCTGAGGCTCCATCAGAAGATCTCTGATTCTCCTTTGGCTTCGAATCGGTTGTTTTAGGCTCCTTCCCTCTGTTCCTCCCTTTTTCTTGTGCATTGTTTTGGTATGTAATCAAGAGTTCTTGATTATTGGAGGTTTGAATCACTCCCATTTGAACCAATTTATCTTTCTCTTGTATTAAGGACTCAACAAAAGCATCTAGAGAAGGAATCTTCCAATTAGGGATGGAAGGTCTTTTGAAATGGAGTGTAGAGACAAAGAATGAGCACTCAGATCCAAGATTTATTAGTACTAATAGTAGAAGATGCCCATCTTCCCTCTCCAATACACATTGTTTTCATTGCAATACTATTGACTTGTATTTTGTGAAGAATTGTTGAATAGATTCGAAATTGCTGGGATATAATGCAATGAACTCATTCTCCAATATGTTCCCTTGAAGTTCATTGTGTTTTACAAACTAAAATTCAATATTTTACCAATATTTATTCGGAGTCCTTAGTACCTCAAGGGGGAACAAAATATCACAAGAGATATGAGTGCACATGAAGTTGAAATCCTCATTGATCCGATTCAAAAATTTGTTCTTCTTAATATGATGTTGGGGCTCAGATTCTCTCCCCATTGGAATCCTAAATAGATCGATATTGTGCAAGGCTACCTGCATATCTTCCCTCCGACTACTGTAGTTGAAGGGTGTAAGCATTTGGGGTACAAGAGATGAAGAATCCCTCTTTCTATATGTTGATCAGTCTATTCCTCAAGAAGCTATGTAGGTACCTACAAATAACACTGCAAAAACAAATTCAATTACCAATCATGTCAGTTTCAATCCTTTCCACCTCCACATGTACACTTTCTTAGATTTTGTCACATCTACAGAGACTTCTCTGGATGAATCCAGAGTTAGCAAGGACAAAATTGTAGGATTTATGTGGAAACTTGGCTGCTTATGGTGTACAATGTAGATCAGACAGGACTTGTTGCTACCCTGAAGAAGGCCCTCATACCATGCTAAATTTTTGAACCATTGATCTACAATAAATTAGAGGAATTGTAAAGTAGGATTATGCAGTGGAATATCAAGAAAAATGTACACTAGACAAGACAAACTTGAGAAAAATATGATAAGAATTCATCAGTTAATTACAACATTAAGCTTCATTCATCCCAACAGTAATAAAATGGTGTTAAAATAAGAAGAATTTGAATCATGTGGATAAGATTCAAATTTGAAAACTAAATCTAACAGGACGACTAACTCAGTGTGTCTCTAAATCATTGTCGGAGCTCACTAGTCTAACTTTAGATGCCTAATCAGTTCTACAATAAGTTAACTAATGAGGTAGGTGGAAAAATGTGCCACTCCCCATGCATCCATGATAAACTGGTGCTAGACTAACTATGAGTGATACAATTGGTTGTAACTGGAGGTTGACTCAACATAACTTCCTACCTACCACAAAAAATTGATGGAGGCTACTGGTGGAACTTAGAGTGGGTCTTAGAATGTAGGGATTGAAACTGATGGCACCAATTGCATTAGTGGCACCAATGGCACTAATGGCAATAGTGGCACCAATATCATGGTGGCACCAAACACTAGCAAATGAATCTTAAGTTACGAAAGATAATTAATTATACTATATATTGACAAGGGAGGATTAATTAATCCTAACATATAGAACAACAAGTGCAACACCCAAACCATTAGAAGGAATTCCCTTATATAGGCTTAGGCTCAAAACTACAAAATTGTTGGTGGAATATTTTCTCTGAATGATTCTGCTTGCAATTTACTCCTAATTGTATTCTTTGGAGCGTAGTACCACTTAAAATGCATGCCAACTAGAATTCTCCCAACACTATGATTTGTGTTCATCAAAATAAATGCAACTCATGGCTCTAAGGGTTCCATTGAGGGGAAATGCATAAAAAATCTATTGAAAAAATCCTGAAAGATGGTTTGGATTGGCTCAAACTCGCTAGTGATGTGAGTGATGTGACTAATGAATGAATCCATGACTTCTTTCTTACTTTTACCAGCTTCTCATTCAACTTTCTCCAAGGTGAAGAAAATTCCTTTCCTTGGTGTGGAGTTCCAACAGGTTATCAAAATGTTTCCACACCTACTCATGCACCTTGATGACAATATTTATAACTGTATATTTCTATTCTTTGTTTCATTTGATTTTCTTGGTCACGATCATTATTTATGTCATTTCATCTCTCTTCACAAAGAGATCCAACTATACAATAATATGATTCTTTGTGTTGACTTATGCCTCCTAGTGATGGATTTGCTTTCCCACTTGTTAGAGGTGGTTGCAAATGTTTAAATTTTACTTGAAAACCCCTACCAAGGTTTGAACTCTTTATTTGGATTAGTGCATAACTTGCACAAATTCTTTAACTTTTCATACAATTTTAAGTTCCTTTAGGGATGATTTTTTATTTAGCTGCACCTGAAGTTCTCTCGGTTCATGTTGAAGAATAAAAACCATGTCGTTGATCTCAGTGACTTTTGGATAGAATGAAACCGATTGTTTCTCTAAGAACTTGCAACTAGTAGTGTGATATACACATTGTCCACTTCTTCTTCTAGTTGGGCACTTTCTTCTACACCATCCTTATTCCTCTACTTGAGGTCGACATAGAATTGGCTCAATTGTGTATGTCGTTAACCCATCTGAACAAAAATATATGTCAAAAAGTATTATAGGTCCTTTGTGTGAACCATATGTATATAAAATGCTTATTATACAAGCGCACATAGGTGTCTAAGACTTTTGGTGTCTAACCTACATTAATAGACAAATTGTGCATCTTGAGCATATATTGAAGGCCTCATGTGCTTATTTTTGCAATGATTGTGCTTGGATGGCACCAACTGCTTCAGGTGTATGTGCTACTTCTATGCCAAGGGCTATGTGCAAGACCATTCTCAACTCTTGGAGTTGTTCCTTGTTGTCATTATGAAGGATCTGCATGACCTCGAGGTTTGATTGCAAATGATAGACAATTGTAGGGATCATCATAGTTGCATCTTAATCCCCATAATATCAAGGTCACCTATATTAGTGATCACTCTAAATATGCAAATTGTAATGTGTCAAACTTGAAATACCCAAATAATGTTGATCACACAAAAAATAGGGTATGATTGTCAAAATCAACGATTTACCATTTCCCTTGACTGCAAAAATGTAGCTCATCAAACCACGAGCAGCTAGTGGAACCTAATACCTATGAAAAAACCTTAATCACTAATCATCAAACTCTTATACCATGTTGGATCAAGTAGATAAAGAACATTACTGACAAAAATTTTTCTAAGTGATAGTGGTGGTGCCCAAAGAAACTATTTGCACTTAAGTTAATGAGGAGGCTCCAAACATAACAATGATCCCCACTATCTAACAATTGATCGATCGAAGAAGGATCATCTATAAATAGGTTTGGGTAGTAGCCAAAAATAACAACAACAATACACGTCATTTATAACCATCTATAAAATGTGAATATATGGATCCAAAGTGGATAGTGTTAGTTTATAATTTAGTTGGCGATTGGATCCTTAAAATCGTTCAATTTGTTCTTCCAACAAGGTGAGGTTACAAACAAACCATATGTTCCAACAATGAAAACCTAACTTCTGAACCACTCACACATAATCCTTTGTTTAAGATGTCGATTCATAATAAATTAAATAATATATAGGGATTCAATCTCACATGATGTGTGCTCTTATCTAGGCCAACTAAGGTGTCATATGAGTGTCATCGCTATCTCTTTTCTTCATGATTAAGAATATTTATGGCTAGATCGAGACATAGAATAAGGATAAGTTAGAAACTGTGATAGGATGAAGTGGTCAAATTGGTAGATACAAGCACGAACTAAGAAATACCCATAAAAACATGTTGTGTGTTTTGTATATCATTTTTAGGTGTATTTTTAAAGTTAAATCAATTCATTCCCAAAATTCCATCTGCTTAGGAACAAAAGTTGAAACTTAAATATTGTAGATCAAGACTTGAGTATTATGAGTGGGAAATAGAAGCAAGCAAAGTGTGACTCAATGTAAGGGTGAATTTGTAAAGAGATTATTGAGTGAAGACTCATATTATATTATTTTATATGAATTATTTTTAGTATTTTTAGTGTTGGGTGAAGTCTTTTAGTTCTTATTTGTTATACATCTAGAATTAAATCACAAGTAAACAAACCATTTTGATTTAGAAAACAAAACTAAATCTAGAATTCGGTATCATTTATTTTAGTTATTGTTTACTTCTTTTCAAGTAATCAAACAATATGACCTTGTTTTTTTAGATATATATTTTTGATGGTGTTTATTTATTTTCATTAATCAAAGAAAATTATCTTTTCTAGTTTTTAATACGTTTTAATTTGGTTATCCTTTAATTTAGTTATTGTTTGCTTACTTTTAAATAATCAAACAAGATCTACAATAGTAGAAGGGAGTGATAGGTTTGTAGATGCTATTAATTTTGTCATAAAAAATACTAAATCCATCTAGTTATTATCTAGTTTCTAAAGATAAGTGAAGTTTCAACTCTTGTAAATTCAAAAACATATTATTGCATCATCACTCCCCATGGCTATGCTTGTTTCAAAGACAATTAATGAAAAATGCATAGACATTGGAGCAATATCATAGTACAATACACATTTTTTTTTCCAATTTTTAACTATTTAAAAATAAGTATTAATACATGAACTAACTACTAATTAATTATCCTACAATTTATCACTAAACTATAACTAAGATTTTATCAACAACACATCTTACATTCCATGAAATTAAGTTATCCACATACATATAACCTATGTTTAATGTACAACTAAGACAACTAATTGTATCATTATTGTAAAACACACATTTTTAATGGTATAATACACACAAGTGAATGATAGCAAAATATAATTTGAAGTTACAATTTCAAAATCTTGAAGCTTCCAACTACATCTTGTTCCTTTGAAAGGTATAGCCTCCTCACTATAATCCAATTTTATTATCCTCTAAAAAAAACTAATAAATAAATAGGGTAACGCCTAAATCCCTTAATGATTTCAATGGGAAATAGCTTAGATGTTGAGTCGATAAGTTTCACACTACATCTATCATATTCAAATCCTTCATGAGACCTTCACATGATATGATAAGCATAGGTGTCCAAGATAATGAGAACCCATGAAATTATAAAGACAAGCCAAATGCCCATGAAACCGTTATAATGCATATAAAACCATGAAAGGAAAATTTTCCACCCAAGAGTCAAGACATAGTGACTACCCACAATACGAATAACCACAAGGTCATTAATCCAATAACCCCTTTAAAACATATAATGTTGTAAATAATCCAACAAAAAACATAAAGTATACAATCCACATCCAAAACATAGAGCATACAATCATTAAATAAATAATCCCCACATGCTATAATCTCCAATGAAAAATGAAATAGGAATGAATATATAAACAAACAAATGTCCACTCTCCCAACAACAAAGCATACAATCCAACAAAAATGTGGATGTACTTATAATCAACTCCATCCATGATAACATTTAGTAGCACATATTCTTGGAAGGTAACTAAATTATTGATAGGAATTTAATAATTCCATAATACCACAATGGGCTATTGGAATATACTATAATTTATCCACCTATAATTAACCAAAAATAGTATGGAGCTAGCACTATAGTGCATATAAGAAAAATGTTGGCAATTTTTTGTTTCATAGAATGTGTGTGATATTGTTGTGAAATACATTTAGTTGAAATGAATATTCCTAAGTTGGATAGTTAGAATCAATTGACCATACCTTACAAAGAATACATATTAAAAGAATTATTTTAAAGAATAAAAATAATAATTTATAAAGATAATCTACAAGTAATTTGAAAGCAATCACTCCAACTATACAACAACAAATAGTACTACAATCTAAAAATTTAAAATCCATATTAAAATTTAGTAATTCAAAATGTAAAAAAATTAAATTAAATAAAAAAACAAAATATATATTTAATTTTAATTTTATTTACATATAAATTACTGAAACAACTATAAATACAATATATTATGAAATTCATGATATATTTTAAAAAAGAATTGCAAGATATAAATACAGTATATTATGAAATTCATAATATATTTTAAAAAAGAATTGCAATCTTGTTGACAGAATAATAATAAAATTAAAAAAAACTATACTCATCTAATGCAGAACTAAAGCTAAACAAATTTTTGTATAGCTTTCAAAAACTAAAATAAACATTCATGTTTATAATTATCATAACAAATATCCAATACATCAATGGTTATATAAATAATGTCATAAATAATGAAATTCGTCAATCTCCATGTTTCTGTTTTTATGCCATGTCATGGCACCATCATAAGCAAAAAGTAACCAAAGAAACAAGCAAACGCACGCCTGTGGATTAAAATATGAAGTCATGTCATAAGTATTCATATGTGGCTATAAATGTCATAAATAATGAAATTCGTCAATCTCCATGTTATGACACCGGCATAACCTGTGTATTCATAAAAAATTGTTTAACAAACAGAGGAACCATCACCGAAGTGGACATGTCCAAATCGGAAGCTCATCGGAAGCATTTAACATCTGCACAGCAAAACAGTCCCGTAGAAAGTAACATTCAACCTGTTTTTTAAAGCATGATGAGAACAAGAATCATAATACATTTTAATGAAAATCTGGTTTATCATATAGACCTAGTAAGAAGGCACAATCAACGATAGGATATAAAAACATTCATAATAGCATTTCAGTGGGCACAAATTGAAGTTTAGCCCTTAGCAGATCAAACTCTAGACATGACAATATTTTTCAACTGGTGTCAGCATGTGTACCTGAACCGGGCGGCATAGCTGAAGAGGAGGATTCTGAATCAGTTGTGGGGTTGCTCTTGCTTACTTCATCTTTCTTCTGCTTTTGCTTAGTTGATCTCTCTCCAGCATCATGGGGTATCTATTCTGGAACCAGTAATAGATACTCTCTTCACCAACCTATACTCTCTTCACCAACCTCTCCGTATTGTTGGAGCTCAATGGTGATTTTTTTAATTTCCTCACGTGGAGGGTTAACCACACCAGAATTGAATATGTTTTCCAAAATCTTGATCTGGTCGGGCTTGGGTTTCCATCTTTTCTTTCCCTCTGGCAAGTTACTCTCGTCATATTGTAATGATGTACCTGTAATTGAATATCCAGCTCCTCATTTTCATTTTTGATTGAATTTTGTCCGATTAATTTACATTTAAATTAAGTTACACATTACATATTTACTTTTATAACCATTTTGAAGACGACGGAATCTTCCAATATTAATAGTCGGTTGTGCCAAACAAACATTTATCGAGTGTGTTCCTCATCCAAACGCTGTAAATGTTAGCTTTATAAATATATGTTGATTAAAACATATTTCTTAGTTCATATTTAAACATAATTAACTATAACAATAAAATTTTCAATCTCCCCGATGAATACACTGATTTTTTGTCGAAAAAAATTTCTTAGCTCATATTTAAACATAATTAATTATAACAATAAAAATTTCAATCTCCCGTGATGGATACACTGAATTTTTCTCGAAAAAAAAAGCATTATAACTGTTATTTATGAATACAGAAAAATATAACTAAGTTCAACATTAGAAAAAACAGTTTCTGAGCAAAGGGTTTATGTCAAAACAAAAAGAACAGCCCTGGAGGACTTGAACCTTCCACCACTTCAACCATCCACCAGAAACTCCTACAGACTCTAACAATCTCAGACATGCCACAAAGTGCACTCTCTAACAGGGATTCTACATCCTAAAAGATGAAAACATTACAAGCACAAACTTGTAACAACATCTATTTCAGAAATAGTTTTTCAACCAGCAGAATGCGACAAACTTGTAACAACGTCTATTTCAAAATCGGTTTTTCAACACGCAGGATGAGAGCGCCTGGAGTCCATTCGACTTCCTCCTGAACTTAATTCATTCTTTTTCAAACAAACTATTGCGCCTGGAGACCATTCGACTTCCTCCTGAGCTTAATTCATTCTTTTTCATACCAACTATTTTTCAATGTATGTTAAGAACAAAAACAAACACCCCAAGAGGACTTTGTTTTCAATAGAAACACCTACAGATTACAATACATCTCCACTATCTACCAAAATCTGATAAAGTTGTGTTTGAAGAGCTCAACATCCCATAAAAGGAATCCACAACAATTCATTCTCCAACAAGTGTTTAAAATACATAAAAGCATTAGATAAATTTATAATGAGTGTTAAGTGGACTATTCAAAACCATGAGAAATCAGTCACTTGTCACTTTACTCATGGGACATGGCTCTAAAACTCCTCATATTTAAATGAAAGTCTCATGGGAGCTCCATTTGAATAATTCACAATGCACAATACTTACTAATGTTTTGCAAATGGGATAGAGCAAGCTAAGTGCAGTTAAGTGGGATTGATGGTTCGAAAAGCTCCATAGTTAGCATAGTTGAGCAAGATGATTCTTCACATGGTTGACCTTCCTTGATATCATGAAGTCTTAGCTGTAGAGTGCAATGGCCAAACTTGATAATTGGACTTAGGAGACATGGATCATAGATTAATGCTTTTCACTATGCATATAATCCAAAAAATGATAAATAGCATGTTGGATTGTAAAAACCCTTCACATTAAAGTAAAAGACCTGAGGTGTACCCATGGGACATGCGGCATAGATTAATGACTTAGATAATGCATATAATCCAAAAAGTGATTTGTCATATGTTGGAGTGGGAAAACCCATCATACCCCTCATATTTAAGTAAAAGAGTTGAGTGGTCTAATTGAATAGTTTACAAGGCACAATACTTGCTATGTGTAATATCCAGCAAATAGATAAACAATTTTGTAATAATTTGAATTACTATTTTATTTGTTTAAAGAGATTGGTTGGTTCTGGAAATAGCTAACCTAGTTCTCGAAATCCTTCGAGGACATAACTGAAACATTATGCTTTTAATAAAAAAGTGAATGATGGAGACAACCATGTTAAAGAGGAAATTATGCATGCAAGTGGAGGATGTGAAGAGTCCATCTCATGAAGGTTACACTAGGTGTGAGAATCCCGGTATGGTCCCGAGGAATCAAGGGTGTAGTGGGAAGCCCATTAGTTGCAAAAGACCTAGGAAAAAACTAAAATTATTGTTGTGTGAACACTCTATGTTAGGCAAGACTGGAAGAAACACTTGCTCCGTGCGCACTCTATTTTAGGAAAGTGACTATACCTTGAGTTTGGATGCCACCGCTCTTGGCATGCATAGTTTATGTAGGGGCAATTGAGCAAAGAGAACATGTGTGCCTAATCTAGGTTGGGTGAAACATGGTTGTTCCTTCTTCATTCAGCTCACCTTACAAAGAGGTTCCATTACTGTGTTTATGTTTCCGCAAATCTATTTTTGCATGAATGTGTATTTCAAGGTCCATAGAAAGATAATAGCGATTCTTAGACTAGATGAATGTGTTGCTTATGAGGTGGTGTGATGCACGTGCGCTGGTTTAAGGCACTGTACAACTAGCATTGATTTTTATGGGATGAAAGTTTGTATGGTTGAGCAAGATGATTCTTCAGATGGTTGACCTTCCTTGATACCATGAAGTCTTGACTGTAGAGTGCAATGGCCACACTTTATAATTGGACTTAGGAGACATGGATCATAGATTAATGCTTTTCACTATGCATATAATCCAAAAAATGATAAATAGTATGTTGGAGTGTAAAAACCCTTCAAATTAAAGTAAAAGGTGTACCCATGGGACATGCCTCATAGATTAATGACTTAGATAATGCATATAATCCAAAAAGTGGTTTGTCATATGTTGGAGTGGGAAAACCCCTCATACCCCTCATATTTAAGTAAAAGAGTTGAGTGGTGTAATTGAATAGTTCACAAGGCACAATACTTGCTATGTGTAATATCCCGCAACAGATAAACATTTTTTGTAATAATTTAAATTACTATTTTATTTGTTTAAATAAATTGCTTGGTTCTAGAAACAACTAACCTAGTTCTGGAAATGGCCAACAGATCCTTCGAGGACATAACTAAAACATTACGTTTTTAATGAAAAAGTGATTGATGGAGACAACCATGTTAAAGAGGAAACTATGCATACTAGTGGAGGATGTGAAGAGTCCATCTCATGGAGGTTACACTAGGCGTGAGAATCCCAGTATGGTATCAAACATGTGCCTTGAGGAATCAAGGGCGTAGTGGGAAGCCCATTAGTTGCAAAAGACCTAGGAAAAAACTAAAATTATTGTTGTGTGAACACTCTATGTTAGGCAAGACTCGAAGAAACACTTGCTCCATGAGCACTCTATTTTAGGAAAGTGATTTATCACGCGAGATCTATACCTTGAGTTTGGGTGACACCGCGCTTGGCATGCATAGTTTATCTAGGGGCAATTGAGCTATGAGAACATTTGTTCCTAATCTACGGTTGGGTGGAACATGGTTGTTCCTTCTTCATTTGGCTCGCCTTACAAAGAGGTTCCATTACTGTGTTTATGTTTCTGCAAATCTATTTTTGCATGAATGTGTATTTCAAGATCCATAGAAAGATAATACCGATTCTTAGACTAGATGAATGTGTTGCTTATGAGGTGGTGTGGTGCCCCTGCGCTGGTTTAAGGGACTATACAACTTGCATTAATTTTATGTCTTTCTAATTGTGTAATACTAAAGCCCCACTTTGAATGGCTATGACTACATGGGTTATGAAGTTTACTAATGGGGAAATCCCCATGTTCTATTTTAGTTAACTATGGTTGCAACTAAAATATGGTTCAGCAAGGGTGAATGCCTTGCTCGTTTTTAGTTAATGGTGTTTTCATTTGTCTTATGGTCTTAGTAATAGTGTAATACTAGTTTTGTAATGAGTTTCTAGGATTCTCTATTTTCCTATTGTTAATGACCAGTGTAAGGGACCCCTGTGGGAAGTCTATGTATTTTCTGGGTTTAAACCCCTTCAAGTCGAGTGAAGCCCGTGATACTGTTAGTCCTTGGATGATTCAAAAAGTTGTGAAGGAAAGTGTGGCACATGTAGTTCCTTAGGAATCTCACTAGTAAAAACCACTATGACTTCCTAAGAGGGAGCTTGTTTTAAGTAAAGAACTTGGCCTAAGGCTGCAGAGCCATCAAAGGTTGATATCCCTTGGTTTTACCCAAGAGAACGCATAGAAAGCCAAGTGTAAACCATGGGCCAAAATGCCCATGAAAGCATAAAACTCATGAAGAACTTAAGCAATTCCGCAATACACAATCTGGAGTCTAGAAGCAGAAAGAGGAAGGTATTTTCTAAAAGAACCAAATTGTTTCTGCAACCTGCAGTCCGCATTTCGTAAAGAGGAAACTAAATTTAAAATTGTGAAAAATGTAAGGGTTTCCCCAATCCGCAATCCCATTGCGAAAAGCGGAAATGGAAGGTAAAATTGTGAGGAATGTAAGTGTTTTTCTGCAATCCGCATTCCATAGTGGGGAAAGCAGAAAAAAAAGTTAAAATTGTGAAAATGCAACAGTTTTTGAAAACCGCATCCCGCATTGCGAAAAGCTGAAACAAAAGTTAGAGCTATAAATAATTAATGGTTTTCCGCAATTCGCAATCCACATTGCAGAAATCAGAAGTGGAAGTTCAAATGAAAAAGAATTCAATTGTTTCCCGCAATCCACAATCATAACTATGGAAACTAAAAAGAAAAAGTTAATATTTAAGGGTCTATGTTTCCATAAATCAACATTCTGCACTATGGAAGTGGAGTTGCGGAAGGCCTGTTGCAGAAAATTCTGTTGTGGAAGGCCTACTATAGAAAGTTCATTGTGGAAGGCCTCTTCGAGAAAGGATTTTAACCTTAATTTTTTTTATTTCAAATGAGTTAAAGGAGTTAGGATGAAACCTTGAATGTGTTTTAAGAATCATGTGTATTGTTGTTATGTTGAATGTGTGACCAATAATGAATACAAGGGTTCATGAGTAGGGGCATATATTTATATATAAAGAAGAACAAAAAATTTCATTGTTTTTTTTTGGTAGGTGATATGGGTATGTTACATATGGTATGAGAGCTATAGGTTCAACCCTATCACCTTTTGGGAATATCTAGTTCTGCTAAATTATGGAAAACATGTTCTAATCATAACAACTTGTGTTGGAATGTTTTGTATACAAGCAAAAATTATGTGTAACAAGGTAGAGCAATGACTTCGTGAAATGAAAATGAATATCCCCCAAAAGAAAGTGTATGAACACCACACACAATGTAACCCAAAAGAGAGCATTCAGAAGCGACTCAAGTACTGGAAACAATGAAGAATTTGATCGTAGAAATGCAAATCTTTAAAGGAGAAAATGAGCAGCTAAAAAGGGCGCAAGAGAAACAACAATCTAAATCAACAAAATGATGCTACAAATCTTGCATAAGAGGGACGATAGAAAGGACCAATGAACAGAGACAAAGAAGACAAACAAGAACCAGTAGAATGGAAGGGATATCGAAGGAGATGGTATCTCCCTGAATGATACCCAAGAGTCGAAAAACCAGGTCAAACCTGTCGGTAAAATAGATATTGGCCACCTCAAAGGGGAATTTATAAAGATCAAACCAACCGGCTTTGATGGGGAATCAAAGTCTGCAGAAGAAGAAGAAGCCTCACTACTGGACATTAAAAAGTATTTCCATATTTACAATTACTCTAGTAACATGAAGGTAAGGATGTAAGTCTACAACCTGAAAGGAAAGGAAAGTATTTGGTGGCAAGACCTAAATATTTCCCATGGATTAAAAGAGAAGAACCTCGAATGGTCAGAATTCAAGAAATTCTTCTAGAAGCAGTATTGGTAAAAAATCTATTATGAGAAAGACAAAGAAATTTTATGAATTGAAACTCGACCAAATGACTATGGAGGACCTCATCAATAAATTTCTGGACCTGCTATGGTTTGTGATTTAAGTTACAGAAGAAAAGGTGAAGGTTCAATTATTCTTAAGCTGTCTTCTGTTACCACCTAAGTTGTACTTAGTGGTTTTTTTATCAAGTGAGCCTGATGAACCGAACAAAGATTTTGTGTTCCAACTTCAGAAGACCTTCGAAAGTTCTTATGGGATGTGCTTGTTGTACTATATCACATGTTCATACCCCATGAGGGAATTGCAATAAATGCTCTAGCATGATAGTGTCTGTAAAAGACTCAGTCTCTTAGAATTTATTTATCAATCCGATCAGTCCAGGGTGTTTTTTCCCTTGGTTATTATTGGTTATTGAATAAATGATTGATATTTTCTGTGTTTTTCACTCAATACCTCCAAAGTTGCAGTGGTCGGCTTGGCATTTAGGCCTATTGAGGTTATTAGAGTCTATGTTTCAATGTATAAAATGTTAGGCATCATGGTCGAGTCATATGAACATGTCTAAGTACCCATAGGTTTTTACTTTATAAATTTTTTTTAAGTTTTCTAGGTTTTAATTTTTCCACAAAAACTTAGGCTATTTTTTAATGGTTTAATTGGAAAATTTGGTTTTGTAATAAAAGTGGGCCAAATAATCAATTTTAGTCATGGGTGCTCATTTTCAATCTAAGAGCACCATGTAAACCCATAAACCCATTTTTTCTTAGTTTTGAGCGATTCTCCATCACTCAGGTCAAAAAGCCCCAAAAAACCAATTATTGATTATTTTAATTAATAAATTTATGAATAATAGAGAAAATCCAAAATCCAAAATCAATGGATCTCAACCGATTTGATTGAAATCAGTCTCATTGGCACCATATTGATTGGATCTGACAAATCCTTGACTGAAGGAGGTGATCAGGGTAGATCCAAAGTTGAAATTCAACCTCCTTTATGGGGAATTGTGCCCTCTCTCTCTCCCCTCCACATGTGTAGGATCTTCTCGAAGCTCTATGGTTGATGATTCACTCAGCAAGTTGATGTGTCATCTCAATTATCCCCCTGATTGACATTCATACTCAGTAGAAGCTCAGTTTAGCTTCAAATCAGGCATTGATGGACTCTCCTTTAGCTGCAGTTGTCTATCTCCTTGGGATTTGCGCCCCCTCTGGGCTAGGGTTTCAATTTTGTATAAATAAAGAACGGATTTCCTCTTCCAAGTTAGTTAGAGATGGATTGAAGGGATTGATATTGTAATATTGTATTGATCATGAGTTATTGAAATAAAGAGAATATTTGGAGGCTAAATTGTGGAGTACTTTTAATGTGTGGATCATCATTATCATGCTGCTTTTGAGGTGAACTACTATTTTTTCAATTTTTGCACTAAATTGTTGTCTGCCAGAATGATTATTGGAATCATAAGAATAGATCATTGTAAGTAAGCTTACCTACTTCTATTTTGCTACATATGTTTGAATGATCTAATATTTGCATGCTAAATAAGATTATTTTCATGTTATATCATCTACTTCTCATATGTATCTTCAAATTTAATGGTTTTGTTTGCAGGATTTGTTGTTTAGCTTACAGGTTTGTCGTGATTGGAAGAGTTGTGGTTCAGGTTTGATTCCACTAGTTTTCCAACAAATATTGCAAAGATTGTGCCCCTTGGTGCTTCACTAACAAGTTTCTTTTCCAAATCTGCTTCAGCAAAAAGCACTTCTCTTTTCCTCTTCCACCTTCAAAATCTTAATTTTTCTTCAAATTGGTTACTATTAAATAATATTATTGCTTACATATATCTCATTAATAAAATCACATATAGATGCAGTTAGTAATATCCTTTCTTAAGTTTATATCTCACTTCCTTTTTGGATATAAAGTTATATTTGAAGAGATCTAGCTGAAATTACTCTCTTTTTTGCAAGCGTTATAAAGGAAATTTGTAACTTGCTAATAAGGTAGTTTCCCTTGCTGTTCTTTAAAGTTTTATATTCTACAAGAAAATTGAATATCTCATTGGCTGCCCAAAAAATAAGCCAAGATCCCAAGGAAAGCTTTCTTTCCTCGGTTCCTTTTTGAAAAACTAGATTAACCCTTTTTTTTTACAAGTTTTACTTAGTTCTGTTTCGATAATCTGTGTGGTGACCCAAAACAATTTCAAATTTTTTTGGGCACATTTGATTTTAATTGCTCGCTTTTTGTTATCCGGTTTAACAAAAAATATAAGGAGACTCTTCCTATTTTTTGACTCTTGGGTGAACCAGAGCTTTCTGGAGGCTTCCCCCACCATTGTGATTTTATTTCAGCTTGTTACAAGATTTGTGTAATCCTTTGGATCCCTAATAACAAGGAAAAAAGTGCATAATTCAGTTTTCTGATATTTTAACCAATAATAATGAAAGGGAATCATTTCAAGTAGGCTCTTTCAAGCCCGTTCCCCATCTTCCCCAAGGGGGATCCACGTCCATTTCACTTTTTTGCATTTTTCCCTTTTTTTTGTTCTAGTTTAGTATTGACATGTAGGCTTGTATACTTTGATAACATTTTACATTATTCCATATTTTCAATTCAAAATTAATCATACTACTTACCCCACGACTTCCCGATTGACCCATAAGGGGAAAGAGATGCGTGGTAGGACTAATTAGAAAATTGGTGCTGTGTATCTATGATTCCATTTTCATTAATTGTTTTAATAATCATAATAATATCAACCCTTCCTTGATTCCTCGATTGAGGTCCACTTGGACCAAAAGAGGTTCCTGGAGGGTTTTCTTTTTAATAAGAACGCCTCTTTTAAAACTTACTAAAAATAACAAAGACTCTAGTGTGTATGCTCTGTACTTGGCTGCAGTTTGTCCGATCAATCAAGATGCATCAAAAGCACTTGAGTGATTATATTAATTAGTCTTCACCTCCCAAATTGACAAACCATCAGGCGAAAATCCAATGCCTTGAACAAATTGTAAGCGGTGGCAAAATACCCAAAGGAGTGGCAACAACAGGAAAGTGACCTCGAGGCACCAATCTTTGCCACACCTTGATGGGTGCATTATGAACAATAGTATCTAAGACTCTGTTCCTACCCACAAACACCTTGTAGGTAGTCGTGAAAGTTCACTTTTGGACATACTCCAAGTACCCCTCGGGTATATCTAGAGTCCCCTTTCTGCCTAATTTAATTCATTCACATTCCAAATTAATTTAAAATCTACCAAGAGACATTTGCAAAGCATTCTTTGAAGCGCATGCAAGCACATTATTTTCTCTGTTGACTCCATTTAAGGCACTGGTGATTTATTTGAACGTTTCTTCCGATTATATATATATTGAGTGTCATTACTGTGCTTATCTGCTTTAAATTTTGCATCTTGTTATCTTTTGTTTCAACTAGTTAATTTCAAACAACTCCTAAACAAATTAATCAATATAACACCATCACACCAAGTAATTAGCCTTAGTAAGTTAATAGGGTCTAACCCCATTGGCTTCATTAGGAGTTAGCATAAACGGAGGAGTCAAGAACAAGGTGACAGCCTTGACTCGAGACTTTCCCCTAAGGACACACTGAGTGGATTGAATAATTCTACCACGTAACCCATGTGTGTGAAAGGTGGCAACACTTTTTGGTGATGTTGCTGGGAATAATTCTTTTTATTCTTGAGTATGACTTAGCTTAGATTTTTTCTAAACAACTAAAAAGATATAAATTTTTTATTGATCTATTCTCTAAAAAATATAAAAATTAAAACTTGATCAATCTCGAAACTCCACTGTCTAACATCCCTGCAATAATTTCTACCCGAACAAACCGTTGACAATTATTCAATCCTCTCCCTGATCCCGAAAGGTTTATTAGGAAAAAATTGAATAGGAAGACTTCCTATAGAAACCTTGAAGATTTAGGAGACCAATCCCTCTCAGATATCCATCACATATTTGTAGAGAGTCATACCTACCAATCTCAAGAAATGAAGGAATTCTAAAAACCCCTTGACTTTTCTTAGATAGAAGGTACTCTGCATGACAGTCCAAATGATGCTATCAAGAAGCTCCCCATATTCCAAGGAAATAATGCCATCTCTGCCAAGTCTCACATTCAAAAGTTTGAAAAGCACCTGGTCAATTATTGCAATGATGCTGCCCATAACCATGAAGATGTCAAAATGAAGCTCTTTACTTTATCCTTAGAAGATGATGTTGCAGAATGGTACTTCAACCTAGTTGAGGATTCATATAAAACTCTGAGTGAATTCGTAGAGGGTTTTAAGAAGAAATGCGAAGAAAAGAAAGAACCAAGACATCTACTTGCTTCCCTTCATAACATAAAGAAGATGGAGAATGAAACCATGGATGAATTTAACACTAAGTTCAAGCATGTGGTTGTAGACCTCCCTAAAGAAATCAAGCCAAAGGATGCATCCATCCTGATATCTTACATCGAAGCTTTCACTAGTGATTTTAGGTACCAGTTAGGAGACAAAGAGTCAGCGGATCTAAAAACTGCTCAGGAATTGGCCGAGAAAATAGAAAAGAATATGCAGTCTTCAAGAAAGTCCAACATTCTAGGTTACACTAGGGGAAACACTTCATACAACAAAGAGAAGGGAAAATCGATTGAATTAGAAGAAAATGGGACCGCTAAAGATCCCATGGAAAAGGTAACACATGATAAAAGACTTGGTTACTCAGTCAAAACCAACTTATCGCCAATCATTCTGCAGAACTAAATCATATGCAGAATAGAATAATCACAATGGAAACAAATAATGGACCTAGGAAATTTCAGCCTAAACAAAATCAGATGTATCAAAAGAAAGCTCCTCAACAAGAACCTAGGATTCCAAACCAGTTAGACTCAGCTAACATGGTAGAAGAAGTCATTCCATGGTGTAGACGTTGTGATCAATTCCACCAAGAAAGAACTTGCTATATTGCAAACCACGTTATAGAACATGGACCTCCCGAGGTCAGTGATAAGGAAACAACATCAAGTGAGTCTGATCATGTGTACATGGTAGGCCAAACCTTACCCTTTATCAAACCATCATTGGCAACATGCCACGGATTGTAGTTACGAGAAGGACCTCCTATCCAACTTATATGCTGAAATTCCTACTCTGGAAATAATTCAAGAAATGAAGAAGGATAGATTCAAGGGTTCGGTTTATCAAAGAAAGGAGAGGCCATCACCGTCTAAATAGTACAATCCAAAGGTAACCACTTCTCCTCTCCCAAATCCCCCTGTTATCCTTGAATCAAATGTTGACATGGGAGATTGGATAATTAGTGTTAAGATTCATGTTTATGCAACTGATGTCCTTAAAATTCCTGGTCAAAAAGAAAAGTTGTTCAGAGCCATAGAGGATAGCCAGAGTAAAACCCATAATATTGTCAAAGAAGATCCTCCCCCTAACAATAATTCTATATTTGAAGCTGAACATATTGAACCTATGGATATTCCTATAGTCCTCAACAATGTCGATCCGAAAAGAGAGGACCACCTGCCTTTTTATGTCTCCCTTTTTAGTTGATAACCTTCTCCTTCATAACTGCATGTTAGATTCTGGTGCCTCATCAAGAAAATTAATGGAACAACTAAATCTAAGGATCACCCAACCCTACCACAATGTTTTTGCAATGGATGCAAGAGAAGTTGAAGTAGTAGGAATAATCTTAAATCTACATGTTAAGTTGGCCAAGTATCCAGACATCGACATGTCAATGGATGTGGTAGTGATAGATGTTATAGATAATTGGGGTATGTTGCTATCCAGAAAATGGGTTGCAACTCTTGGTGGGTACATTCAAATAGATTGGACATATGCTACTATACCTACCTCAGAAAACACTAGGGTGATACTCCACAGAGAGAAGCTAAGGAAAGAGCATGTAGAAAATACTAAGAATCCCGAAAATGAATTTGTTCATTTCACTGATAACTTTGGAAACTATGCTATTTTGTCAAATTTCATGGCCCCTATTAAGGAAAACATTAAAAATGAAAAGATATATGAAGTTTGGAAAATGTACTTTGACGGGGATTATTCCAAAGCTAGAAAGGGTGCGAACATCATGATCATCTCTCCTTCCATGTTAAAGCTGGAACTAATAAGGACCCCAAGTTAATAAAAATTGGAAAAGGTACTTCAAAAAAAGAAAGCAATAGGTTGATCAACTTAATCAAAGAATATAGAGATGTGTTGGCCTTTAGTTATGATGAACTGAAAGCCTATCAGGAAGATGTGTTTCAACACACTATTCCCCTCATAGAAGAGGCTAAGGAGTTCAAGCCTTTCTAACAAAAACTTAGGTGAATAAATCCTAGGTTGGACCCCATTGTGTAGAATGAACTTTAGAAGATGTTAGCAGCAGGGATCATAGCATCTACAAGACATTCGTCATGGTGCTCCAACTTAGTTGTTGTCAGAAAGAAGAATGGGTCAACTAGAATATGTATAGATTTCAGAAATATGAATAAATCATGCCTTAAAGATAATTACTTGTTACCTGACATGGAAACATTGCTTCAAAGAGTAAGAGGATCAGGAATGATGTCCTTGTTGGATGGCTTTTCCATTTATAACTAGGTGTTGGTAAATAAGGAGGATCAACATAAGAATACATTCACCACACCTTGGGGTACCTATAAATATTTAAGAATTCCTTTTGGCTTATTTAATGTTGGTGCCACCTTCCAAAGAGCCCTGGATTTTGCCTTCAAAGAGCTTATAGGAAAAATAATTGAACTATATCAAGATGACTTAATTGTTTTTTCAAAGGAAATATCCAACCACATAAGTCATCTTAGGTAGGTTTTCATAAGATGTCGGAAATATGGTATTTCCTTGAACCCGGCCAAGTCAATCTTTGGGGTTGATGAAGGCAAGTTGTTAGGGCACATCATTTCTAAGGATGGTGTGAAGGTTGATCCTGAGAGAGTTGAACCCATTAAGAAAGTCCCCTTGCCTCAGAATCTTAAAGCTCTCCAGCCTTTCAATGGTCAGATAAATTTCATAAGGAGATCCATCCCAAATTTAGAAGAATTAATGAGTCCTCTACAAAAGTTGTTAAAGAAAGATACTAAGTTTGAGTGGACACATGAAGGGAAATATGCTTTAAAGTCTATTAAAGATGCCATATCCAAGTCCCCGGTCTTAATCAGTCCAGATTATTCCAAGGAATTTTAGATATTTTCCTTTGCCTCAAAAGACACCATTGCTAGTGTTTTGCTTCAAAAAATAAGGAGGGACAAGAGAAACCTATAGCCTTTATGACTAGAGCCTTGCAACATTCAGAGTTGAAGTATACCACCATGGAGAAACAGACTTATGCTCTTGTCAAATCCTTTAAACATTTCAGAACTTATGTAGGTTACTCCAAAATCATTGGGTATGTACCCCATGCAGTTGTGAAGGATATCATGTCTCAACAAGATTTTCTAGGAATCAGGGGTAAGTGGGTTTCAAAGATTCAAGAGTATGACTTAGAGATAAAACCTACTAAGTTAATTAAGGGAAAAGGTCTTGCAAAGATGCTGACCCAAGGAAATGAAAATGCCTTAGGAATAATTTGCTAGAACAATGATTTAGAACAAAGTGTATCATACAAGCTTCAGAGATTAGAACAACACCCTTGGTCTACCGACATCATCGTTTTCTTCTGCAACCTTACATGCCCTGATCACTTACTTGGCAATAAAAGAAGAGCATTAAGGTTAAAAGAAACTATGTATTGTTTAACAAAAGATGGTTTAGGTTGGAGAAACCCCGATAGTTTAATAATTAGATGTGTCTATGAACCTAATTCTAAAATGTTAAATTTTCATATGCTTAGCTAAGACATCAGTACTTCATTTCATTTTCATAACAAAAGCATATAAAAAGGATCACTGAAAGATAGAAAAGCAAAACCATACAAAAGGAACACAAAGATTTATCCTGGGAAAACCCTAAAGGGAAAAACCCAGCAAAAGCTTCCTCAATATAGATGCCCCAAAAAGATAAAAGATAAAAGATAAAACCAGCAAGGAGATCAAAGCCTGATCCTCCTCCTTCTCCAGCTACTTCTCTTCTCCACTAATGCTCTACACAAGTGAGAGGGTGTGCTCAAATGAGGAGAGCTACACCTCTATTTATATTCATCTGTTCACTTCAATTAACTCATCCGACATGTAGGCTCGAGTTAATCATGTAGGCTCGAGTTACACATGTAGGCTCAAGTAACCACACTGGGGTGCTAATGACCCACCTTTACAATTAGAGGGGACAACCTCATGACTCTTATTAGTTCTTCCGATTAGAAGCATCGGGGTACAAGATAATACAAGTGGCTCTCTCGATAAGACCATTGGGGACCACAAAAGATACATATAGAATATTCTTCGAAGTTACAATATTTCAACACTCCCCCTTAACGAGAAGGGTATTCTATAAGAACATCAACAACAACAATAATAGGAGAGAGATAGAGGACATCATCAAAATCTTCAGGGTGATACATCTATAAATCATTGGAAGCTTTTCAACATCATGTAGCCTTCATCTTCAAGCTTTAGTCTTCAGCGTCATCAGTACTTTGACCGCTTCGATCAGCAGCATCTTGACTCTTCAATCAGCAGCAACATCTTCAACACTTTGACCTTTTGATCAGCAACATCTTCAGCACTTTGACCTTTCGATCAGCAACATCATCTTCAACACTTTGACCTTTCGATTAGCAACATCATCTTCAACACTTTGACCTTTAGATCAGCAACATCTTCTTCAACACTTTGGCCTTTTGATCAACAACAACATCATCATCATACTCTGATCTTTCAATTAGACTCATCATTATCATCAGCCTCTGATCTTTCGATCAGAACCATCATCAACCGAACATCATCATAATCTAACATCAACTCATCATCATATTCTAATATTTCGATCAGTAATTCATCATCATCATACTTTGATAATACGACATCATCATCATCAAGATCTCATCATCATTAGATTCTGATCTTTCGATCAGAAACATCATCATCATCATCGCATTTTGATCTTTCAATCAGAAAACATCATCATCATCAGCAACATCATAATCATAAGCAACTTCTGATCTTCTGATAAAAAAATATCATCATCATCCTATTCTGATCTTTCGATCAGAGAACATCATCATCAACAACTTTTGATCTTTCGATCAGAGAAACATCATCATCATCATATTCTGATCTTTCGATCAGAGAAAATCATCATCATCAACAATAGCATCATCATCATATTCTAATCTTTCAATAAGAGAACATCATCATCATTAGAAACTTCTGATCTTTTGATCAGAGAACATCATCATCATCAACAACATCTGATCTTTCGATCAGAAACATCATCATCATCATCATAAAAACATCAACATCATCAAAACATCAACATGATCCTTCCTTTCAGAATTACGGGATTTAGGTCTTTACGGAGTTTCCAATGATTCTTCCTTTCGGAATTACGGGATTTAGGTCTTTACGGAGTTACTAACGATCCTTCCTTTCAGAATTACGGGATTTAGCCGGTCTTTACGGAGTTACTAATGATCCTTCCTTTCGGAATTACAGGATCAACACATTTTTGGAACTCAGAGAATCCTTCATATTGGAATTACGGGATCAACACATCTGTGGAACTTAGACAATCCTTCCTATTGGAATTACGGGATCAATTCAATGATCCTTCCTTTCAGAATTATGGGATTTAGGTCTTTATGGAGTTACTAAAGTTCCTTCCTTTCGAAATTACGAGATCAACATAGATGTGGAACTCAGAAAATCCTTCCTATTGGAATTACAGGATCAACAAATCTGTGTAACTTAGACAATCCTTCTTATTGGAATTACGGGATCAACTCAATGATCCTTCCTTTCAGAATTACGGGATTTATGTCTTTACGGAGTTACTAACGATCCTTCCTTTCAGAATTACGGGATCAACATAGATGTGGAACTCAGACAATCCTTCCTCTAGGAATTACGGGATCAACACATGTTCTCGAGTACCGAAGTCACTAGATCCGTTCTAAACCAAAGTTCAAGGATGATACAATCCTACCACATTCACAGGGACCGAGATCTCCAGATACATTTTGAACCAAGGTTCAAGGATGATGAAATCCACCACTTTCACGGGGGCCAAGACCTCCGGATACATTTTGAACCGAGGTTCAGGGATGATGCAATCCACCACTTTCACGCGGGGGCCGAGACCTCTGGATACATTTTGAACTGAAGTTCAGGGATGATGCAATCTTACCACATTCACGGGGGCTGAGACCTCTAGATACATTTTGAACCGAAGTTCAAGCATGATGCAATCCCACCACATTCACGGGGACCGAGGTCACCGGATCACTTTTGGACAGATGTCCCGGGATGATACAATCCCTCTTCATTCTCGAATACTGAGGTCTCTGGGTCAGTTTTGGGAAAGTTCCTAGGGATGATACAATCCCACCACATTCTCGATGACCGAAGTCACCGGATCACTTCTGGACATATGTCCCAGGATGATACAATCCATCTTCATTCTCGAAGACCAAGGTCTCTGGGTCACTTTAGGGCAAGTGTCCAGGGATGATACAATCCCACTGCAACATCACTACTCCCCCTTTCGAGGAAGGTCTTTCTGAACCACACCAAGCTTGTCTCAAAAGTGTTCAAACTTTACTCGAGATAGAGGCTTTGTCAGTGCATCATCATCTAAACCATCTTCATCTACATCTTCAGTATGTGAATACTGAACTATCACCATCTGTATCTCTAGTATGTGAGTACTTAAAGCATCATCAGGTCACCATCATCTGCATCTACAGTATGTAAATACTAAAACATCATCTATATCTTAAGTATGGGAATACTGAAATCATCATCATCTCTATATTCAGTATAGAAATACTGGATTTCTATGTGTTACGATGGAACACAGGGTTCTCTGTTATCACAAATCTTGTTATCACATAGAATCAATGTAGTATCCATCTTCAGTTCAAAGAGACCTGATATCAGCTTTCGAATCCATATGGCTTCACAACTTAGTAGAGCAATCTGCTATGTATTCTGCTTCAGCCATGCTACGAGAAACACTGGACTGTTTCCTACTAAACCATGAACTCATAGCAGACCCTAAACAAAAGCATCTACCTAATGTGCTTTTCCTGTCTGAGATACTTCCAGCCCAATCTGCATCTATGTAGCCATACAATCTATACTCATGGCTACCATCATAATATAAGCCAAAGTCTATAGTCCCTTTTAGATATCTCATCACATGCTTTGCAGTTACTAGGTGAACCCGTCTTGGTTGAACAAGATATTGACTTAAGGTGTTCATAGCAAAATAAATGTCTAGTCTGGTATTTGTTAAGTACATCAATGACCCAATGATCTGTCTGTAATGAGTCATATCCACTAACTCTGATGAGTCATCAGCTAACAGCTTCAAGTTGGAGTCCATGGGTGTGGCCATGACTTTGCATTCCAACATATTGAATCTCTTCAATATCTCTACTACATACTTTCCCTGGTTGAGAAAGATTCCTTCTGAACTTTGCCATACTTCCAGACCTAGGAATAATGCATTAACCCAAGGTCTTTCATCTCAAATTCTTCTGCCAGTTTCTTCTTGCTTTCCATAATCTGTTTCTCATTTCCTGTCAAGGATAAGTCATCCACATATAATAACAAGATGACAAGTTCATCTTCTACAACCTTAGGATAAAGGTTAGGATCAGCGTTATTCTTGGTAAATCCCATTCTCGACAAGAAACTATCTATTCTTTCATACCAAGCTCCGGGATCTTGCTTCAGGCCATAGAGGGCCTTCTTCAACTTGCATACGTGATTCCATCTGGCTTCAACTTCAAATCCTCATGACTATTCGATGTAAAACTCTTTCTCAATCATACCATTAAGGAAGGCTTGTCTTTACTTCACCATGGAAGAAACTACCATGATAGTTGTGAAGGAAGTGTACCTTACTTCCTGGAGTAAGTGTCTATTCAGAATTAATTCCCTTTTTCCAAAAGAAACCTCTGGCCACAAATATTTCTTTATACTTCTCAATACTTCCGTCAGCTGAATGCTCTATTTTGTATATCCATTTGGAGGATACAATACTCTTTCCTTATGGTTTGGGAACTATATCCCATACATCATTCTAGTATCATAACATCTTCCATGAGTTCGTCTTGTCAGATCATCAACATATTCTAGTCTTCTGCATTCATCTTTGAAGGTTGGAACCCACTTTACTCTTGGTAAAGTCTCGATCCATCAAGAAGCTGTCCATCATGTCGTATCGTGTCAAACTCAGATATCTTCTGTAGTCACTCCCCCTGAAGTGGAGTATTATCTTCCTTCTTCATTCTATATAGGTGGTTCTATGCTTGATATATACTAGTCAATAGACTATGTCATGTCATAGTCTATTCTTTCTGAGGAAAATCATGAACCTTTCTTTGTACACTTGTTCTTGTAGATCCATATGGAGGATACTATGTACTTCCCTTTATGTATCGAAATCATATCGTATACATCATTCCCCA
>LPNX011018165.1:260847-314797 GCA_001517045.1 Pseudotsuga menziesii
GCATTATAAAGGAAATTTGTAGCTTGCTAATAAGGTAGTTTTCCTTGATGTTATTTAAAGTTTCATATTCTGCAAGAAAAGTGCATATCTCATTGGATTCCCAAATAGAAAGCCACGATCCCAAAGAAAGCTTGATTTCCTTCGTTCCTTTTTCAAAAACTAGATTAGCCATTTTTTTTCTCAAGTTTTACTTAGTTCTTTTTTGATAATATGTGTGGTGACCCAAAACACATTCATAGTGTTTTTGGGAACATTTTATTTTAGTTTCTTGCTATTTGTTAGAAGGATTAACAAAACATAGAAGGAAACTTTTCCCGTTTTCCGACTCTTGGGCCAACCAGAGCTTCCCGAAGGCTTCCCCCACCATTGTGATTTTATTTCAGCTTGTTACAAGATTTTTGTAAGACTTTCGATCCCTGATAACAAGGAACAAAGTGAATAATTCATTTTTCTAATATTTTAACCAATAATAATAAAATGAAATCATTTCGACTAGGCTCTTTCGAGCCCGCTCCCCATCCCCCCAAGGGGGATCCATGTCCCTTTCACTTTTTTGCATTTTTCTCTTTTTTTTTCTGTTCTAGTTTAGTCTTGACATACAGAATTGTATACTTTGATAACATTTTGAATTATTCCATATTTTCAATTCAAAAGTAATCATACTACTTACCCCATGACTTCCCAATTGACCCGTAAGGGGAAAGAGATGCGTGGTAGGACTAATTAGAAAACCGATGTTGTGTATCTCTGATTCCATTTTCATTAATTGTTTTAATAATCATAATAAAATAAACCCCTCCTCAATACCTCGTTTTAGGTCCACTTGGACCGAAAGAGGTTCCTGGAGGGTTTTCTTTTTAATAAAAACACCTCTTTTAAAACTTACTAAAAATAACAAAGACTCCAGTGTGGATGCTCTGTACTTGGCTGCAGTTCGTCCGATTAGTCAAGATGCATCAAAATCACTTGAGTGACTAGATTAATTAGTCTTCACCTCCCAAATTGACAAACCATCAGGCCAAAATACAATTCCTTGAACAAACTGTAAGCGGTGGCAAAATACCCAAAGGAGCGGGAACAACTGGAAAGTGACCTCGAGGCACCGATCTCTATCACACTTTGACAGGTGTGATATGAACAATAGTCTCTGAGACTCCATTCCATCCCACAAACACCTTACAGGTAGCTGTGAAATTTCACTTTTCGACATACTCCAATTACCCCTTGGTTATATCTGGAGTCCCCTTTCCGCCTAATTTAATTCATTCACATTCCACATTAATTTAAAATCTACTAAGAGACATTTGCAAAACGTTATTTCAAGCACATGCAAGCACATTATTTTCTCTATTGACTCCATTTAAGTCTCTGGTGATTTATTTGATCATTTCTTTCGATTATATATATATCTGAGTGTCATTACTATGCTTATCTGCTTTAAATCTTGCATCTTGTTATCTTTTGTTTCCACTGGTTAATTTCAAACAAATCCTAAACAACTTAATCAATATAATACCATCACATTAAGTAATTAGCCTTAGTAATTTAATAGGGTCTATTCCCCTTGGCTTCGTTAGGAGTTATCCTAAATGGAGGAGTCAAGAACAAGGTGACAGCCTTGACTCGAGACTTGCTCCCAAGGACACAGTAACCGGCTTGAAGAGTTCTGCCATGTAACCCAAGTGTGTGAAAGGTGGAAACATCTTCCACAATCTTTCAAAGATGAGATCGAGTTCGATAACTCAAATACCTTAGATGAAGTGCTACGGAATGCCAGATTTTGTTTTTAACAATATAAGAAAAGGACCGACATATGCAAGGAATGGAAGGATAAGAAGCAAGAAATGTTCTACCAGTGGAAGAAGGGCTCCCAACCACCACCCTTTAGAAATATGCGAAGGGACCTGGAAGGAAATTCCTAGAACAAAAATGAAAAAAATCCAACATAAGAGTAATAAGCCTGTAGATCTTGGAACCAAGGGGACTTTTGGAACACCTAAAGCACCATTGAAGTGTTGGGAATGTGCATAGCCACACTTAAGAATAAATTTCCCATGCCTCAAGGAAACAAATAATGCTATTATGAACATGCAAGAAGCTTCGACGGTTGGTGAAGTTGGAAAGAGCTTCCACCGAATTAATGCAACCCTTGAAGATCAACAGGAAGACCATCAATATGCAATTTTGGAGATTGAAGGGACTATTTCTAACCAAAATATTTCTATACAAATTGATCTAGGGGGTACCATAAGTTACATCACTCCTATAATGATGGAGGACTAGTAGATCACCAAGTTAAAGCATGCAAAACCTTCGTTATCCCAACTTGGCACTGCAACAAAAAGGAAGGTAACTAAATTTATTGTTGATTGTGAAGTTAAAATACATGATCATGTGACTAGCATTAATTAGAATATTTTTCCTATAGGTTCATATGATATGCTTATTGGATTGGACTGGTTAGAAAAGTATAAAGTAGTACTAAATTGTTTTGATAAAACCTTTACGTATTTGGTCGAGGATCAAATTGTTAGAAAGATATAAGGTATTAGTAAACATGTCTCCTTGAGACAAATTTCTGCCATGAAATTAAAGAACTATTAAGAAAAGTCTGTAATATTTATGCGGTGTGAGCCACTAAACTTCTCCTTAATAAAGATCAAACACAAATAAAACACTACCCAGTCTAAAGTGAATTTACGAAGGTGTTCCAAGAGGAAATAGCAGGGCTCCATCCTAAACGAGAAATAGACTTTTCCATTGAAATTGTACTTTGATTTGCACCGGTATAAAAAATACCTTATCAAATGAGAATTCCCGATTTAATCGAATTAAAAATATGGTTACAAGAACTACTAGAAAAGGGTTACATTGAACTGAGTGTGTCACCATGGGGAGCACCATTTTTATTTGCTAGGAAGAACAATGGGACTTTATGACTGTGCATATACTACATACAACTAAATAAAGTGACCGTTAACAACAAGTACCCTCTGCCTCAGATTAACAATTTGTTTGATCAGGTAGGGGGAGCTAAAATATTCTCCAAGTTAGATTTACGTCTTGGTTATCACCAGAGCAAGATTAAGGAAGAAGATGTTAATAAAATAGCCTTTAGGACCCAATATGGGCACTGCGAATTCATAGTAATTCCTTTCATCTTAAAAAATGCCCGTACCACATTCATGTGTCTATTGAATAGTATTTTTCAAAAGTATTTAGACTAGTTTGGGTGAATTTTCATTGATGATATCTTGATCTACTCAAAGACAGAAGAAGAACATAAAAAATACTTGAGAACGATACTACAAATACTAAGAGACCACCATTTGTATGCCGAATTCAAGAAATGTGAATTCTTTAAGAAATAAATTCAATACTTGGGACATGTCATCTCAGAAAAAGCGATTGCGGTAGATCCACAAAATATAAAGGCAATTTTAGAATTTCATGTTCCTAAATATGTCGCTAACATTCGATCTTTCATGGGATTCAATGGTTACTACCAGAGGTTCATTCAATGATTCTCAAGGATATCCTACCCCATTACTTCCTTACAAAGGAAAGGAGGAAATTTGTATGGTTCTCAAAGTGTTAGGAGAGATTTGAAAATCTTGTTGACAGAATTACAATATTTTCGACATAATAATAAAAAAAAATGTAGATATTTAAAGGAGAAAATATTTATTATTATTTTGTCAACAAGATTGTAGTTATAAATGCAAGTATTTAAAGGAGAAAATGCGTAGCTGAAAAGTGCCCAAGAAAAACAACAAGAAATCAACGAAATGTTGCTACAAATCTTACATAAGAGGAACAACGAGAAGGAGAAACTAACCAAGAGAAAGAAGAACCAGGAGAATTGAAGGGATGCCGAAGGATATGGTAGCTCCTCGAATGATACCCAAGGGTTAGAAAATCAGGTCAAACCTGTCGCGAAAACAAATATTGACCACCTGGAAGGGGAATTTAAAATAATAAAGCTAGCTAGCTTCGATGGGGAATCAAAGACCGAAGAAGAATCAAAATTTGGGTTATGGGACATTAAAAAGTATTTCCATATTTACAATTACTCTAGTAACATGAAGATAAGGATGGAAGTCTACAACCAGAAGGGAAAGGAGAGTATTTGGTGGAAGGACCTAAATATTTACCATGGATGAAAAGAGAAGAACGTGGAATGGTCAAAATTTAAGAAATTCTTCAAGAAGCAGTATTTGTCAAAAAGCTATTATGAGAGAAAGATAAAGAACTTTTATGAATTTAAAATCAACCAAATGACTATGGACAACGTCATTAAAAAATTTCTCGATCTGCTACGTCTTGTGCCTTATATTAAGGAATAAAATGTGAAGTTTCAACGATTCTTAAGTTGTCTTCCATAATCTTACAAAGACCGCTCGAGTTTGATAACCCAAATACCTTAGATGAAGTGCTAAGGAAGGCCGGATTATGTCTTAAACAATATAAGCAAAGGAACGACATATCCAAGGCATGGAAGGATAAGAAGGAAGAAAAGTTCTACCAATGGAAGATGGGATTCCAACCACCACCCTTCATAAATATGCCAAGAGACATGGAAGGAAATTCCTACAACAGAAATGAAAAAACTCCAGAAGAAGAGTACTAAGCACCTAGATCTTGGAAGAAAAGGGACTATTGGAACCCCTAAAGAACCCGTGATGTGTTGGGAATGTGGAGAGCCACATTTAAGAATAAATTTCTTACACCTCAAGGAAACAAATAATACTATTATCAACTAGCAAGAAGCTTCCATGGTTTAGGAAGTTAGAAAGAGCTTCCATCGAATTAATGCATCCCTTGAAGATCGGCAGGAAGACCATCAATACGCAATTATGGATATTGAAGGGACTATTTCTAACCAAAATCTTTCTATACTAATTGATCCGGAGGCTACCTTAAGTTACATCACTCCTAGAATGATGGAGGACTGCGAGATTGCCAAGGTAAGGAATGCAAAACCTTTGTTAGTCCAACTGGCCACTGGATCAAAAAGGAAGGTAATTGAATTTATTGGTGATTGTGAAGTTAAAATACATGATCTGTGATTAGGATTAATCTGAATATTTGTCCTCTATGGTTATATGATATGATTATTGGCATGGACTGGTTAGAAAGTATAAACTAGTACTAAAATGTTTTGATAAAACCTTTATGTAGGTGGCTAAGGATCAAATTGTTAGAAAGATAGAAGGTATTAGTAAACATGTCTCCTTGAGACAAATTTCTTCCATGCAATTAAAGAAGTGTTTGAGAAAAGTCTCTAATATTTATGTGGTATAGGCCACTAACCTTCTCCTTAATGAAGATCAAACACAAATAAAAGACTACCCATTCTTAAGTGAATTTATGGTGGTGTTCCCATAAGAAATACCAGGGCTACCTTCTAAATAAAAAATAGAATTCTCCATTGAAATTGTACTCGAATCTGCACCGGTATCAAAAATACCTTATGGAATGAGCATTCCCGAGTTAACTAAATTGAATATACCATTACAAGAACTTCTAAACAAGGGTTACATCAGACCATGTGTGTCGCCGTGGGGAGCACATTTTTTATTTGTTAGGAACAAGGATGGGTATTTACGACTGTTCATAGACTACATACAACTAAATAAAGTGACCATTAAGAACAAGTATCCTCTGCCTCGGATTAACGATCTGTTCAATCGAGTAGGGGGAGCTAAAATATTCTCCAAGTTAGACATATGGTTTGGTTATCAACAGATCAAGATTAAGGAACATGATGTTAATAAAACATCCCTTAAGTCCCGATATGGGCACTAAGATTTCGTAGTAATTCCTTTCATATTAACCAATACACCTACCACATTCATGTATCTAATGAATAGTATTTTTCACAAGTATCTATTCCAGTTTTCTTTAATTTTCATTGATGATATCCTGATCTACTCAAGGATGGAAGAAGAACATCAACAACACTTGATAATCCTACTACAAATCCTAAGAGACCGCCATATATATGCTAACTTTGAGAAATATGAATTCTTTAAGAAATAAATTCAATACTTGGGACATGTCATCTCAGAAAAAGGGATTGGGGTAGATCCATAAAAGATAAAGAAAAAATTTCAATGTCACGTTCCCAAAGATGTCGCTAACATTCAATATTTCATGGGACTCACTGGTTATTACCGGAGGTTCATTTAAGGATTCTCAAATATAGCCTACCCCATTACTTCGTTAGAAAGGAAAGGAGTAAAATTTGTATGGTCCTCAAAGTGTCAAGAGAGATTTAAAAATATAAAATTATTATTCACCATGGCTTCAATATTAAAAGTGGTTGACTCCTATGAAGACTACATAGTGTGTACATATGCTAGTAAGGAGGGATTGGGGGGAGTATTATCTCAACAAGGGAATGTGGTATGTTAAGAGTCTTGTAAATTGAAAGAACATGAACGAAATTCTATAGCACATGATATAGAATTGGAAGTAGTAGTGCATGACTTAAAAATGTAGTGTCAGTACTTGTTAGGAAATAAATTCATCTTATTGACAGATAACACCTGTGTCAAGAATCTATTTACTCGGCATGGGCTTGATGCTAGGAAAGCAAGATGGATGGCATTCTTAAGTGAATTCATTTTTGAAGTAAGACATATCAGAGTTAAGGAAAATAGGGTGGCTGATGTAATTAGACCAATAAGTCATGAAGTGTATGAGGCCACTATGAGCCAACCAGAAAGTGATCTATTGAGAAGAATAAAAAAAACTAGCATACATGATGTTGACTATATAAATTTACTAAAAAAACTACAAAATGATGAGGTAAATTTAAATGGGACAGAAATTAGAGTAGACTTGAAAGGGTTAATTCAGTTTAAGGAGAGAATTTACATCACTGATGTGGCATATTTGAAGTTTTTTATTCTAAATGAGATGCATAAACCCCCTTATATAGGACACACTGGTTAGAAAAATATTATAATGGACCTCAGGAAGTAGTTTTCGTGGCCGAGGTTAAAGGAAGATTTAGTTGATTATTTATCTAAATGTTTTGAATGTCAATAGGTGAAGGCGGAACATCAACACCCAGCAGGTTTGTTACAACCTTTTCCAATCCCTGAATGGAAATGGGAGGTAATATCCTTGGGTTTTATTAGAGGTTTGTATTTAACATCAAAACAACATGATTCAATTATGGTTGTAGTTGAAGAGTTAATAAATTCTGCTCATTTAATTCCTATGAAGTCAACTTATAAAGTTGTCAATGTTGCAGACATATTCTTGAAAGAAATATTTCGAATTCATTGCGTACCAAAGATGGTAATTTCTGATTGAGATGTTAAGTTTACATTGAACTTTTTGAAATCACTGCTTGTAGGGTTAGAAATGAAGATAAACTTTAGCACAAGTTATCACCATGAAATATATGGACAAATAGAAGGAACGAATCAAGTCATTTAAGACATGCTAAGAATGTATTTTATAGAAATCCCCACTAAGTGGTACGACTATTTGCACCTAGTAGAATTTGCATACAATAATGGTTATCAGGCCTTAGTAAAAATGAGCTCGTTCAAAATCCTCTATGGGAAAAAGTGTATTACCCCTGTTAGGAGGGATAGCCCTGCAGATCATCTAATAGTAGGATGTGAAATGTTACAATACATGGAACATATTGTTCGAGAGGTACAAATGAACTTGAAAGTGGCATAGGATTGCGAAAAGAGTTACATTGACCCAAAAAGACAACACAAATATTTTTCTGTCGGAGATCACATTTACCTTTGATTCAAAGAAAAAAATATCTCTCTTAAATTTAGAGGTTGTACCGAATTAGCACCACAATTTTATGGACCCTTTCAAATATTAGAAAGGATTGGACCTGTGTCATACAAACTTGCTCTTCCTGGTCACTTGAGAATTCATAATGCTTTTCATATTTCATTCCTGAATAAATATATACATGATTACACTCATATCATTAACTAGAATGTGGTGCAGGTGTAATGAGAAGGATAATTTTAGGTGGAACCTTTCCACATTATGGATAGGAAAGAAATAGTAATTCAGAACCGAGTTGTCGCTCGGGTTAAGGTGCAATGGAATAACTTTATCTTGGAGGAGGAGAAATGGGAATTAGAGGAGGTTTTGCGGAAGAAGTACCCAGTTTTACTTCTAGAAGCTATGGAAGAAGACTAAGAACACTATGGACACTGTTTCCATAATGGGGAGAGGATGTAATATCCCCCAACACATAAACATTTTTGTAATAATTTCAATTAATATTTTATTTGTTTAATGAGACTGGTTGGTTCTGGAAACCATGAACAGGTCCTTGGAGGACATATGTAACTGAAACATTATTCTTTTAATAAAAATATGAACGACGGGAACAACCATGTTGAAGAGAAAACTATGCATGCGAGACTGGGAAACGTGAAGAGTCCATGTTAGGGAGGTTGAACTAGACATGAGAAGTATAGAATGGCAATAAACAGGCCCTGAGGAATAAAGGGTGTAGTGGGAAACGAAAATTCCATGAGGAATTGGTCGTTAGCTGCAAAAGACCTAGGAAAAAACTAAAAATATAAAAAGGAAGCATATGGGATGAAGTGGGATCTTGTTGAGTATGTTGGGAAAGGATTAAACTCTTGTTGTGTGAGAACTCTGTCTTACAAATGAATCAAAGAATTCTTTCTATGTGAGCACTTCGTGTTAGGAAAGTATAGAAGAAATACTTGATGTGTCTAAACTCTATGTTGGGCAAGTGACTTTTGACTGGAGAATTGTACCCAAGGATGGATGTCACCTCTCTTGGCATGCATAGTTTATCTCAAGGGTGATTGAGGGAAAAGAACATATGTTCCTAATATATGGTTGGGTGGGACATGGTTGTTCCTTCTTCAGTCAGATCTCCTTACAAACAGGTTCCATTACTGTGTTTTTGTTTATGCAAATCTATTTATGTATGAATGTGTGTTTCAAGGTCCATATAATGATCATAACAGTTCTTAGAGTACCTGAATGTGTTTCTTATGAGGTGGTGTGATGCCCCTACGTTGGTTTAAGGGACCATAACTTGCATTGATTTTATGTCTTGCTAATGGTGTAATACTCATGCCCCACTTTGAATGGTTATTACTACATGGGTTATCAAGTTTCCTAATGGGGAGACCCCCCTTCTCAGTTTTAGTTAATTATGGCTACAACTGATATATGGTTCACCAAGGGTTGATTCCCTTCTCTATTTTAGTTAACGATGTCTACATTTGTCTTATGGTCTAAGTAATAGTGTAATACCGGCTCTGTAATGAGTTTATGGGATGCTTCATTTCCCTACTATTAATGACCAATGTAAGGGACCCCTATGGGAAGTCTAATTATTGTTTGGGTTTAAACCCCTTCTAGTCGAGTGAAGCCCCTATATGATACTATTTGTCCTTGGATGATTGGAAACGTTATGAAGGAAAGTGTGGCACCTATATTTCCTTAGGAAACTAGCTAATAAACCCCACTATGAATTTCTAAACGGGAACTTGTTTTAATTAATGAACTCGATCTAAGGCCGTGAATCCATCAAAGGTTGATATCCCTTGGTTTTACACAAAAGAAAAAAGATAAAGACAAGTGTAAACCATGGGCCAAAAGGCACGCGGAAGCATAAAACTGATCAAGAACTTAAGCACTTCCACAATCTGCAATCCGCAGTTGATTGTAATAGTGTAAAAGGATAGATGTAACTCAAACATTATGTGTTCAATAAAAACATGAATGATGGGGACAACCATGTTGAAAAGGAAACTATGCATGGGAGTGGCGGACGTGAAGAGTCCATCTCAGGGAGGTTACACTAGGTATGAGAATCCCAGTATGGTGTCAAACACGCCCTGAGGAATCACGGGTGTAGTGGGAAACATGTTTGTTGCAAAAGACCTAGGAAAAAACTAAAAATATAAAAAGGAAGCATATGGGAGGAAGCACAACGCTGTTGAGTATGCTGGGAAAGGATTGGAGTCTTTCTATGTGAGCACTCTGTGTTAGGAAAGACTGGAAGAAATATGGTTGTGTGAGCACTCTATGTTAGAAAAGATTGGAAGAAATAATTTCTGTGTGAGCAATCTCTGTTAGGAAAGTGATTTCTCACTCGATAACTATACCTAATGTTGGATGTCATCGGTCTTGGCATGCATAGTTTAGCTTGAGGCTGATTGAGGGAAGATAACATCTATGCCTAATCTACGGTTGGGTGGAACGTAGTTGTTGCTTCTTCATTGGGCTCTCCTTTCAAAGAGGTTCCATTACTATGTTTATGTTTCTGCAAATCTATTTTTTTATGGATGTGTGTTTCAAGGTCCATAGAATGATAATATTGGTTCTTAGACTAGATCAATGTGTTGCTTATGAGGTGGTGTGATGCCCCTGCACTGTTTTAAGGGACTGTAACTTGCACTGATTTTATGGCTTACTAGTGGTGTAATACTCATGCCCTAATTTGAATGGCCATGAATACATGGGTTATGAAGTTTACTAATGGGGAAATCCCCCTGCTCTATTTTAGTTAACTATGGCTACACCTAATATATGGTTCACCAAGGGTGAATGCCCTACTCTGTTTTAGTTAATGGTGTCTGCATTTGTCTTATGGTCTTAGTAATAGTGTAATACTGGTTCTGTAATGAGTTTATGGGATTCTTTATTTCCCCATTGTTAATTAATAGTGTAAAGGACCCTTGTGGGGAGTCTAAATATTGTATGGGTTTAAACCCCTTCAAGTCGAGTGAAGCCCCCATTTGATATTGTTAGTCCTTGGATCATTGGAAAAGTTGTGAAGGAAAGTGTGGCACCTGTAGTTCCTTAGGAAAATGGCTAATAAACCCCACTATCACTTCCTAGTATGGAAATTTTTCTAAGTAAAGAAATCGGCATAAGGCTATGAGGCCATCGAAGGTTGATATACCTTTGTTTTACCCAAGAGAACAAAGATAAATCCAAGTGTAAATCATGGGGAAAAAGGCTTGCGGAAGCATAAAAATGATGAAGAACTTAAGCACTTCCATAATCTACAATCCATAGTCTAAAAGCAGAAAGAGGAAAGTATTTTTTAAAAGAACCTAAGTGTTTCCACAACACATAATCTACAATGCGGAAAGCATAAACAGAAATTAAAATTATCAAAAATGTAAGGCTTTCTGCAATCCGCAATCCCAATTGGGAAAAGAGGAAACATAAGGTAAAATGTTGAAGAATGTAAGTGTTTCCACAATCTACATTCTACATTGTGGAAAGTGAAAACGAAAGTTAAAATTGTGAAAATGGAAGAGTTTTCACAACCCGCAACCCGCATTACGAAAAGATGAAATGAAATATAAGGGACTATTGGAACCCGTAAAGAACCTCTGAAGTGTTGGGAATGTGGAGAGAGACATTTAAGAATAAATTTCCCAATCCCAAAGGAAACAAATAATGTTTTCATCAACTTGCAAGAAGATTCCACGGTTGGGGAAGTTGGAAAAAGATTCCACCGAATTAATGTAGGCCTTGAAGATCGACAAGGACACCATCAATATGAAATTATGGAGATTGAAGGTACTATTTCTAAGAAAAAAAAATCGATACTAATTCATCCAAGGGATACATTAAGTTACATCAATCCTAGAATGATGGAGGACTGCTAGATCACCAAGGTAAAGCATGATAAACCTTGGTTAGTTCAACTAGCCAGTGGAGCAAAAAGGAAGATAACTGAAGTTATTGTTGATTGTGAAGTTAAAATACATGATAATGTGACTAGGATTAATCTGAATATTTTTCCTCTAGGGTCATATGATATGATTATTATCATGGACTATTTAGAAAAGTATAAAGTAGTACTAAATTGTTTTCAAAAAACCTTTACGTATGTGGCTAATGATCAAATTGTTAGAAACATAGAAGGTATTAGTAAACATTTCTCCTTGAGACAAATTTCTTTCCATGCAATTCAAGATCTGTTTCAGAAAAGGATATAATATTTATGCAGTATGGGCCATTAACATTATCCTTAATGGAGATCAAACACAGATAAAAGACTACCCAGTCTTAACTGAATTTATGGAGGTATTCCCAGAAGAAATACCAAGGCTACCTCCTAAACATGAAATAGACTTCTCCATTGAAATTGTACCTGGATCTGCACTGGAATAAAAAATACCTTATCGAATGAGGATTCATGAGTTAACCAAATTGAAAATCTAGTTACAAGAACTACTAGACAAGGCTTACATAAGACCCAATGTGTTGCCATGGAGAGAACCATTTTTAATTTGTTAGGAAGAAGGGTGGGACTTTAGGACTGTGCATAGACTACATACAACTGAATAAAGTGACCATTAATAACAAGTATCCTCTACCCCAGATTAATTATCTGTTCACTCAGGTAGTGGGAGATAAAATATTCTCCAAGTTAGATTTACGGTCTATTTATCACCAGATTAGGATTAAGGAAGAAGATGTTAGTAAAAAAACCTTCAGGACCTGATACGGGAACTACAACTTTGCAGTAATTCCTTTCAGCTTAACCAATGCCCCTACCACATTCATGTTTCTAATGAATAGTAATTTTAACAAGTATCTAGTCAAGTTTGTGTTAGTTTTCATTGATGATATCTTTATCTACTCAAGGATGGAAGACGAACATCAACAACACTTGAGAATAGTACTACAGATCCTAAGAGACCACCATCTATATGCTAAATTTGAGAAATGTGAATTCTTTAAGAAAGGAATTTAGTACTTGGGACATGTCATCTTAGAAAAATGGATTGCAGTAGATCCACAAAAGATAAAGGAAATTTTAGAATGACATGTGCCTAAAAATGTTGTTGACATTCTCTCTTTCATGGGGCTCGTCGGTTACTATCGGAGGTTATTTCAAGGATTCTCAAAGATAGCCTACCCCATTACTTCCTTACAAAGGAAAGTAGTCAAATCCGTATGGTCCTCTAAGTGTCAAGAGAGCTTTGAAAATCTAAAAACATTATTAACCGTGGATCTAGTATTAAAATTGGTTGACCCCTATAAAGACTACAAAGTGTGTACATATGCTAGTAAGGAGGGATTGGGGGGAGTATTATCTAAAGAAGGGCATGTGGTATGTTGCGAGTCTCATAAATTGAAAGAACATGAACGAAATTATGTAGCACAGGATATAGAATTAGTAGGCGTAGTGCATGCCTTAAAATGTGGTATCAATACTTGTTAGGAAAAAAAAATTGTCTTATTGACAAATAACATGTGTATTCGGAATTTGTTTACTCAATCTGGGCTTAATGCTAGGAAAGCAAAACGACTGTCCTTCTTAAGTGAATTTGATTTTGAAGTAAGGCATATCAGAGGTATGGGAAATAGGGTGGTTGATCCATGGAGTCAAAGAACTCATGAAGTGTATGAGGTCACTATGATATAACCAGAAGCTGATCTATTGAACATAATAATAAAAACTAGCGTACAAGATGTTGACTATATAAATTTACCAAACAAGCTACAAAAAGATGAGGTAAATTTAAATGGGACATAATTCAGAGTAGACCCGAAAGGGTTAATTTTTTTTTAGGAGATAATTTTCATGCTTAATGTGGTAGATTTGAGGTTGTTTATTCTAAATTAGATGCACAAACCTACTTATGTAGAACACCTTAGTTACAAATATATTATAATGGCCCTCAGTAAGCATTTCTTCTGGCTGAGTTTAAGTGCATATTTAGTTGCTTATTTATCTAAATGTTTGGAATTTCAACAGGTGAAGACAAAACATCAACACCCAGCAGGTTTGTTACAACCTTTTCCAATCCCTGAATGGAAATTGTAGGTAATATCCTTAGATTTTATCACAAGTTTTCCTTTAACAAAATAAAATATTATTCAATTATGGTTGTAAATGATAAGTTAAGAAAGTTTTCCCATTTTATTCATTTGAATTCAACTTATAAATTTGTCAATGTTGTAAAGATATTATTGACAGAAATATTTTGACTTCATGGAGTACCGAAGATGGTAATTGCTGATCATGATGTTAAGTTTACATCAAAATTTTGGAAATCATTGTTTGTAGGGTTAGAAACCAAGATAAACTTCAGCATGAGTTATCACCCTGAAACATATGGACAAACATAATGAATGAATCAAGTCATTGAATACATACTAATAATGTATGTTATGGAAATACCCACTAAGTGGTAGGACTATTTGCACATAGTAGAGTTTGCATACAATAATGGTTATGAGGCCTCTACAAAAATGAGCTCATTGTACTACCCCTGTTAGATGGGATATCACCATGGATCTTCTTATAGTAGGACCTGAAATGTTACAAGACATAAAATAAACTATTCGAGAGGTACACAAGAACTTGAAAGTGACACAAGATTCCCAAAAACGTTACGCTAACTCAAAAGGAAAACACAAAGAGTTTTCTGTTACAGATCACGTCTACCTTCGAGTGAAACCCAAAATGAGCTCTTTTAAATTGGGAGGTTGTACCAAATTAGCACCATGATTTTACAAATTATTTTAAATATTGGAAAGGATTGGACCTCTGGGATACAAAATTTCTCTTCCTGCTCACTTGAGAATTCATAATGTTTTTCATATTTCATCACTGAAGAAATATATAAATGATTCCATTCATATCATTGAATAGAATGTGGTTCATGTGGAACAAGAAGGAAAATTTCAAGTGGAACCTCATGCATCATGGACAAGAAAGAAATAACACATAAGAACTGAGTCATTGCTCAGGTTAAGTTGCAATGAAATAAATTTAGCCTAGACGAGGCGACATGGGAATTAGAGGAAGTTTAGCGGAATAAGTAACTAGGTTTTATTTCAACAAGATATGAAAGAAGACTAAGAACACTATGGACAGTGCTCCCATAAGGGGGAGAGGATGTAATATCCCCTAACAGATAGACATTTTTGTAATAATTTAAATTACTATTTATTTGTTTAATGAGATTGGTTGGTCCTAGAAACCGTGAACTTCTCCTTGGAGAACAGATGTAACTAAAAGATTATGCTTTTAATAAAAACGTGAATGATGGGGAAAACCATGTTAAAGAGGAAACTATGCATATGAGTGTGGGGGATGTGAAGAGTCCATATGAGAGAGGTTACACTAGGCATGAGAATGCTTATATGGATCTGGACACACTCTGAGGAGTCACAGGTGTAGTGGGCAGCTAAAATTCCATGAGGAATTGGTCGTTAGCTACAAAAGACCTAGGAAAAAACCAAAAATATAAAAAGGAAGCATATGGGAGGAGGTGGGATGTTGCTGAGTATGTTGGGAAAGGATTGAAATCTTGTTGTCTGAGAACTATGTGTTATGCAATACTAGAAGAACTCTTGCTATGTGAGCACTCTTTGTTAGGAAATACTAGAAGAAATACTTATTGCGTGACCACTCTATGTTAGGTAAGTGATTTCTCACTGGAGAACTATATGTGAGGTTGGATGTCACCGCTCTTCGCATGCATAGTTTATCTTAGGGGTAATTGAGGGAAGAGAACATCTTCACCTAATCTATGGTTGGGTGGAACATGGTTTTTCTATATTCATTCGAATTGCCTTATAAACAGGTTCCTTTACTGTGTTTATGTTTCAGTAAATCTATTTTTGTATAAATGCATGTTTCAATGTCCATAGAATGATAATATTAGTTATTAGACTAGATGAATGTGTTGCTTATGAGGTGGTGTGATTCCCCTGCGCTAGTTTAAGGGATTGTAACTTGCATTGATTTTATGGCTTGCTAATGGTTTAAGACCCATGCCCCACTTTAAATGGCTATAACTGCATGGGATCTGAAGTTTAATAATGGGGAAATCCTCGTGCTATATTTTTGTTAACTATGGATGCAGTTGATACATGTTTCACCAAGGGTGAATTCCCTGCTATGTTTTATTTAATGGTGTCTGCATTTGTCTTATGGTCTTAGTAATAGTGTGATATGGGTTCTGTAATGAGATTCTAGGACGCTTTATGGCCCTATTATTAATGACGACTGTAACGGGAACTTGAGAGAAGTCTAAGTGATGTATGGGCCCTAAACCCCTTCGAGTCTAGTGAAGTGCTTGTGTGATATTGTAGTTGTAGTTGCTTACAAAACTCTCTACTAAACCCCACTATGACTTCCTAAGCCATAGCTTGTTTTAAGCAAATAGCTCACTCTAAGGCTATCAAGCCATCAAAGGTTGATATCCCTTGGTTTTACCCAAGAGAAAACAAAGAAATATAAGTGTAAATCATGGGATAAAAGGATTGCCGAAGTGTAATACTCATGAAGAACTTAAGTACTTCCACAATCCACAATCTACAATTCGTAGTGTAGAAGAAGCAAACAGAAGGTAATTTTCTAAAATAACCTAACTGTTTCCTCAACCAGCAATGTGCATTGTAGAAAGCAAAAAAAAAAAGTTAAAATTGTGAAAAATGTAAGGGTTTGTGCATTCCACAATCTGGATTGCGAAAAGTGGAAACAAAAGGTAAAATTGTAAAGAATGTAAGTGTTTTCACAATCCGGAATCCCCATTGTGAAAACAGAAGTGAAAATTGTGAAAACTCAATGGTTTCCACAAATAAAGCGGAAAAAAAAGTTAAAATTATAAAAAATTAAGGGTTGCACTGCGAAAACTGAAAGGAGAAGTTCAAATCATAAAGAATTCAATGGTTTTCCACAATTCGTAATCCACATTGCAAAAAGTGGAAAGTGGAAGTTAATATTTAAGGGTCTTTGTTTCCACAAATCCTCAATCTTCTTTGAAGCAGAGTTTTGCGGTAAAGTCCGTTGCGGAAGGCCCATTGAGGAAAGAATTTTAAACTTAAATTTTTTATTTCAAACATGTTAAAAGAGTTAGGATAAAACATTGAATGCGTTTGACAATGAATGAATACAAGGGTTCATGACCAAGGGAAAATATTTTTATATAAAGAAAAATAATTTTTTTCATTATGTATTTTTGGTAGGTTATATGGGTATGTTACACTATGTGTCATTGATTGTGGGGGGAAATCAAGAGTGTGCTTTAGCTAAAGGATTCTTGGGATGGGTGGCCTCCATGAAGTACTAGTTATCTACTACAAACCTCACTAAGTATGATTACTTGTGGGTAGTATTGAATGGTTCACAAGACACAATGATTGTTAATATTTTGCAAAATATTTAGCAAGCTAAGTGTGTTTACTTGTGGGGAAAACTATGCAGTTCTGATTGTTTGAGTAGAGGATGAGTGACCTCCACGGATTTAGTGGTTATTAAATGCAATCCCAAGTAAGTTCTCTTGATTGTGGAGAAAACTCCACAATTAAGTGTGCTTAATATTATCATTTCCAAGACCCAAATATTATCCTAAGCAATCCCTAAAGGTAATGCGTGATTCTATGTAATTCGTTCAAATATTTTCAACGTTACTTCTTCACCAATATGAGCATCACAAAATGAAATGAGTGGGAAGTGGGATACTAAAAAGTTGAGAAATTGGTTTCTTGCAAGTATATAATGGAACATGAGTTATAGATTAATGGCTTGCACAATGAACATAATCCTAAACAGATATATCATACATAAACTTCATCAAATATAAAAATTGCAAGCACTAAATTGTTGATGAGTGATTTTTCAAAAAACAGAATAAGATTCCCTTTAGACCATAATTTGCTTCATCCCACTCTTCATAAACTATGTACCCATGTTGCAATATAAGGGATGATTATGAAAGGATATGCAATTGAGAGTTGAATTCCCTAAAACATGTTAGCATTTTAAGTCAAAAAATGCTTCCTCAATATATCTAATTTTTCTATGACACCAAGGCTAAGATTAAGGGAATTTAAGGTTTCCTTTCCCCTAACCACTCAATTATGGTTTTTGAGTCATAAAAAACCATAAGGAGAGAACCCTTTCAGATTTTGCTAAAAACCATAAAGTAGAGAACCCCTTTGGAATTTGCAAAAGACAAGAGACACCACAAAAATAAGAGCTTAGCATGAACATTTTTGCCTATCCCACCACCCATATTTATGTAAAAAAAAACTTAAAAACCAAGACACATTACTTTTCAACACAATCCTTCATTTCCTTGACATTCACCATAAAAAATCCTAGAGGGTACCTAATGTTTTGTTCAGAAATCCATTACAACCTAATGCTTATGAATCTTGAAGGAAAAACATAAATACCAACAGGTTTGTTACAACCTTTTCCAGTCCCTGGATGGAAATTGTAGGTAATATCCTTATATTTTATCAAAGGTTTTCCTTTAATAAAAAAACAAGATGATTCAATTATGGTTGTAGTTGATAAGTTAATAAAGTCTTCTCATTTTATTCGTGTCAATTAAACTTATAAATTTGTCAATGTTGTAAATATATTCTTCAAGGAAATATTTTTACTTCATGGAGTACCGAAGATGGTAATTGCTGATCATGATGTTAAGTTTACATCAAACTTTTGGAAATCATTGTTTGTAGGGTTAGAAACCAAGATAAACTTCAGCACGAGTTATCACCCTGAAACATATCGACAAGCATAATGAATGAATCAAGTCATTGAATACATACTAATAATGTATGTTATGGAAAGACCCACTAATTGGTAGGACTATTTGGACATAGTAGAGTTTGCATACAATAATGGTTATGAGGCATCCACAAAAATGAGCTCATTGTACAACCCCTGTTAGATGCGATATCACCATGGATCTTCTTATGGTAGGACCTGAAATGTTACAAGATATAAAATAAACTATTCGAGAGATACAAAAGAACTTGAAAGTCTCACAAGATTGCCAAAACAGTTACGCTAACTCAAACGGACAACACAAAGAGTTTTCTGTCAGAGATCACATCTACCTTCGAGTGAAACCCAAAATGAGCTCTCTTAAATTTGGAGGTTGTACCAAATTAGCACCATGATTTTATAAATTTTTTTAAATATTTGAAAGGATTGGACCTCTAGGATACAAACTTTCTCTTCCTGCTCACTTGAGAATTCATAATGTTTTTCATATTTCATTACTGAAGAAATATATACATCATTTCACTCATACCATTGACTCGAATGTGGTGCATGTGCAACAAGAAGGAAAATTTCAAGTGGAACCTTTATGCATTATGGACAAGAAATAAATGACACATCAGAACCGGGTCATTGCTTGGGTTAAGGTGCAATGAAATAACTTTATCCCGGAGGAGGCGACATGGGAATTAGAGGAAGTTTAGAGGAATAAGTACCTAGGTTTTATTTCTAGAAGATATGGAAGAATAATAAGAACATTATGGACAATACTCCCATAAGGGGGAGAGGATGTAATATCCCCTGACAGATAGACATTTTTGTAATAATTTGAATTACTATTTTATTTGTTTAATGAGATTGGTTGGTCCTAGAAACCACGAACTTCTCCTTAGAGGACAGATGTAACTAAAAGATTATGCTTTTAATAAAAATGTGAATGATGGGGAAAACCATGTTGAAGAAGAAACTATGCATACGAGTGTGGGGGATGTGAAGAGTCTTATATGAGGGAGGTTACACTAGGCATGAGAATGCTTGTATGGCTTCGGACACACCCTGAGGATTCATGGGTGTAGTGGGCAATGAAAATTCCATGAGGAATTGGTCGTTAGCTACAAAAGACTTAGGAAAAAACCAAAAATATAAAAAGGAAGCATATGGGAGGAAGTGGGATGTTGCTGAGTATGTTGGGAAAGGATTGAATTCTTGCGGTGTGAGAAATATGTGTTACACAAGACTAGAAGAACTCTTGCTATGTGAGCACTCTGTGTTAGGAAATACTAGAATAAATACTTGATGTGTGAGCACTCTGTGTTAGGTAAGTGATTTCTCACTGGAGAACTGTACATGAGGTTGGATGTCACTGCTCTTCACATGCATAGTTTATCTTGGGGGTAATTCAGGAAAGAGAACATATTTTCCTAATCTATGGTTGGGTGGAACATGGTTTTTCTGTATTCATTCAGATTGCCTTATAAATAGGTTCCTTTACTGTGTTTATGTTTCTGTAAATCTATTTGTGTATGAATGCGTGTTTCAAGGTCCATAGAATGATAATATTAGTTCTTAGATAAGATGAATGTGTTTCTTATGAGGTGGTGTGATGCCCCTACGTTGGTTTAAGGGTTTATAACTTGCATTGATTTTATGGCTTGTTAATGGTTTAATACCCATGCCCCACTTTGAATGGCTATAATTGCATGTGCTATGAAGTTTAATAATGGGGAAATCCTTGTGCTATATTTTAGTTAACTATGGATGCATTTGATATATGGTTCACCAAGGGTGAATGCCCTGCTATGTTTTAGTTAATGGTGCCTAAATTTGTCTTATGGTCTTAGTAATAGTGTGATATGGGTTCTGTAATGAGATTCTGGGATGCTTTATGGCCCTATTATTAATGACCAGTGTAAGGGGCACTTGTGAGAAGTCTAAGTGATGTATGGGTTTAAACCCTTCAAGTCTAGTGAAGCCTTTGTGTGATATTATTAGTCCTTGGATGATTGGAAAAGTTGTGAAGGAAAGTGTGGTAGTTGTAGTTCCTTATGAAAATATCTACTAAACCCCACTATGACTTCCTAAGCCGGTACTTGTTTTAAGTAAATAGCTCGGTCTAAGGCTGTGAAGCCATCAAAGGTTGATATCCCTTGGTTTTACCCAAGAGAACACAGAGAAATCCAAGTGTAAATCATGGGCTAAAAGGATTGCGGAAGCGTAAAACTCATGAAGAACTTAAGTACTTCCGCAGTTTGCAATTTGCAATCCATGGTGTAGAAGTGACAAACAGAAGGAAATTTTCTAAAATAACCTATGGGTTTCTGCAACCTACAATGTGCATTGTAGAAAGCAGAAACACAAGTAAAAATTGTGAAAAATGTCAGGGTTTGTGCAATCCACAATCTGGATTGCGGAAAGCGGAAACAAAAGGTAAAATTGTAAAGAATGTAAGGGTTTTCGCAATCCAGAATCCCCCTTGTGGAAAGAGGAAAGTGGAAACAAAATCTAAAATTTTCAAAACTCAATGGTTTCCACAAAGAAAGCGGAAACAAAAGTTAAAATTATAAAAAAATTAAGGGTTGCATTACAGAAACCGGAAGGAGAAGTTCAAATCATTAATAATTCAATGGTTTTCCACAATTCGTAATCCACATTGTAGAAAGTGGAAAGTGGAAGTTAATATTTAAGGGTTTCTGTTTCCACAAATCCTCAATCTTCTTTGAAGTAGAGTTGAGGAAGGCCTGTTGTGAAAAAGTCCGCTGTGGAAGGCCCGTTGAGGAAAGGATTTTAAACTTAATTTTTTTTATTTCAAACATGTTAAAATAGTTAGGATAAAACCTTGAATGTGTTTGACCATAAATAAATATAAGGGTTCATGACTAAGGGCATATATTTTTATATAAAGAAAAATAAATGTTTTCATTATGTATCTTTAGTAGGTTATATGGGTATGTTACACTATGTGTTATTGATTGTGGGGAAAACTCCACAATTAAGTGTGCTTAAGATTATCATGTCCAAGACCGAAATCTTATCCTATGCAATCCATAGAGGTAATGATTGATTCTGTGTAATTCATTCAAATATTTTCAATGTTACTTCTTCACCAGTGTGAGCATCACACAATGCAATGAGTGGGAAGTGGGATATTAAAAAGTTGAGCAATTGGTTGCTTGCAAGTATATAATGGAACATGGGTTATAGATTAATGGCTTGCACAATGAACATAATCCTACAAAGATATATCATTACATAAAATTCATCAAATATAAAAATTGCAAGCACTAAATTGTTGATGAGTGATTGTTCAAAAAACATAATAAGATTCCCTTTAGACCATAATTTCCTTCATGCACTCTTCATAAACTATGTACCCATGTTGCAGTATAAGGGATGATTTAAGAGAATATGCAATTGAAAGTTGAATTCCCTAAACCATGTTAACATTTTAATTCAAAAAATGCTTCCTCAATATATCTAATTCTTCTATGACACCAATGCTAGGATTAAGGGAATTTAAGGTTTCCATTCCCCTACCCACTCAATTATGGTTTTTGAGTCACCAAAAACCATAAGGAGAGAACCCTTTAAGATTTTTCTAAAAACCATAAAGTGGATAACCCCTTTTGAATTAGCAAAAGACAAGAGACACCATAAAAATAAGAGCTTAGCATGAACGTCTTTGCTATCCCACCACCCATCTTTATGTAAAACAAAAACTTAAAAACCAAGACACATTAATTTTAAACACAAACCTTCATTTCCTTGCCATACACCATAAAAAACCCTAAAGGGTACCTAATGTTTTGTTCAGAAATCCATTACAACCCAATGCTTATGAATCTTCGAGGTAGAACATCAACACCAACAGGTTTGTTACAACCTTTTCCAATCCCTAAATGGAAATTGTAGGTAATATCCTTAGATTTTATCACAGATTTTCCTTTAACAAAAAAACAACATGATTCAGTTATGGTTGTAGTTGATAAGTTAAGAAAGTATGCTCATTTTATTCGTGTGAATTCCACTTATAAATTTTTCAATGTTGTAAAGATATTCTTGAAAGAATTATTTTGACTTCATGGATTACCGAAGATGGTAATTGCTAATCGTGATGTTAATTTTACATCAAAATTTTGAAAATCATTGTTTATATGGTTAGAAACCAAGATAAACTTCAGCACAAGTTATCACCTTGAAACATATGGACAAACAGAACGAATGAATCAAGTCATTGAATACATACTAATAATGTGTGTTATGGAAAGACCTACTAAGTGGTAGGACTATTTGCACATAGTAGAGTTTGCATACAATAATGGTTATGGGGCCTCCACAAAAATGAGCTCATTGTACTACCCCTGTTAGATGGGATATCATCGTGGATCTTCTTATAGTAGGACTTGAAATGTTACAAGACATGAAATAGACTGTTTGAGAGGTACAAAATAACTTGAAAGTGGCACAAGACTGCCAAAACAGTTACACTAGCTAAAAAGGACAACAACAAGAGTTTTCTGTCAGAGATCATGTCTACCTTCGAGTGAAACCCGAAATGAGCTCTCTTAAATTTGTAGGCTATACCAAATTAGCACAACGATTTTACAAATTCTTTTAAATATTGGAAAGGATTGGACGTCTGGCATACAAACTTTCTCTTCCTGCTCACTTGAGAATTCATAATGTTTTCCATATTTCATTACTGAAGAAATATATACATGATTCCACTCATATCATTGACTATAATGTGGTGCATGTGGAACAAGATGGAAAATTTCAAGTGGAACCTTTACGCATTATGGACAAGAAAGAAATAACACATCAGAACCAGCTCATTACTCTAGTTAAGGTGCAATGAAATAAATTTATCCGGGAGGAGGCGACATGGGAATTAGAGGAAGTTTAGTGGAATAAGTACGTAGGTTTTATTTCCACAAGATGTGGAAGAAGACTAAGAACACTATGGACAGTGCTCCCATAAGGGGAAGAGGATGTAAGATCCCCTAATAGATAGACATATTTGTAATAATTTGGATTACTATTTTATTTGTTTAATGAGATTGGTTGGTCCTGAGGACCGTGAAATTCTCCTTGGAGGACAGATGTAACTAAAAGATTATGCTTTTAATAAAAACATAAATGATGGGGAAAACCATGTTGAGGAGGAAACTATGCAGGTGAGTGTGGGGGATGTGAAGAGTACGTATGCGGGAGGTTACACTAGGCATGAGAATGATTGTATGGCTCCGGACACGCCCTGAGGAGTCACAGGTGTAGTGGACAGCGAAAATTCCATCAGGAATTGGTCATTAGCTACAAAATACCTAGGAAAAAACCAAAAATATAAAAAGGAAGCATATGGGAGGAAGTGGAATGTTGCTGAGTATGTTGGGAAATGATTGAACTCTTGCTGTGTGAGAACTATCTGTTACGCAATAATAGAAGAACTCTTGCTATGTGAGCACTCTGTGATAGGAAATACTAGAAGAAATACTTGTTGCATGAGCACTCTGTGTTAGGTAAGTGATTTCTCATTGGAGAACTATACGTGAGGTTCGATGTCACTGCTCTTCGCATGCATAGTTTATCTCGGCGATAATTGAGGGAAGAGAACATCTCTACCTAAGGGTTGGGTGGAACATGGTTTTTCTGTATTCATTCAGATTGCCTTATTAATAGTTTCCTTTACTGTGTTTATGTTTCAGTAAATCTATTTTTATATGAATGCATGTTTCAACATCCATAGAATGATAATATTAGTTCTTAGACTAGATGAATGTGTTGCTTATGAGGTGGTGTGATGCCCCTGTGCTGGTTTAAGGCATTGTAACTTGCATTGATTTTATGGCTTGCTAATGGTTTAATATCCATGCCCCACTTTGAATGGCTATAACTGCATGGGCTATGAAGTTTACTAATGGGGAAATCCTTGTGCTATATTTTAGTTAACTATGGATGCAGTTGATATATGGTTCACCAAGGGTGAATGCCGTGCTATGTTTTAGTTAATGGTGTATGCATTTGTCTTATGGTCTTAGTAATAGTGTGATATGGGTTTAAACCCCTTTGAGTCTAGTGAATCCCTTGTGTGATATTGTTACTCATTGGATGATTGACAAAGCTATGAAGGAAAGTGTGGTAGTTGCAGTTCCTTATGAAACTCTCTACTAAACCCCCCTATGACTTCCTAAGCGAGAACTTGTTTTAAATAAATAGCCTAGTCTAAGGTTATGAAGCGATCAGAGGTTGATATCCCTTGGTTTTACCCAAGATAACACAGAGAAATCCAAGTGTAAATCATGGACTAAAAGGATTGTGGAAGCATAAAACTCATGAAGAACTTAAGTACTTCCGCAATCCATAATCTGTAATCTGCAATGTAGAAGCAGCAAGCAAAAGGAAATTTTCTAAACTAACCTAAGGGTTTCCGCAACCCGCAATGTGCACTGTAGAAAGAAGAAACACAAGTTAAAATTGTGAAAAATGTAAGGGTTTGTGCAATCCACAATCTGGATTGCGGAAAGCGAAAACAAACGGTAAAATTGTAAAGAATGTAAGTGTTTTCGCAATCGTGAATCCCCATTGCGGAAAGAGGAAAGCAAAAACAGAAGTTAAAATTGTCAAAACTCAATGGTTTCCACAAACAAAGAAGAAAAAAAAGTTAAAATTATAAAAAATTAAGGGTTGCATTGTAGAAACCGGAAGGAGAAGTTCAAATCATAAAGAATTCAATGGTTTTACACAATTCATAATTGTAACACACCGGTTTTGACCCCATTTGCATTAAAGGTACATGATGTATATATTGTAATTAATCATGGTGAGGAGATAAAGACAAAATCCCCACCATCGATTTGGTTGTGTTATGTTTCGGCAATTGGGATCGTTGCTGATGGTATATCATGCTATCTGGCACATAATAGTTTTGCATCATGTAAATATGCACATTCATTAAAATAAAACTACAGCCAGCTATGTCGGTGCAACGTTAAATGAAAAGGGCATGATTTCGTAAGGTTTATGGGGGGGATTGTATAACCTATGAGAGCCATTGGGGAAAATCCATGTCATCCACTAAACTACTATTAGTTGAGGGCAGTATTTTGTTGAGTAGTGGTGGGTGGTAATACTATCCATGCGCACCCTCATCCAGCTGGGTCATTCCCTTCACATGGGGGAAAGGAAACAAACATAAAACGCTACCACTCTCCCACTCTCTCCAGTCTGCTCCCCTTCATGCACCGTTTGGGAAAACTATCCATCATTTTTGGCTGTTCATTTTCCTCATGCAAAGAGAGATAAAAAAGGACTCATGATTCTATGTGGGGGGTTCGTTCTTCCTTCTATGACATTGATTGTCGGTCCGTGTATAGGTTCTTCCTCCTGTTCATGCAGGGGATCCTTCCCGTTTTTCCCATTGTCGACTGTGTAATGTGCCATGGCTTCATTGTTGAGAAGGGACCATTGTTTTCCCACATTTGCTGGCTATGTCTGGACGATGTAATGTCTTGTTACTTGATCGTTGAACCATGGATGTTGTCTTTCTTGATCGGTGGCAGCTATGAGTATGTATGTGGTGTTGGTTGTGTTTTTCTCCATGCTTTGGAGCTGTTGTAGGTTACGATTGTGTTGTTTTGGCCATGATAGGGCCAAGAATAACTCAAGGACTGTTTTCCCCTGTTAAAGCTGTATATGCTGGTTTTGTTGCATGCATGTAGTGGTTGGTCTTCGAACTGTGTGGAGTGGGATTGAAGGATGGGTATGCAGAGAGATAGTTAGATGGCTGGATTTCTTCTCCACAACCTCGGAAGAGAACTGGAAAGGGAAGTCAAGGACTGAGGGACTATGAAGGAGAGAAGGGACGGATTCCTGGTATCAGGTGTGTGTGGGTTTCTTAGTTGTCAAGCTAGCTCTAGTGTAGGAGTCCTTAGCTCTTCCGTGAGCTCACCAGCTTAGCATTTAGCTTCTCCCAGCTCCATGATAGCCTAATAATCCCTACTATGTGGGCTTTGCTGATTTGCGTACCTTGGCTATGTGTAAGCCTGATTAGTGCCTTATTCCTTGGGGAATCATGCCCAGCTCGAGGATGGCAGTGTTGCTGAGAGATTGATGAGCACGCTGGCCTATGGTTGGGTGGAACATTGTAGCGACGTAGCTGGTTGCGAGACAAGTTCTTTATGAGATAAGTATCCTTGTCTATTTCTTGCCTGCAATTATGTTTACTATTAATGAACTATGATGAACATGTGTATGAATGAATGTTGTTTTGCTTCTGATGAATATATGTATGATTATGCATCTTAGTGTTTTTTATGTTTTATGCATTTTATTTATGTACATGTTCATGGGGCTAGTTTCCTAGTTTGTTTGATGGTTTAGTAGCGTCCTCTTCACCGGTCGAAGGGTCGGGGACGTTACAGTATGGTATCAGAGAAAAGGTTACAGCATGGGCCTAAATGGGCCATGAAAGGTCAGGAAAGTTGCCTTATTCCCAATAGAAATTAGAAGGAATCTGTGCATGACAAGAGAACTTTGGAAAATTCCTTTAAGTATTGGGATCATCTGATCATCGGAGGACTTAGTCTGAAGTCTCGTTGATGCATCAGATCAGCTAAGTTGAAGGTCGCTCGATTCGAACCACGAAAGAAATTTTTTGGAAGTTTCTCTAAGTGTTTAAGCTATCAGTCATAAAAAAACTTAGTGGAACATACCTCCGATGCAGTGGAATGGTTTTCGATGGCGTCAGCAGAGAAAAGACGAAGGAAAGAAAATTTTGGAAACTTTTTTCTAAGTCCGATTGGTGAAAGTTAGTTGATTTCATCGCTGATGATTAGACAATGGGAATGCTAAAACGTCGGTGAGATCCTGTGAAGGCCACCGAAATGCCGAATCGCTTAGTTGAGACGATCGGCAGAAGTTAGGTGATGGAACTACTGATGACTACATTGAAAACATTTAGCTGATTGTGCACTCGCCATTGTGGCTGGTTAGTGGACTATCCTTCCGATGGATAGTGACTTCAGCCGCCGATGCCGCAGTGACTAGTGCTTTCGATAACCGATGAGAAGAAAATTTTGAAGATTTTGTTGCATATAAGGTCATTAGAAAATAGATGAAGTTCAAGCTAAAACATCGGCTTAGCTCAGCTGAGGGACACTGAAATGGCAGTAGAAGATAAAGGGTATGAGCCCTGAGACCATTGGCAGAAGGTAATTTTTGGTGAAAATCAGTGGACGTAGTCACCAATACATCACTACAAAAGAAGGGAAGCTAGTTGGTTGAGCCACTGATACAGTGGCAGGAAGGAGGAAAAGATAACATGCAAGGATTTCTAAAAAATTGTTTAAGTCTGGAAAACGAAATTGAAACTTTTCACTATCCTTTGGAAAAGGTTCTCCGAAGCTCTGTTGGAGATGATCACTAAAACAGGGCCACAGTTTCGGAGATGAATAGTGGACGAGAACATCAAAACGTCAATGAAATCTAGAGGATGAAGTATCCGATGCCATCGGCAAAATTCAGATGATGGAACCACCGATGCGGTGGCGGACGTTGGAGGAAATTAGTTGAACGGACCGCTGATGGAATTCATTAGAAAATATTAGAGGATCATAACGCCGATTGGAAAAAGTAGTCATTCATGTGTTTGCCATCGTGGCTATTTAGTGGACTCTCCTCCCAATAGACAGTTGTTTTGACCATCGACCAGACAATTATAGTTGAAGAGACCGCTGATCGGAAGGGATTAACGGTTGGGGAACCGTCGTTGTGGAAACCTAGAGAACTAGCCATCCGATGAATAGAGGATCCGATTGGTGATGCCATAGTGGCCAATGTACCCGATTCCCAATATGCTACAGTCCTCAGCATCGCTGATAAATGATAAAGGGCTCATAAGCTTAGATGGATCAGGATCTGAAACGACGGAAGACGTTAGCCGTTTGACCGCCAATGAACAGTCCTTAGCATCATCGATGCCATCCAGGAAGCTTAAATCAGAGAAATATAGTCGAGGGAACCACCAATACAGTGGAAAATTATATCTTATAGGACTTCCGATGAGTAGCGAGGAAAATTAGTGGTTTTGGATACTGAAACATCGGAACATTAGTTGGGATGAGACCCGATCATGTACAAGGAAATTTGGGTTTTTCGAAGTGGATTTTTCAAGAAGTTTTCAACTATGTTCCAGTGGATTTTTCAACAGTTCCAGGGATGAAAAGGAAGAATATATCTAGGTGGTTGAAGTTGGAAATTCAGACCAAAATACAGTTGTGTGTTTTGCCTAAATTTGATGAAAATCATCATGTTAGAAGTGGTGTGGTTTTCACACTCGAGGTCAGAATGAAGCATGTGGATAGGCGTTGGAAAGCTTATCCAACAGGGAACAAGGGGGAATCCCTAGAGTTTGAATGTGGTTCTCCAAAGTAATAGTGGCTATCAGTATGGACAACTAGTTGTTTTGTGGAAGAGGAGTTCCATACAAAGATGAGAGATTTGAAAAGGGAAAATTCCTTAAAACCTGTCTTGCTAATTATAATTTCATTTATAAGTTCCATACATGAAATGTATGAATATATTCCTTACATGCATAGGATATTACATGTTGGTAAGAGTAGTGAGAGTTATACATGTATGATGAACCACTAATGGTAACTATTGCATTGGTGTTGGCATTAGTGGGAAAACTAACGACAACCTAGAAATGGCTGAATATGTTGTTGATGCTGATGAATGTGACCAGCAACCCTATGAAGAAAAAGATAAGGCAACAAGCCCAAAATCAAAAGTTGGTGAGAAAATTCTGCAATCTCCTACAAAGGACCAACCAAACTGGTAATGTCAAGGGTGTAAGTAGGACCCATGAAGGTAAGAGTTTAATTATGACAATTTCATGGAGTGGTAAAAGCAAGAGGTCTCATACCATGTGCGTATTTGAAATTTATACTGCATTCATAGAGAAATGTGTCATGCCTATGTTATGTTGTTATGATCTTAGTAGCCCAAGGAAAGTAAGCACTGATGATATTGATTATAGTCATGCATCCTATATGAAGTAGTCATGGTTGGGCCATGCATGGTATGTTTGAATGCATAGTATTCTTGAATCAATGCAAGGTAGGATTAAGTGGGCATGCATTAAAAGACTTTATAAATCTTGCAGTTATACATTGAATGGATGCATATGAAAAGTATGAGTAAATGTTGTAGATATGCATACATGAGTACGGGTGAAAATGTTGTGATGCAATGCATGAATGCATAAAGATAGTGCATGTGTCATTATGAATAACTAATGGTTGAAATGATGAATTGATGACAATTCTGGAACCATTTCAAGAGCTGATATGAATACAGGATAGTAAGTGCATGAAGAGGTTAGTCATGATCAATTGGCTGCTGGAAATGCTCTATAGAAGAGCAAGGTGGTACAAATGATACGCTTCTGAAGTAAGAAGTATCTAAACCCTTAAATTGCATAAATGAGGAGACTATACCTTGTAAATTAAAGTACAATAATGATTGACAAAGTGAATGAGGTTTGGTAATATCGATATGCTAATAGCTGGAAGTCTTTGAATTTTACAAATTCTGAAAATGCTTCAGTGATTGTTGCAGCAATGAAAAAGTTATATGCATCTAGACTTACTAAGTGTTTGGCTGATTGAAGTGAATTTAGGGTTCAAGTAGATTTTTTGGGGCATGGCAATGTGGGTAAGACCATGAAAAAGGCCAAAATATACCCCGTGAGAGAGCCAAAACTCATGAGAAGAGTCTCATGGCTGTAAAAATAGTTTCTATGCAGAATAATTTGTCAATTTGGGCTTCTAAATTTCAGAATTGAGAAATTGCTGACAACTACTAATCACTGTTGGATTGCATAGAATTGTGTCAAGAGGACATGTTGTATGCGGCTGTTCATGTTATGCCAGTTAGCATAAAAGTATAATGGGAACAGTGGTGTTGCTTACAAGAGACCAACAAATGAGGATCACTTCATTGCCAAGCAAATCAATTCTATAGAAGACAGAGTTGCAAACTCATATCGAATTTAATCACCAATGCCATTGCTTGGTTATGGAACAATAAAATTTTGATTGTATTAGTAGATATTGATTGACTGTTTGGCTACTTGATGAATGTTCCCGGGGTACACACTACAGGAAGATCATGTGTGATGGCATGCAGGAGCCAAACTTCATGGGAAGGTTTTTCCTTACCTTCGAAATGGATTTTGGGTGAAACTCCATTGGAGATTTTGGGAATGTCTCATCTACAGTACATGTTTGGTAAGCGACATGAGTGAGATGGTATGGATTATGTCGGTAAGACATGTGTGAATGTGAAAGGTAAAAAGGAGTTGGGATGGCAAATCGAGGGACTGTCAACTCAGAGAAGGGAGCCCCCATTCCTTCTTAATGAAGGAATACTGCATCGGCAAATGGATAAGTGTTATGTAGCTTTGGCTAAGAATATGCATGCCAAATTGTTAAATTCAATATGCAGAACATGCTTTGATTTTATTTCCATTATGACCGATTGCTTGAGTATGAATAGGGCCTACATGGGACACACCGGAAAGGGGTGCACACTTTCTCGATGTCGGGTCATGGAAGGGTTTTCAATATTGATTACACTCTAGGAAGTGGACGCACTCTTGGTGCCTTAATACTTGATAGTGAATGATGTGAAATGTGGTTACAATTTTAGAGCAATAACGCTAACAAATATGCTTATATTGCTTGTGTTTTCAAGATAAATAGATGTAGTCTGGTATTGTACACTAAATGGACAATGTCTTGAGATCATCCTACCTCCTACTGAAGAGCACAGAGAAGGAGACATTTCCAAGGGACATAAGAGAAAAGAAGGGGGTGGTTTCTTATGTTGTATGGGGTAGTGGAATTAGAACTCACTGCTAGAAATGAAACCTGGAAATGGTAATGATAAAGTTTCCTTCCTAATCGGCATAAAGATGTACTGGAAGGAGATGTTGGGCTATTATATGCCTCGGGATCCATAGTAGGTCCTAGACCTGGAAATGGTCATTATTGTTGATATAAGTGCATGTGTTATTTTTTATCGCATGATAAACCCAAATATGTTGGCTTGGCTCATTGGTTGTTGATATAAGTGCATGTGTTATTGTTGATGGCCTGATAAACCCAACTGTGTTGGCTTGGTTGATTAGTTGTTGATATAAATGCATGTGTTATTATTGATGGCCTGATAAACCCAACTATGTTGGCTTGGTTGACTGGTCGTTGATATAAGTGCATGTGTTATTGTTGATGGCCTGATAAACCCAACTGTGTTGGCTTGGTTGATTGGTTGTTGATATAAGTGCATTGTTCATATAAGTGTATTGTTGATATAAGTGCAGGTGAATTGTTGACGATCTGATAAACCCAATTGTATATTGGCTTGGCTGGACGGTATAATAAACCCAACTGAAGATTGGCTTGACAGTGCCTGATATATATATAAGGATGTTGTGAAGCAGCCTGCATGCTGGCCTAACATCCAATTCCATAGGCGATCCCAAGGCTTGCAAAGTGAAGCGGGATCCTGTGGACTAATGAGGAAATGCACAATACAGATAAGTATTGAATTATTTTGCAATTTCTTGCTTATGAATATACATGTGTATATGATTTGGTTATGATGTTTTAAGCTCTTGTNCAAGTGAATTTATTCAATGTTTGAATATACGTATCGCTAGAAGTGAGGACTATGAAAGCGTCCTAGGGGTGCATGTGGACATGTGACTGTCCCAAAGAGCTCAGAATGAGCAGTAATGAAAAAGGTGCTAGTGAGACTTTGAGGTTCCTCGTAGCCGAGACAAACCATGTGGGAAGGATCCATGGTTGAGAGGTCTGAAATAGACCAGAGACACTAAGTGTCATGACCAAGAGGCATTGGTCTAGAATTCATGGTGAAGTGAAAGAGGCTGAGAGCATGAAAACCACAGTCATGGTGTGGATTCCAGGATGGAACAAGACAAAGAGGGGAACAAAACTTGCTTCTCTCTCTTTCCTTTTGATTATACTTATGCACTGTGAAAACAAAAGATTGTTGAATGCATGTATGACTGAAAATAGAATGTGTGTATTTGGTTAAAGTAAATTGTGAATGCTGGAATAGTTAAATCTCTGCCCAAGAATGGACATGAATGAGCTCATGTTCCTGTTGGGAAGGCCTGAAAAATATGAAAGTCTCCTTGATGAGACTTGGACTGTCATGTCAATTGGGAAATTAATTGACTGATGTTAATGCCTATATTATGCTTGGTCTAACAGAATTTCAATGATGCATTTTAGAGGTGAGAAAAGTTAAATCCAGTAGTGCACATTGATCGGGGGTAGTTGACCAAAAACTGCTGGACTTGGCTGTAAGTCTTCTTCAAACAATTACCAAGACCCAAGAAAATCTTGGAGATATGCTCAAGATACAAAAAAGTCCCTAGAATTGGGGATGAGCTGAAAGCTGAGAACCAACAAGAGAAGCTCATGGAAGCCAAGGGGCTTGGTCCTGAAAGTTCAAGTAAATAATTGAATGTGGGATAGATTTGCAAAATTTTGATGTGCAAATGGTATATGTATTCCTATGTATTGGAACATCGAGGATGGTTTTATTCCAAGGGGGAGGGGATTGTAACACCCTGGTTTTTACCCCATTTGCATTAAAGGTACATGATGTATATATTGTAATTAATCATGGCGAGGAGCTAAAGGCAAAAGCCCCACCATCGATTTGGTCATGTTATGTTTCAGCAATTGGGATTGTTGTCGATGGTATATCATGCTATCCGACACATAATAGTTTTGCATCATGTAATATGCACATTCATTAAAATAAACCTACAGCTAGCTATGATGGTGCAATGTTAAATGAAAAGGGCATGATTTCCTAAGGTTAAGGGTGGGGATTGTCTAACCCATGAGATCCATTGAGGAAAATCCATGTGTCATCCACTAAACTACTGTTAGTTGAGGGTAGTTATTTGCTGAGTAGTGGGTCATTCCATTCACATGGGGGAAACGAAACCAATAGAAAATGTTGCCACTCTCCCACTCTCTCCAGTATTCTCCCCTTCACGCACCGTTTGGGAAAACTAACCATCATTTTTGGCTATTCATTTTCCTCACACAGAGGGAGATAAAAGGGACTCATGATTCGATGTGGGGGTTTCGTTCTTCCGTTTATCACACCGATTGTTGGTCTATGGATAGGTTCTTCCTCCTGTTCACACAGGGGATCATTCCCCATTTTCCCATTACCGACTGTGTAATGTGTTGTGGCTTCATTGTTGAGAAGGGACCATTGTTTTCCCACATTTACTGGCTATGTCTAGACTATGTAATGTCCTGTTACTTGATCGTTGAACCATGTATGTTGTCTTCCCTGATCAGTGGCTACTGTGAGAACTTATGTGGTGTTGGTTATTTTTTCCTCCATGCTTCGGAGCTGCTGTAGGTTACAATTGTGTTGTTTTGGCCATTATAGGGCCAAGAATAACTCAAGGACTATTTTCCCCTGTCAAAGCTGTAATTGTTGGTTTTGCTGCATGCATGCAGTGGCTGGTATTTGGACTATGTGAAGTGGGATTGAAGGCTGGGTATGCTTGCAAAACTTGGGTTTGGGAGCCACACAAACAGAGTTAGATGGCTGGCTTTCTTCTCCAGAACCCCGGAAGAGCACTGACAAGGGAAGTTAAGGCTTGAGGGACTATGAAGCAGAGAAGGGATTGATTCTTGGTGTTAGGTGTGTGTGGGTGTCTTAGAGGTCAGGATAGCTCTGGTGTAGGTGTCCTTAGCTCTTTCATGATCTCACCATATTAGCATTTAGCTTCTCCCAGCTCCTTCATAGCTTAATAAGCCCTACTGCATGGGCTTGGATGATTTGTGTACCTTGGTTGGGTGTAAGCCTGCTTTGTCCCTTATTCCTTGGGGAATCATGACCAGCTCACGGGTGGTAGTGTTTGTAAGAGATTGATGAGCACGCTGGCCTATGGTTGGGTGGAACATTGCAGCTATGTAGCTAGTTGCAGGATGAGTTCTTTATGAGATAAGTATCCTTGTCTATTTCTTTCCTGCAATTATGTTTATTGTTAATGAACGATGATGAACATGTGTATGAATGAATATTGTTTTGCTTCCACTGAATATATGTATGATTATGCATCTTAGTATTTTTTATGTTTTAAGCATTTTATGTATGTTCATGTTCATGGGGCTAGTTGCCCGGTCTGTTTGATGGTTTAGTAGTGTCCTCTTCGTTGGTCAGAGGGTCAGGGATGTTACGGTAATCCACATTGCAGAAAGTGGAAAGTCTAAGTTAATATTTAAGGGTCTTTGTTTCCCCAAATCCTCAATATTCTTTGAAGCAGAGTTGAGGAAGGCCTGTTGCGGAAAAGTCCCTTGCGGAAGGCCCGTTAAGGAAAGGATTTTAAACTTAATTTTTTTATTTCAAACATGTTAAAAGAGTTAGGATAAAATATTGAATGCGTTTGACTGTGAATGAATACAAGGGTTCATGAGTAAGGGCATATATTTCTATATAAAGAAAAATAAAAAAATTTCATTATGTATTTTTGGTAGGTTATATGGGTATGTTACACTACATGTCATTGATTATGGGGAAAAATCAAGGGTGTGCTTCAGCTAAAGGAGTCTTGGGATGGGTGGCCTCCATGAAGTACTAGTTATCTACTATAAGCCCCACTAAGTATGCTTGCTTGTGCATAGTATTGAATGGTTCACAAGACACAATGCTTGTTAATGTTTTGCAAAATATTTAGCAAGCTAAGTGTGTTTGATTGTGGGGAAAACTACACAGTTCGGATTGTTTGAGTAGAGGATGAGTGACCTCCATGGATTTAGTGGTTATCAAATGCAATCCCAAGTAAGTGCTCTTGATTGTGGGGAAAACTCCACAATTAAGTGTGCTTAATATTATCATGTCCCAGACCCAAATATTATCCTATCCAATCCTTAGAGGTAATGATTGATTCTATGTAATTCGTTCAAATATCTTCAATGTTACTTCTTCACCACTGTGAGCATCACGCAATGCAATGAGTGGGAAGTAGGATATTTAAAAGTTGAGAAATTGGTTGCTTGCAAGTATATAATGGAACATGGGTTATAGATTAATGGCTTGCACAATGAACATAATCCTAAAAAGATATATCATACATAAACTTCATCAAATATAAAAATTGCAAGTACTAAATTGTTGATGAGTGATTTTTCAAAAAACAGAATAAGATCCCTTTAAACCATAATTTCCTTCATCCCACTCTTCATAAACTATGTACCCATGTTGCAGTATAAGGGATGATTATGCGAGAATATGCAATTGAGAGTTGAATTCCTTAAAACATGTTAACATTTTAAGTCAAAAAATGATTCCTCAATATATCTAATTCTTCTATGACACCAAGGCTAAGATTAAGGAAATTTAAGGTTTCCTTTGAGTCACCAAAAACCATAACGAGAGAACCCTTGTAGATTTTGCTAAAAACCATAAAGTAGAGAACCCCTTTGGAATTTTCAAAAGACAAGATACACCACAAAATAAGAGCTTAGCATGAATGTTTTTGCCTATCCCACCAGCCATCTTTATGTAAAAAAAAACTTAAAAAACCAAGAAACATTAATTTTCAACACAAACCATCATTTCCTTGACATACACCATCAAAAACCCTAGAGTGTACCTAATGTTTGGTTCATAAATCCATTACAACCCGATGCTTATGAATCTTGAAGGAAGAACATCAACACCTAGCAAGTTTGTTACAACCTTTTGCAATTGCTGAATGGAAATTGTGGGTAATATCCTTAGATTTCATCACAGGTTTTCCTTTAACAAAAAAAAACATGATTCAATTATGGTTGTAGTTGATAAGTTCAGTAAGTCTACTCATTTTATTCATGTGAATTCAACTTATAAATCTATCAATGTTGTAAAGATATTCTTGAAAGAAATATTTCGACTTCATGGAGTATTGAAGATGGTAATTGCTGATCGTGATGTTAAGTTTACATCAAACTTTTGGAAATCATTGTTTGTAGGGTTAGAAACCAAGATAAACTTCAGCACGAGTTATCACCCTAAAACATATGGACAAATAGAACAAATGAATCAAGTCACTGAATACATAATAATAATGTATGTTATGGAAAGACCCACGAAGTGGTAGGATTATTTGCACATAGTAGAGTTTGCATACAATAATGGTTATGAGGCCTCCACAAAAATGAGCTCATTGTACTACCCCTGTTAGATGGGATATCACCATGGATCTTCTTAGAGCGGGACCTGAAATGTTACAAGACATGAAATAGACTATTCGAGAGGTACAAAAGAACTTGAAAGTGGCACAAGATTGCCAAAACAATTACACTAACTCAAAAGGACAACACAAAGAGTTTTATGTTAGAGATGACGTCTACCTTCGGGTGAAACCCAAAATGAGCTCTCTTAAATGGGGAGGTTGTACCAAATTAGCACCACAATTTTACAAATTCTTTCAAATATTGGAAAGGATTGGACATCTGGCATACAACCTTTCCCTTCTTGCTCACTTCAGAATTCATAATGTTTTTCATATTTCATTATTGAAAAAATATATACATTATTCCACTGATATCATTGACTGGAAAGTGGTGCATGTGGAATGAGAAGGAAAATTTCAAGTGGAACCTTTACGCATTATGGATAGGAAAGAAATAACACATCAGAACCGGGTCATTTCTTGGGTTAAGGTGCAATGAAAGAACTTTATCCCGGAGGAGGCAACATGGGAATTAGAGGAAGTTTAGCAGAATAAGTACCTAGGTTTTATTTCGACAAGATATGGAAGAAGACTAAGAACATTGTGGATAGTGCTCCCATAAGGGGGAGAGGATGTAATATAACCTAACAGATAGACATTTTTGTAATAATTTGAATTACTATTTTATTTGTTTAATGAGATTGGTTCGTCCTGGAAACCGTGAACTTCTCCTTGGAGGACAGATGTAACTGAAAGATTATGCTTTTAATAAAAACGTGAATGATGGGGAAAACTATGTTGAAGAGGAAACTATGCATGCAAGTGTGGGGGATGTGAAGATTCCATATGAGGGATGTTATACTAGGCATGAGAACGCATGTATGGCTCCGAACACGCCCTGAGGAGTCATGGGTGTAGTGGGCAGAGAAAATTCCATGAGGAATTGGTCGTTAGCTACAAAAGACCTAGGAAAAAAACAAAAAATATAAAAAGAAATCAAAGGGGAGGAAGTGGGATGTTGCTAAGTATGTTTTGAAAGGATTGAACTCTTGCTATGTGAGCACTTTGTGGTAGGAAATACTAGAAGAGATAGTTGTTACGTGAGCACTTTGTGTTAGGTAAGTGATTTCTCACTAGAGAACTGTACGTGAGGTTGGATGTCACTGCTCTTGACATGCATAGTTTATCTATGGGTAATTGAGGGAAGAGAACATCTCTGCCTAATCTATGCTTGGGTGGAACATCGCTTTTCTATATTCATTTGGATTTCCTTATAAACAGGTTCCTTTACTATGTTTATGTTTCAGTAAATCTATTTGTGTACGAATGTGTGTTTCAAGGTCCATAGAATGATAATATTAGTTCTTAGACTATATGAATGTGTTTCTTATGAGGTGGTGTGATGCCCCTACATTGGTTTAAGGGATTGTAACTTGCATTGATTTTATGGATTTCTAATGGTTTAATACCCATGCCCCACTTTGAATGGCTATAACTGAATGGGATATGAAGTTTACTAACGGGGAAATCCCTGCGCTATATTTTAGTTAACTATGGATGTAGTTGATATCTAGTTCGCCAAGGGTGAATTCCCTGCTATGTTTTAGTTAAGGGTTTCTACATTTGTCTTATGGTCTTATTAATAGTGTGATATGGGTTCTTTAATGAGATTCTCGGATGATTTATGGCCCTATTATTAATGACCAGTGTAAGGAGAACTTGTGAGAAGTCTAACCGATGTATGGTTTTAAACCCCTTCGACTCTAGTGAAGCCCTTGTGTGATATTGTTAGTCCTTAGATGATTGAAAAAGCTGTGAAGGAAAGTGCGGTAGCTGTATTTCCTTACAAAACTATCTACTAAATCTGACTATGACTTCCTAAGCTAGAGCTTGTTTTAATTAAATAGCTCGGTTTAATGCTGTGAAGCCATCAAAGGTTGATATCCCTTGGTTTTACCCTAGAGAACACAGAGAAATCCAAGTCTAAATCATGGGGTAAAATGATTGCAAAAGTGTAAAACTCATGAAGCAATTAAGTACTTCCACAATCTGCAATTTGCAATCTGCAGTGTAGAAGCGGCAAGTAGAAGTTAATTTTCTAAAATAACCTAAGGGTTTTTGCAACCCACAATGCACATTATAGAAAGAAGAAACAAAAGTTAAAATTGTGAAAAATGTAAGGGTTTCTGCAATCCACAATATGGATTGCAGAAAGCGAAAACAAAAGGTAAAATTGCAAAGAATGTAAGTGTTTTCGCAATCCATAATCCCCATTGCGGAAAGACGAAAGTGGAAATAGAAGTTAAAATTGTGAAAACTCAATGGTTTCCACAAACAAAGCAGAAACAAAAGTTCAAGTTATAAAGAATTAAGGGTTGCATTGTGAAACCAGAAGGAGAAGTTCAAATCATAAAGAAATAAATGATTTTCCACAATTTGTAATTGACATTGCAAAAAGTGAAAAGTGGAAGTTAAGATTTAAGCATCTTTGTTTCCACAAATCCTGAATCTTATTTGAAGCAGAGTTGAGGAAGGCCTTGTTGATGTATTTGTAACTTAGAAATGTATTCATCCACATATCTTATGTATTGTATCCCGATGTTTATTTTAGGATATGTCTATAATGTATTTGAGTCATGTCATTCCCCAATGTTCCTATCGAGAGGTTCTATAATGTAAACAATTCATGTCAAGTCATTGTGGGTAACCCTCCTATTGGTCAAGGGTTAATTTCCCCGTAGTTGTGGGGCCCTAGGTTTATTAGACTATCCCAGAGAAGTCGAACCTAGATGATTCATTGTAATTCATGGCAATAGTCCCCATCGTTGTGTTAATGATAACCCTCCTTGTTGGTCGGAGGAGGCCAAGTCCCCACAAGTTGTGGGGCACTAGGGTTATTAGACACTCCTAGAGATGTCGGCTCTAGTAAGTAATTGTTAAGTGATGACGACATGTTGGAGTGGGATTCAAGTGAATGAAAGAATATAAATAGAGATTGAGCCTCTCTATTTATCACACACACACTCACTCACTAGGGTGCATGAGTGATAGATAAGTTGCTGGGAGAAGAGAGAGACTACTGTTGTTGGAAGATCATCTTTATGTTTTCGGGTTTTACTTTTGGTGTTGATTCTATATAAAGGAAGTTGTATGGTTTTCTCCATTTACAGTTTCCCCAACGAAAAACATTGTGTTCATTGTCTCTTTTGTTTGATTGCTGTGTTTGTTATTCTCTTAGTTAAAGATCCTAATATAATGCTAGCTTGAATGATACAAATATAACATGGTATTAGATCTAACCTGAGAAGAATAAATTGTGAAGCTACAGAAGCTAGGGTTTCTTAATTTTTTAGTCTCTCTACATAATCCATCAACAAAATTATGCTAGGCTGACTGTCCATTGAAGGGCGTATCTTTCTGTCGAAGCAGAATTCGATTCTGAGCATTTTCAGTTTTTGGTGCAGGAAATTAGGGCTTCTTACAGAAGAGGAATTTTTGAGTGAGCTAGACACAGGGTTTCTATCCTCATCAAAATAAAATTCTAGAGACCTAGGTCAATATTTTTGGTTGGATGAAACTACAGGAAAGTCAAACCCTAGCTTGACCTCGAGCTCGAAAAACCCTAAATACTAAAACTGATACGTTTTGGTACATTCGCTATATCTTGGGACTGGAGAAGGAATAGGAACAAAAACATTCACAGGCCAAAGATAAAATACTTATTTACACTGTATCCAAAATTTGGCCTCATATTCACTATATTCTGGGAGATATGATCCCTTCAAGTTAGGGTTACAACCTCTTCCAGCATTCATCCCTAAACAAGACACCTAGGGAGAATTGCTATATATTGGGATGTGAAGGTCCAAATGAAATTTCGGTAGATGTTCTAGAAAAGGAACGGACTTAAATTTCTATGGCCGGATTTTCAGACCCAAAAGATGAAAAAGTGACACATGGAAGTCCGTACAACTTCGCTTTTTTGAATAGTCCTGTAACAAGTCACCTTGGGAAAATGATCATAAGTCCCAATTGGTGAAACCAATTATGATGAAACATATGGTTTTGAAATAGGAACATGTGAGGCTACCTCACTACAAAGTGTTAGACATAGAGGTGTAGTAATTTAAAATATATTGCAGAAATAGTATCAGGCATTTCTGCAAAAGAAATTCGAAAACTAGGGCTTCTTGTTCCAGGAGCTTCCCTCCACTATTTTCAGAAACAGAGTACATTAGAAAGATCACCTTGAAGAGATATATCTTTCTATCCAATCAGATCTGAAATATTCCAAGTTCTTAAAATTAGGGTTTCTCTGACAAATGCTAGATCATCCAACTCCAGAACCAGGACGAACACCTCAAATCGGTAAGATCTAATCTTTTTTCATTTGAGGTTCTCATTTCAAAATGATCTATCACATTAGCTTCATGAGAAGCTTAGCGAAGTTGACAACTTCCAAGCCTGGAAGTATATGATCTCTTTGAAGAAATGAATTGGACACCTACATAAGTAAAGCAGTTCCAGTTCAAGAGGGAGATGAGGCTCGAAGCTTTACACAAGAAGAACTTGGTCAAGGCCAAGAATATCATTGTTGATTCAGTCGTGGATCAACTTGTACCACAAGTGTCTTCCCTAAAGACACCGAAGATGTTTGATTCCTTGACCAAGCTATTTGAAGGGAAGAACATAAATTATAATATGGCCTTAAGAAACCAGTTGAAGAATGTGAAGATCCAGAATGGAGAGACCATACAGTCATACTTTACAAGGCTCTCTCAAATCAAAGAACAACTTGAAGCAGTAGAAGAAGAAGTGGAGAATGCAGAAGTTGTGATAACCACCTTGAATGACCTCCCAGGATCATGGGATTCATTCATTCAAGGAATGTGTGCTTGAAGGAAGTGATTACTTTTAGAAATATTCCAAGAAGAGCACACACAAGAAGATGCTCAACTCATAGTAAGAGAAAAGAAGATGGGAATATCAAGCTCTCACCATCCAAAGAAGATCCCTCAAGTGATGAGGAATATGAAAAACTCAACTCTTGAAGAACCTCTTATCCATATTAGCATTTAGATAAGAAACAATGCTATTATGAATGAGGAAGATGATGAAGCTAAAGGCTCAAGAAGGAATTTACCCACAAAACAAATAAAGATAAGTATTCAATTGTCATTTCATGATATTGTTTTGTTATGCATTTGTTTATATTCAGTTAATGTATTATGCATGATAGAATGTTTGCATTAATGATAGTATACAACTAATATGCATGTGGATGGGTAAGTAGCTCATGGTGCTATACAACTCTCCATTGTTTCTTATCTAGAATGAAACCTCTTTGTTGACATATTGGATTAGTGCACAATCTCAATGTTGTCTTGGTAGAGATGGAAGGCATCTAGAAAGTTTCCATGAGATATGGATGAATGTTGTATTGGCTAAAATAGTTGCATAATCATATATCTTAATGCAAAAGAATTTTTCATTATGAATATACGTTTTTGAAATGTTTCTAACCATACAAATAATGCATTTGACTTTTAGGAAAGATTGCATAAAAATGCCTATAAGCAAAGAAGGACGAGACTTGTTTCGAAGAACAAGTGATGACAGGTAAAAGATGAAGATTAATATGATGAATGCAGCAACATCATTGATTTAGAACCTTCCAGCCATGAAGAAGTAACCAAGAAGAAGGGGAAGACCATCTAAAGAAGAATGATGTCTAAGATGCAGTATCGATACGTGAAGGGATGTTCATAGTTCCATCATTTAGTAGATGGAAACATCATGGGATACAAGGAAACATTCATAGCACGAGGCTTCTCACGAAAAGAATGGATAGACTATGAAGAGACATTTGTAGCCCCTACAAGTGAAGTCACATGACAGGAAGAATCATGTGTGCAAATGAAAGAAGGCCTTATACGAGCTCAGAAGACACCCATGGGATAACACCTACATGAGGACCTTGATGAAGATCTAAACCTTTGCTACAAGGTTGATAGAGGATGACAAGCTCACAAATGGGTGCGAGAAGAACTTTTGAAAAATTTCAAGATAGAGGATCTTGGTATCCAGTGATCCTAGATGGATACATAGAATATTAGTAGCAAAGGAAGCTACTTGTCACTCCAGTATAGAATGCTTCAGTGCGTAGAGTACGGAAGACAGAGGGAGTATGATGCTCTGCTTTAGAGGTAGTAACTACAGAAGATCCTAAGGTTCGACATGGTATGACAAGATGGATAGATTACTGATGACTCTAGGCTTTACTGCGAGTAAAGTGGATTCCAACCTTTGCTTCAAGGTCGAAGGAGAAAGATCGGTGATGCTCCTGTTATGTGTCGATGCACTATTTTTCTATGCATGGGGGTGTGGCATATTGTATATGGAATCTTCGTCGAACAAGGGAAGTATGCAGTAGAGATCTTGAAGAGGTTCAGGATGGTGGAATGCAAGGCCATGACCACACCTATGGCATCGAACATGAAGCTATTGAGTGATGCTTCATCAGAGACGATTGATGCCATGATGTGTCATCAGATGATTTGTTTCTTAATCTACCTGACAGATACAAGACCAGATATTTGCTTTGTTGTGAACACATTGAGAGATGTTCACTTGATGGTTGTAAAGCATGCAGTGAGGTACCAAAAAAGTATAGTTGATTATGGGCTCAAGTATGAGGTGGATCAAAATATTAACCTGGAGGGTTATGTTGATTCATATTGGGCAGGCAGTGCCATCGATAGGAAGAACACTTCAGAGTGTTGCTTCAGTATGGGCTCAGGTGTGATCTCTTGGTTTAGTAGGAAGCAATCTTATGTGGCACTGAGTACAGCTGAAGCTGAGTATGTTATAGCTTGTTCAACTAGTTGTGAGACAATATGGATGAGGAAGCTACTGTCTTATTTATTTGATCTCCAGTTGGATGCTACTTGTATAAATTGTGACAACCAGAGTTGTGTGAAGTTGTCCAAGTCCTCAGTGTTCCATGAAAAGTCAAAGCATATCTAGATCAAATATCACTATATCAGGGATATGGTGCAGAGAGGAGCAGTGAAGCTCTAGTATGTTGCGACGGATAAATAGAAAGCTGATGTGTTGACAAATCCATTGACCAGAGTGAAGTTTGAATGCTTCAGGGAGAAGCTTGGTGTTATCTAGATCGAGGTTCCCTCCAAGGGGAAGTGATGAGTCTGTGAGCCATTCTGACATGGTAAGAGGATTGGTTCCTTCCATGGTTAGATGTAAGGGCTGAGGCATTTTGTCATGGTGATAGGATTGGTTCCTTCCATGTCAGATATGAATACTGAGGCATTCTAATATGACTATAGGATTGGTTCCTACATGATAAAATATAAGGGTTGTTGCCATTCTTTGAATGGAGGCACTTGGTCAGTTACCAGGAAAGCTCAACCTGGGACGAAGGGATGTTACCACCTAAGTTGTACTTAGTGGTTTTTTATGAAGTGAGCCTGGTGAACTGGACAAGGATAACTTGTTTGGACTTCAAAAGACCTTCAGTCTTTCTTTTGGGAAGCTTTGTTGTACTATATCAGATGTTCATACCCCATGGGAGAATTGTAATAAATGTTCTAGCATGATAGTGTTTGTAAAATACTTGGTCTCTTAGACTTTATTTGTCAATCCAATCATCCTAGGGTGTTTTTTCCCTTGGTTATTATGGGTTGTTGAATAAACGACTGATAATTTCTGAGTTTTTCACTCCATACCTCCAAAGTTAAGGTGGTCGGCTTAGTATTTAGGCCTATTAAGCTTATTAGAGTCTATGTGTCAATGTATAAACATGCTAGGCATCATGGTCGAGTCATATGAACATGTGTAAGTCCCCCTCGGTTTTTTCAATTTTTCAATTTTTAATTTTTTCAGTGTTTTTTATTAAAAATTTAATTTTTCCAAAACTTACGCTATTTTTTAATAGTTTAATTGGAAAAATTGGTTTTGTAATAAAATTAGGCTAAATATTCAGTTTCAGTCATGTAGGTGCTCATTTTTAAGCTAAGAGCACCCAGTAAGCCTATAGACCCATTATTTCCTAGTTTTGAGTGATTTTCCATCACTTATGTCAGAAAGCCCCAAAAAATCATTTATTGATTATTTTAATTAATAAATTGATTAATAATGGAGCAAATCCAAAATCATAGATCAGTGGATTCTCAGCCGATTTGATTGAAATTAGTCAAATCTGAACCAAATTGACTCGATCTGGAAAATCCTTGACTGAAGGAGGTGATCTAGATAGATCCAGAGTTGATCTCCAATAGCCTTTATGGGTAATTGCACCCTCTCTCTTTCCTCCACACATGTGGGCTCTCCTAGGAGCTCTGTGGACTGATGTGTCAGTTTATGGGTTGATGTGTCAGCTCAACCAGCCCCCTTATTGACGAGTAGGCTCAGTTCAGCTTCAGATCTGCATTGATTGACTCTCCATCAGCTAATTTGGTCTATCTCCTTAGGATTTGCGCCCCCCCTGGGATGGATCTCCAACTTTTTGTATAAATCAAAGCACAAGCTGCCTCTTCCAAGCTAGTTAGAACTGGGATTGAGGTACTGCTGCTATTGTACTATTGTTATTGTTCATTTGAAATAAAGAAAAGCTTTGGAGGCAAGACGGTGTTGTGCCATTGTATGTGGAGATGAGCATTGCCATTTTTTATTGAGGTAACCTGTATCTATGTTCATAATTTGCTGATTGTTTGTGGATTCATTGCTAAGATTAATAATAAGCTTATTATAATATTGATAGGAAAGGTGCTTTTCAAAAATTTTATTGGCCATCACTTTCCTTTGATGCATGTTTAGAGATCTATATTCAGCATGTTTTATAAGTTTATATGCATGTTATTTTGAATCTCTATGTATGTACTAATCGGATCTCACAAGTATCTCGGCAAGTCTTTGATTCTAGTTGCAGATTCCTAGATTGGAGAGGATTCTGACCTAGTTTGCTTCGTTACTCTCTCCAAAACCATCCAAAGGAATATTCCCTCGGCATTCCACCTAAAATCTCCATGGTGGATCTTCAACGTTACTAGCACTTCTCTTCTCCTCTTCCTCCTTAAAAATTTTAAATTTTCTTCAAATTGGTTACTATTAAAGAATATTATTTCTTGGATCTGTCTCATTAAGAAAATCACATATAGATCTACTTAATAATATCATTTATTAAGTTTAGATCATAGTTCCTTTTTTCATATAAAGTTATATTTTAAGAGATCTAACTGAAATTATGCTCTTTTTTGCAAGCATTTTAAAGAAAATTTGTAGCTTGATAATAAGGTAGTTTCCTTTGATGTACTTTAAAGTTTCATATTTTGAAAGAAAAGTGCATATCTCATTGGATTCCCAAAAAGCAAGCCAATATCCCAAGGAAAGCTTGCTTTCCTTGGTTCCTTTTTGCAAAACTAGATTACCCCTGTTCAACAATTTTTACTTAGTTGTTTTTCGGTAACTAGTGTGGTGACCCAAAACACTTTTAAAGTGTGTTTGGGCACATTTGATTTTAATTTATTGATTTTTTTTATCAGGTATAACAAAAAAGAGAAGGAGACTCTGCCTAGTTTCTGACTCTTGGACGAACCAGAACTTCTTGGAAGCTTCCCCCACCACTGTGTTTTAATTTTAGCTTGTTACAAGCTTGTTGTAAGACTTTGGATACTAGACAAAAAGGAACAAAGTGCATCAATTTCAATTTGCTGATATTGTAAATCATTCCTAATAAAAATAAAAGGTCCTTTTGAATAGGCTCTTTCGAGCCTATTCACCATCCCCCCTAGGGGGGATTTGCGTCTCTGTCAATTTTTTACTTTTTGTTCATCTCTTCTCAATCTAGAATAGTTCTAATCTGCAGGGTAGTATACTTCGATTTATTATCATTTCCATATTCCATATTGGATGTTTCAAAGTAATATTAATACTTACCCCACGACTTCCCGATTGACCCGAAAGGGGAAAGAGATGTGTGGTAGGACTAATTAGAAAACCGGCAATGTGTATCTTTGTTTTCATTTTCATCAATTATTTCATCATCTATAATAAAAGTAACCCCTCCTTGATTCCCCTATCGATATCCACTTCAATCATAAGAGGTTCATGGAGGGTTTTCTTTTTAACAAGAACACCTATCTTAAAATTTACTAAAATTGACAATACTTCAGTGTGTATGCTCTGCACTTGGCTGCGGTTCATCCGATCAGTCAAGATGCATCAAAATAAATTGAGTGGATAGAATAATTACGATTCACTTTCCCAAATTGACAAACCATCAGGTGAAAATCCAACACCTAGATCAAACCAGTACGGTGGAAAAATACTCAAAGGAAGCAAGAACTCCTGAAAAGTGACCTCGAGGCACCGATTTCTATTACACCTATGGGTGCATTATGAACAATAGCCTCAGAGACTCCATTCAACCCACATATTCCTTGTGGGTAGCCATGACGGTTTAGTTTTGGACATACTCCAAGTACTCTCGAGTATATCTAGAGTCCCCCCCCTTTGCCTAATTTTAATCAACTCATATTTCACATTAACTTAAAATGTACCAAGAGGCAGTCGCAAAACATTCACTCCAAGCACATGCAAGTACATTGATTATCTTTTGACTCCATTTTAAGGCACTGGTTATTTTCTTGCTATATATATATTGTGTCTCAGCATTGTGCTTTCGTGCGCTCATTTTGTATCTTGTCATCTATGGTTGTTTATGGTTAAATTTCAAACTCCTAAGTAACTCATTCAATTTAACATCACCATACTAAATAATTTTGCCTTAGTAACTTAATAGGGTCTATCCCCCTTGGCTTCATTAGGAGTTGAGCCTAAACAGAGGAGTCAAGAACAAGTTGATAGCCTTGACTCGAGACTTCCCCCCAAGGACACATCGAGCAGCTTGAATATTTCTGCCACGTGACCCAGGTGTGTGAAAGGCAGCAACACTTTTTGCCGCCGTTTCCAGGGATAAATCTTTTTATTCCCGATTACGATTTAGCTTAAATTTTTTCTAAACAACTAAAAAGATAAAAACTTTTGATTGATCTAGTCTTTAAAAAACATAACAATTAAAACTCAATCCATGTGGCGACTCCACTGTCTAACATCCCTTCAAGAATTTCTACCCGAAGAAATCGGCGACAATTATTCAATCCTCTCCCTGATCTCGAAAGGTTTATTAGGGAAAGATTGAATAGGAAGACTTCTCATAGAAACTTTGAAAATTTAGGAGACCAATCCCTCTCAGATATCCATTACATATTTTTAGGGAGTCATGTTCACCAATCTCAAGAAATGACGAAATTGTTCAAACCCCTTGACCTTTCACAGATAGTAGGTGCTCCCCATGCCATTCCAAAAGATGCTATCATGAAGCTCCCCATATTTCAGGGCAATAATTCCATCACTACCAAGTCTCACCTTTGAAAGTTTGAAAAGCACCTGGTCAGTTATTGCAATAATGCTACCCATGACCATGACAATGTCAAAATGAAGCTCTTTGCTTTATCATTAGAAGATGATGCTAAATAATAGTACCTTGACCTAGATGATGATTCATATAAAAATATTAGTGAATTCCTAGAGGGTTTTAAGAAGAAATGGAGAGAAAATAAAGAACCAAGACATCTACTTGCTACCCTTCGTAACATTAAGAAGATGGAGAATGAAACCATGGATGAATTTAACACTAAGTTCAGGTGTGTGGTTGCGGACTGCCCTAAAGAAATCAAGCCAAAGGATGCCTCCATCCTCATATCTTACATCGAAGATTTCACTGGTGACTTGAGGTACCAGTTAAGAGACAAAGATCCAACCGATCTAAACACTGCTCAGGAGTTGGCCGAGAAAATAGAAAAGAATATGCAGTCTTCAGGAAAATCCAACATTCCAGGTTACACTAGGGGAAACACTTCATACAACAAAGAAAAGGGAAAAGCCACTAAATCAAAAGAAAAGCAAGCCTCTAAAGATCCCATGGAAAAGGTAATAGACATGATAAAAGACTTGGTTACTAGTCAAAACCAACTTATGGCAAATCAGTCAGCACAACTAAATATTATGCACAATAGAGTAATCACAATGGAAATAAATAATGGACCTAGAAACTTTCAGCCTAGGCAGAATCATACGTATCAAAAGAATTTTCCTCAACAAGATCCTAGGATTCCAAACCAGTTAGACTCAGCTAACATGGTAGAAGAAGTAATTCCATGGTGTAGACCCTGTGAACAATTCCACCAAGAAAGCACTTGTTAGTTTGCAAATCAAGTCATAGAACATGGACTTCCCAAGGTCAGTAATCAGGAAACAAATTCAAGCGAGCCTCATCATATATACATGGTAGTCCATGCCTACCCTTTGTCACCAGCTATACAGTACACACCTAAGGATGAAACCATTGCAGAATATTATAGTGAAACTTATGATGAAAACTGTAATGTACATGATGGGACTCCTACGTGTTCTCCATATAATGATGACAGTCTCGAAGGTTTAATGCCTTGTGACCTTTTCTCTGAAGAATATGAGTATGAAAATGAGGACAAGTATAGCTTGGAGAATGATACAAGTGACGAAGACTCCCTTATCCCTGACAAAGATATTGATGAGGAGTCCTAGACATTCATGGAAAATCCGGTCTATGACATGAATAAAGAGGAAAATAATGAACCAGAAACTTTTGATGGTTTTGTTGATTTTTCTATCTATGGCATATCTAAAGGAGAGGGCATGGACCATGTGGCCTTGGGAAACTTTTATATGAAAAATGAGCATGTATTTTATCCACATGATCAATCTGAGCCATATATCTGTATCAGTAATGTAGACAAAGAAAACTTGATCTTGGAACCTAATATCAGCAATGGGGAATCCATCACATTTAACATAGATGATGGTGATGAACATTGGGATTTTTGTGGATATCTTATTAAAAATCCTATCTATGTTATTTCCAACAAGGGGAGTGTCTATTTAGAAATTTGTGGACATCCAATCTACTATACTTCCATAGAGGGAAGCATGGATCTGGATACCTTGGAAAACCTTAGTATGGAAGAGGAGCATTTAGAATTTTCATGTGATCATTTAGAGTCATATCATGCAGAGCCGCACAAGGGTATCAGTAATGAAGACATTAAGAAGCAGTGTTGTGAAAACTTAGATGTGATGCAGTCAGTGGAATATCAGTCTCAGCCATCTTTTTCACATATAGAGGTTCCTTATGATTTGGAGCTACTTGGGGCTTGTGCAATGAGTTATCATTTGATAAGCCCCAATGATTAGTATGATGATGTAGTTAGTCTGCCTCATCATTCTGATTGGTATATCAGTCCTATCTAGTCATGGATAGAAGCAACCTACATGAGCACATACAAGTTGGGGAAGAATTTTTATGACATTATTCATGCCTATGATCTCCCATCCATCCTGCCCGATTTGAATCATCACACAGGTTTGCATTTTCTAAATAAGGTATCCTTAGTTTGGCTGGTAAACAAAGACAAGGAAATTTTTTTTATGTTAATAAAATGCTTAGGTGGTTACATTGGATTTTGTATTACACTTAACCCTTTTTATATCATGCTTAGAGTAGGAAAATAAGCTCCTTGAAAGAGAGCATTTATTTTCTGCATTTCTATTTTATACTTAGCTATAATAAAACTTTGCTTCTTTTAGTTAGTTACATTTATTTTGTTTAAATAAATCAGCTTAATGGTTCATTTGGTTTTTTATAAAACTTGTGCTACTGAGGTTTTTCTTGTCAAGTTGAGATGTTTTTATAGGGTATATAAACTAGAGATTCAGGTGTTCTCGTATCCTCTCCTTTCCTTAAAGACCATATCGAGCACATGTCCCACAGTTGGAGACAGAATGTTACCACCTAAGTTGTACTTAGTGGTTTTTTATGAAGTGAGCCTGGTGAACTGGACAAGGATAACTTATTCGGACTTCAGAAGACCTTTAGTATTGCTTTTGGGAAGCTTTGTTGTACTATACCACATGTTCATACCCCATGGGGGAATTGTAATAAATGTTCTAGCATGATAGTGTCTGTAAAATACTCGGTCTCTTAGACTTTATTTATCAATCCAATCAGCCCAGGTTGTTTTTTCCCTTGGCTATTATGGGTTGTTGAATAAACGACTGATAATTTCTGAGTTTTTCACTCCATACCTCCAAAGTTGGGGTGGTCGACTTGGCATTTAGGCCTATTGAGGTTATTAGAGTATATGTTTTAATGTATAAACATGGTAGGCATCATGGTCGAGTCATATGAACATGTCTAAATCCCCCTAGGTTCTTTCAATTTTTCATTTTTAAAATTGTTTCAGTGTTTTTTATTAAAAATTTAATTTTTCCAAAACTTAGGCTATGTTTTAATAATTTAACTAGAAAAATTGGTTTTGTAATAAAAGTGGTCCAAATAATCAGTTTCACTCATGTAGGTGCTCATTTTCAAGCTAAGAGCACCCAGTAAACCTATAGACCCACAATTTCCTAGTTTTGAGTGGTTTTCCATCACTCAGGTCAGAAAGCCCCACAAAATCATTTATTGATTATTTTAATTAATAAATTGATGAATAATGGAGCAAATCCAAAATCATAGATCAGTGGATTCTCAGCCGATTTGATTGAAATAAGTCATATTTTAACAAGATTGACTAGATCTGGAAAATCCTTGACTAAAGGAGATGATTTGGACAGATCTAGAGTTGATCTTTAGGAGCCTTTATGGGGAATTGCACCCTCTCTCTCTGCTCCACATGTGTGGGCTCTCCTGGGAGATCTGTGGACTAATGTGTAGATTTATGGGTTGATGTGTCAGCTCAATCAACCCCCCGATTGACAAGTAGGATCAGTTCAGCTTCATATCTACATTTATTGACTCTCCATCAGCGTATTTGGTCTGTCTCCTTGGGATTTATGCCCCCCCTGGGCTGGATCTCCTAGTTTTTGTATAAATCAAAGCACAAGCTGCCTCTTCCAAGCTAGTTAGAACTAGGATTGAGGTGATACTGCTATTGTACAATTGTTATTTTTCATTTGAAATAAAGATAATCTTTGGAGGCAAGACGGTGTTATGCCATTGTATGTGTGGATGAGCATTGCCATTTTTTACTGAGGGAACCTGTACCTATGTTCATAATTTGCTGATTGTTTGTGGATTCATTGCGAAAATTGATAATAAGCTTATTATAATCTTGATAGGAAAGGTGCTTTTCAATAAGTTTATTGTCCATCTCTTTCCTTTGATGTATGTTTAGAGAGCTAGATTCAACATGTTTTATAAGTTTATATGCATGTTATTCTGAACCTCTATGTATGTACTAATCGGATCTCATAAGTATTTTAGCAAGTCTTTGATTCCAGTTGCAGGTTCCTAGATTGGAGAGGATGTTGATCTATTTTGCTTCTTTAATATCTCCAAAACCATCCAAAGGCATAGTCCCTCGACATTCCACCTGAAAGCTCGACGGTGGATCTTCAAGGCTACTAGCACTTCTCTTCTCCTCTTCCTCCTTCAAAATCTTAAATTTTCTTCAAATTGGTTACTATTAAAGAATATTATTGCTTAAATATGTTTGATTAAGAAAATCACATATAGATCTAGTTAGTAAGATCCTTTCTTAAGTTTATATCGCAGTTCCTTTTTGCATATAAAGTTATATTTTAAGAGATCTAGCTGAAATTACCCTCTTTTTTGCAAGAATTTTAAAGAAAATTTGTATCTTGCTAATAAGGTAGTTTCCTTTGATGTACTTTAAAGTTTCATATTATAAAAGAAAAGTGCATATCTCATTGGCTTCCCAAACAGCAAGCCAATATCCCAATTAAAGCTTGCTTTCCTTGGTTCCTTTTTGCAAAACTCGATTACCCTGTTTAACAATTTTTACTTAGTTGTTTTTTGGTAACTAGCATGGTGACCCAAAACACTTTTAAAGTGTGTTTGGGCACATTTGATTTTAATTGCTTGCTTTTTTAGCAGTTCTAACAAAAAAGAGAAGGAGACTCTGCCTAATTTTCGACTCTTGGATGAACCAGAGCTTCCCGAAAGCTTCCCCCACCGCTGTGTTTTAATTTTAGCTTGTTACAAGATTGTTGTAAGCCTTCGGATCCCAGATAACAAGGACCAAAGTGAATCAATTTCAATTTTCTGATATTTTAAATCACTTCTAATAAAAATAAAAGGTCCTTTCGAATAGGCTCTTTTGATCCTATTCACCATCCCCCCCCGGGGGGATTTGCGTCTGTGTCAATTTTTTACTTTTTGTTCATCTCTTTTCAATATAGCATAGTTCTAATCTATAGGGTAGTATACTTTGATTTATTACCATTTCCATATTCCATATCTGAGGTTTCAATGTAATATTAATACTTACCCCATGACTTCCCGATTAACCCGAAAGGGGAAAGAGATGCGTGGTAGGACTAATTAGAAAACCGACATTGTGTATCTTTGTTTTCCTTTTCATCAATTGTTTCATCAGCTATAATAAAATTAAACCCTCTTTAATTCCTTGATTTAGATCCACTTGGATCGGAAGAGGTTCCTGGAGGGTTTTCTTTTTAACAAGAACACCTATCTTAAAATTTACTAAAATTGACAAGACTCCGGTGTGTACGCTCTGCACTTGGCTACGGTTCATCCGATCAGTCAAGTTGCATCAAAAGAACTTGAGTGACTAGAATAATTAGGATTCACTTTCCCAAATTGACAAACCATCAGGTGAAAATCCAACACCTAGATCAAACCATTACGGTGGAAAAATAGCCAAAGGATGTGGGAACTTCTGAAAAGTGACCTCGGGGCACCGATCTCTATTACACCTGTGGGTGCATTATGAACAATAGCCTCAGAGAATCCATTCAACCCACATATTCCTTGTGGGTAGTCGTGATAGTTTAGTTTTGGACATACTCCAAGTACTCTCGGGTATATCTAGAGTCCCGCCCCCCTTCGCCTAATTTTAATCAACTCATATTTCACATTAACTTAAAACGTACCAAGAGGCAGTCACAAAACATTCACTCCAAGCACATGCAACTACATTGATTATATTTTGACCTCATTTTAATGCACTGGATATTTTCTTGTTATATAT
>LPNX011018165.1:314880-406933 GCA_001517045.1 Pseudotsuga menziesii
ACTAGTGGCTTGAAGATTTCTTCCACGTGACCCAGGTGTGTGAAAGGCGGCAATAAGGGCCATTTTGATATGACTGTGGGATGTGTTTAGACATGATCAGATATGAGGGCATGGCCATTTTGATGTGATTGAGGGATGTGTTCCCACTTGATTAGATATAAGGCCTAATTCTATTCTCTAGGAGAATGGAGGAACCTAGTTAGTTACTAGGAATTCTCAGTCTAGGACTGAGATCCATTATGATGTGACTATGGGATTGGATCCCACATGATCAGATGAAAGTGTAGATCCTTTCCACAGATGATAGTAGGTGTGTCCTATCATGCTGGTGGATGTGAGTGTTGTGCCTTTTCACAGATGGTAGTAGGTGTGTCCTACCATGCTAGTGATTGTAAGTGTTGTGCCTTTCCACATATGGTAGTAGGTGTGTCCTACCATGTTGGTGGATGTAAGTGATAATCCTTTCCACAGATGATACTAGGTGTGTCCTATCATGCTGGTGAATGTAAGTGTTGGGCCTGCCTTTATGACATGGTGTTGGATGTGTTCCTCTCATGGTCAGATGTAAGTGTTGTGTGGGCCATTTTGACTTAGGGTCAGATGTAAGAATTGAAGAAAACCTACATGGAGGCTAGGATTGCAACCAACATGAAAAAGGGTTGGCTCTGTAGAACTTCCTGTGATTAGAAGAATCATGAGATAGCACGAGTGGTGTTGATCCAGCAGTGATGATCCATATTGAGTGATGATCTAGATCCAGTGAAATTGATCCAGATCGAGTGATGATCCAGATCCAGTGATGATGATCCAAATCTAGTGATGATGTTCCAGTGATGATCTAGAATGAGTGATGATCCATATCCGATGATGAAGATGACTTGATGATGAAGATAACTTGAAGATGAACATGACTTGAAGATGAAGAGGACTAGATGATGATTCAGATGATATAGAGAAGAATACTTGTGTTGCTAAATTGTGTCGAGAGAATACCTTCCTAGTTAATAGGGAGTGTTGATGTATTTGTAACTTTGAAATGTATTCATCCGTATATCTTATGTATTGTACCCTGATCTTTATTTCAGGATACGCTTATAATGTATTTGATTCATGTCATGCCCCGACGTTCCTATCGGGGGGTTCTATAATGTAAACAAGTCATGTCAAGTCATTGTGGGTAACCCTCTTATTGGTTAAGGTTAAAGTCCTCGCAGTTGTAGGCCCCTAAGGTTATTAGACTATCCTAGAGAAGTTGATCCTAGGTGAGTCATTGTAAGTCGGGGCAATAGTCCTCACGATTGTGTTAAGGATAACCCTCCTTTTTGGTCGGAGGAGGCAAAGTCCCCACAAGTTGTGTGGCACTAGGGTTATTAGACACTCCTAGAGATGTCGGCTCTAGTAAGTAATTGTTAAGTGAGGCTGACATGTTGGAGTGGGCTTCAAGTGAAGCAAAGAATATAAATAGAGAGTGAGCCTCTATATTTATCACACACACAATCACTCACTAGGGCACATGAGTGAAAGATAAGTTGATGGGACAAGAGAGAGACTACTACTGTCGAGAGATCACTTTTATGTTTTCGGGTTTTACTTTTGGTGCTAATTCGATATCTGAGGAAGTTGTGAGGTTTTCTCCATTTATGGTTTCCCCGAGGAAAAATATTATGTTCAATGTCTCTTGTGTTTGATTGCTATGCTTGTTATTCTATCAATAATAGATCCTAATATAATGCTCACTTGAATGATAAAAATCTAGAAGGCATATTGCGGAAGGCCCATTGAGGAAAGGATTTTAAACTTAAATTTTTTGTTTCAGACATGTTAAAAGAGTTAGGATAAAAACTTGAATGCGTTTGACCATGAATGAATACAAGGGTTCATGACTAAGGGCATATATTTTTATATAAACAAAAAAAAAATTTCATTATGTTTTTTTGGTAGGTTATATGGGTATGTTACACTATGTGTCATTGATTGTGGGGAAAAATCAAGAGTGTGCTTCAGCTAAAGGAATCTTGGGATCGGTGGCCTCCATGAAGTACTAGTTATCTACTACAAGCCCCACTAAGTATTCTTGCTTGTAGGTAGTATTGAATGGTTCAAAAGACACAATGCTTGTTAATGTTTTGCAAAATATTTAGTTATCTAAGTGTGTTTGATTGTGGGGAAAACTACACAGTTCAGATTGTTTGAGTAGAGGATCAGTGACCTCCATGGATTTAGTGGTTATCAAATGCAATCCCAAGTAAGTGCTCTTGATTGTGGCAAAAAATCCACAATTAAGCGTGCTTAATATTGTCATGTCCAAGACCCAAATCTTATCCTATGCAATCCCTATAGGTAATGATTGATTCTATGTAATTTGTTCAAATATTTTCAATGTTACTTCTTCACCAGTGTGAGCATCACACAATGCAATGAGTGGGAAGTGGGATATTAAAAGTTTGAGAAATTGGTTGCTTGCAAGTATATAATGGAACATGGGTTATAGATTAATGTTTCACAATGAACATAATCCTAAAAAGATATATCATTCATAAACTTCATCAAATATAAAAATTGCAAGCACTAAATTGTTGATGAGTGATTTTTCAAAAAACAGAATAAGATTCCCTTTAGACCATAATTTCCTTCATCCCACTCTTCATAAACTATGTACCCATGTTGCCGCATAAGGGATGATTATGAGAGGATATGCAATTGAGAGTTTAATTCCCTAAAACATGTTAACATTTTTAGTCAAAAAATGCTTCCTCATTATATCTAATTCTTTTATGACACCAAGGCTAAGATTAAGGGAATTTAAGGCTTGCTTTCCCCTACCCACTCAATTATGGTTTTTGAGTCACCAAAAACCATAATGAGAGAACCCTTTAGATTTTTATAAAAACCATAAAGTAGAGAACCTATTTGGAATTTGCAAAAGACAAGAGACACCACAAAAATAAGAGCTTAGCATGAACGTTTTTGCCTATCCCACCACCCATATTTATGTAAAAAGAAAACTTAAAAACAAAGAAACATTACTTTTCAACACAAACCTTCATTTCCTTGACATAAACCATAAAAAACCCTAGAGGGTACCTAATGTTTTATTTCGGAAAACCATTACAACCCAATGCTTATGAGTCTTGAAGGATGAACATCAACACCTAGCAGGTTTGTTACAACATTTTCCAATCACTAAATGGAAATTGTAGGTAATATCCTTATATTTTATCACAGGTTTTCCTTTAACAAAAAAATAACCTAATTAAATTATGGTTGTAGTTGATAAGTTTAGAAAGTCTGCTCATTTTATTCGTGTGAATTCAACTTATAAATTTGTCAATGTTGTAAATATATTCTTCAAAGAAATATTTTGACTTCATGGAGTAATGAAGATGGTAATTGCTGATCGTGATGTTAAGTTTACATCAAACGTTTGGAAACCATTGTTTGTAGGGTTAGAAACCAACATAAACTCCAGCACGAGTTATCACCCTAAAATATATGGACAAACAGAACGAATGAATCAAGTCACTGAATACATACTAATAATGTATGTTATGGAAAGACCTACTAAGTGGTAGGACTATTTGTACATAGTACAATTTGCATACAATAATGGTTATGAGGCCTCCACAAAAATGAGCTCATTGTACTACCCCTGTTATATGGGATATTGCCATGGATATTCTTATAGTAGCACCTGAAATGTTACAAGACATGACATCAACTGTTCGAGAGGTACAAAAGAACTTGAAAGTGGGACAAGATTTCCAAAACAGTTATGCTAACTCAAAAGGACAACACAAATATTTTTTTGTCAGAGATCAAGTCTACCTTCAAGTGAAACCCAAAATGAACTCTCTGAATTTGTGAGGTTGTACCAAATTAGCACCACAATTTTACAAATTATTTTAAATATTGGGAAGGATTGGACCTTTGGCATACAAACTTTCTCTTCCTGCTCACTTGAGAATTCATAATGTTTTTCATATTTCATTACTGAAGAAATATATACATGATTCCACTCATATCATTGACTAGAATGTGGTGCATGTGGAACAAGAAGGAAAATTTCAAGTGGAACCTTTACGCATTACGGACAGGAAATAAATAACACATCAGAACCGGGTCATTGCTCGGGTTAAGGTGCAATGAAAGAACTTTAGCCCGAAGGATGCAACATGGGAATTAGAGGAAGTTTAGTGGAATAAGTACGTAGGTTTTATTTCCACAAGATATGGAAGAAGACTAAGAACACTATGGATAGTGCTCCCATAAGGGGGAGAGGATGTAATATCCCCTAACAAATAGACATTTTTGTAATAATTTGAATTACTATTTTATTTGTTTAATGAGATTGGTTGGTCCTGGAAACCGCGAACTTCTTCTTCGAGGACAAATGTAATTGAAAGATTATGCTTTTAATAAAAACGTGAATGATGGGTAAAACCATGTTGAAGAGGAAACTATGCATGCGATTTTCGGGGATGTGAAGATTCCATATGAGGGATGTTACACTAGGCATGAGAATGTGTGTATGGTTCCGGACACACCATGAGGAGTCATGGGTATAGTGGGCAGCGAAAATTCCATGAGGAATTGGTCATTAGCTACAAAGGACCTATGAAAAAACCAAAAATATAAAAAGGAAGCATATGGGAGGAAGTGGGATGTTGCTGAGTATGTTGGGAAAGGATTGAACTCTTGGTATGTGAGCCCTCCATGTTAGGAAATAATAGAAGAAATACTTGTTGCATGAGCACTCTGTGTTAGGTAAGTGATTTCTCACTGGAGAACTGTACATGAGGTTCGATATCACCGCTCTTCGCATGCATAGTTTATCTCGGGGGTAATTGAGGGAAGAGAACATCTCTGCCTAATCTATGGTTGGGTGGAACATGGTTTTTATCTATTCATTTAGATTTCCTTATAAACAGGCTCATGTAATGTGTTTATGTTTTGGTAAATCTATTTGTGTATGAATGCATGTTTGAAGGTCCATAGAATGATAATATTAGTTCTTATACTAGATGAATGTGTTGCTTATGAGGTGGTGTGATGCCCCTGTGCTGGTTTAAAGGGTTGTAACTTGCATTTATTTTATGGCTTGCTAATGGTTTAATACACATGCCCCACTTTGAATGGCTATAATTGCATGGGATATGAAGTTTACTAATGGCGAAATACTTGTGATATATTTTAGTTAACTATGGATGCAATTGAAATATGGTTCACCAAGGGTGAATTCCCTGCTATGTTTTATTTAACGGTGTCTGCATTTGTCTTCTGGTGTTAGTAATAGTGTGATATGGGTTCTGTAATGATATTCTTGGATGCTTTATGGACCTATTATTAATGACCAGTGTAAAGGGCACTTGAGAGAATTCTAAGTGATGTATGGGTTTAAACCCCTTTGAGTCTAGTGAATCCCTTGTGTGATATTGTTAGTCCTTGGATGATTGGAAAAGATGTGAAGGAAAGTGTGGTAGTTGTAGTTCCTTATGAAACTCTCTACTAAAACCCATTATGACATCCTAAGCTGGAACTTGTTTTAAGTAAATAGCTCGGTTTAAGGGTGTGAAGCCATTAAAGGTTGATATCCCTTGGTTTTACCTAAGAGAAAACAGAGAAATCCAAGTGTCAATCATGGGATAAAAGGATTGTGGAAGCATAAAACTCATGAATAACTTAAGTGCTTCCTCAATCTACAATCTACAATCCATAGTGTAGAAGCGACAAGCAGAAGGTAATTCTCTAAAATAACCTAAGGGTTTTTGCAACCCGCAATGTGCATTGTAGAAAGCAGAAACAAAATTTAAAATTGTGAAAAATATAAGGGTTTGTGCAATCCACAATCTGGACTATAGAAAGTGGAAACAAAAGGTAAAATTTTAAAGAATGTAAGTGTTTTCGCAAACCGGAATCCCCATTGTGGAAAGCAGAAAGCGGAAATAGAAGTTAAAATTGTGAGAACTCAATGGTTTCCACACACAAAATGGAAACAAAAGAAAAATATATAAAGAATTAAGGGTTGCATTGCAGAAACAGGAAGGAGAAGTTCAAATCATAAAGAATTCAATGGTTTTCCACAATTCGTAATCCACATTGCAGAAAGTGGAAAGTGGAAGTTAAGATTTAAGGGTCTTTGTTTCCACAAATCCTCAATCTTCTTTGAAGCAGAATTGAGGAAGGCCTTGTTGATGTATTCGTAACTTTGAAATATATTCAGCCATATATCTTATGTAATCTACCCCAATGTTTATTATAGGATATGTCTATAATGTATTTGAGTCATGTCAAGTAATTGTGGGTAACCCTCCTATTGGTCAGGGGTTAAAGTCCCCATAGTTGTGGGGCCCTAGATTTATTTGACTATCCTATAGAATTCAACCCTAGCTGATTCATTGTAAGTCAGGGTGATAGTCCCCACCGTTGTGTTAAGAATAACCCTCCTTGTTGTTTGGAGGAGGCAAAGTCCCCACAAGTTGTGGGGCACTAGGGTTATTAGACACTCCTAGAGTTGTCGGCTCTAGTAAGTAATTGTTAAGTGAGGGCGACATGTTGGAGTGGGATTCAAGTGAATGAAATAATATAAATAGATAGTGAGCCTCTCTATTTATTACACACACACTTGCTCATTGGGGCACATCAGTGAGAGAAAAGTTGTTGGGACAAGAGAGAGACTACTACTGTCAAGAGATCATCTTTATGTTTTCAGGTTTTACTTTTGGTGTTGATTCTATCCCTGAGGAATTTGTGTGGTTTTATCCAATTGTTATTTCTCTGAGGAAAAACATTGTGTTCATTGTCTCTTGTGTTTGATTGATGTGCTTGTTATTCTCTTAGTTAAAGATCCTAATATAATGCTAGCTTGAATGATAAAAATCTAACATGGTATTAGAGCTAAGCTACAAAGAAGACATTGTGCATCTATATAAGCTAAGGAATATTAATTTTTTGGTATTTCTCTACAATCCATCAGAAAAGGTATGCTAGGCTAACTCTCCATTGAAGGTCATGTCTTTGTGTCGAAGCAGAATTCGATTCTGAGCATTTATAGTTTTTGGTGCGGGAAATTAAGGCTTCTTACAGAAGAGGAATTTTTGATTGATCCCAGCATAGGATTTATCTCCTCATCAAAATCAAAGTTTAGAGACCTAGTTCAAGATTTTTGGTTGGATGAAACTTCAGGAAAGTCAAACCCTAGTTTGAGCTCGAGCTGGAAAAACCCTAAATACTAAAACTGATAATTCTTTGTACATTTTCTATATCTCAGGATTGGGGAAGGCCCAGGAGCTAAAACTATCATAGGTAGAATACATCATATTTATTTAGACTATGTCCAAAATTCATCCTCATATTCACTATATTCTGGGAGATATGATCTGTCCAAGTTAGGGGTCCAGCCTCTTCCGGGATTCATCCCTAAACAGGACACCTTGCAAGAATTGCTATATCTTGGGCTAAAAAGGTCCAAATGAAATTTTGGAAGCTGTTCTGAAAAGGGAATGGAATGTACATTCTAAGGTCCAAGTTTCAAACCTAGAAGATGAAACAGTGACATGTGGAGGTCCGTACAACTTTCCTGTTATGAACAGTCCTATAACAGGTCATGTTGGGAAAATGATCATAAGTCCCAATTGGTGAAACAAATTCTGATGACACATATGGTGTTAAAATAGGGACACGTGAGGATACCTCAGCACAAAGTTTTAGACATATATGAGAATCAATTTTGAATATACCGTAGAAACAGTATCAGGAATTTTTGCAAAAGAAATTGAAAAACTAGGGCTTCTTGTTCCGGGAGCTTCCCTCCACTGTTTTCAGAAAAGGAGTACATTGGAAAGCTCAACTTGAAGAGATATATAATTCTATCTAATCATATCTGAAAGATTCCAAGTTTTTAAAATTATGTTTTCTCTAACAAACCCTAGATCAGCCAGCTTCGTAACGAGGACGAACACCTCAAATTGGTAAGATCTAATCTTTTGTTATTTTCATTTGAGGTTATGATTTCAAAGTGATCTATCACATCAGCTTAATGACAATATTGGTGAAGATGAAAATTACAATCCTGGAAGTATATGATCTCCCTAAAGAAATGAATCGGACACTTACATAAGTAGAGAGGTTCCAGTTCCAGAGGGAGATGAGGCTCAAAGCCTTAGACAAGAAGAACTTCGTCAAGGCCAATAAGATCATTGTTGATTCAATCATGGATCAACTTGTACCACAATTTTCTTCCCTAAAGACATCAAAGATGTTTGATTCCTTGACCAAGATATTTGAAGGGAAGAACATAAATTAGAATATGACCTTAAGAAAGCAGTTGAAGAATGTGAAGATCCAGAATGCAGAGACCACATAGTCATACTTTACAAGGGTCTCTCAAATCAAAGAACCACTTGAAGTGGTAGAAGAAGAAGTGATAATGCAGAAGTTGTGATAACCACCTTGAATGACCTCCCAGGATCATGGGATTCATTCATTCAAGGAATGGGTGCCTGAAGGAAGTGATTACTTTTAGAAATATTTCGGGAAGAGCACACACAAGAAGATGGTCAACTCATAGTAAGAGAAAAGAATATGGGAAGATCAAGCTCTCACCATCCAAAGAAGACCCCTCAATTGATGAGGAATATGAAGAACTCAACTCTTGAATAACCTCTTATCCATCTTAGTGGAGAATCCAGAAGTTGTGATAACCACCTTGAATGACCTCCCAGAATCATGGGATTCATTCATTCAAGGAATGTGTGCCAGAAGGAAGTGATTACTTTCATAAATATTCCTGGAAGAGCACACACAAGAAGATGATCAAATCATAGTAAGAGAAAAGAATATGGGAATATCAAGCTCTCGCCATCCAAAGAAGACCCCTCAAGCGATGAGGAATATGAAGAACTCAACTCTTGAATAACCTCTTGTCAATCTTAGCGTTTATATAAGAAACGATGCTATTATGAATGAAGAAGACGATGAAGCTGAAGGCTCAAGAAGGAATCTACCCATGAAACAAATAAAGATAAGTATTCAATTTCCATTTCATGAAATTGTTTTGTTATGCATTTGTTTATATTCAGTTAATGTATTATGCATGATAGAATGTTTGCATTAATGACATTATACTACTAATATGCATGTGATGGGTAAGTAGCTCATGGTGCTATACAACTCTCCATTGCTGCTTATCTAGAATGAAACCTCTTTGCTGACATATTGGATTAGTGTACAATCTCAATGTTGTCCTGGTAGAGATGGAAGGCATCTAGAAAGTTTCCATGAGATATGGCTGAATGTTGTATTGGCTAAATTAGTTGCATAATCATATATATTGATGCAAAATAATTTTTCATTATGAATATACCTTATGAAATGTTTCTAACCATACAACTAATGCATTTGACTTGTAGGAAAGATCACGTAAAATAGCCAACAAGCAAAGAAGGATGAGACTTGTTCCGAAGAACAAGTGATGATAGTTCAAAGACGAAGAATAATATGACAAATGAAGCAACATCATTGATGCAAAACCTTCCAGCCATGAAGAAGTAACCAAGAAGAAAGGGAAGACCAGTTCAAGAAGAATGATGTCTAGGATGCAATATCGATACGTGAAGGAAATTTCATAGTTCCATCATGCAGTAGCTGAAAACATCGTGAGATACAAGGCAAGATTCGTAGAACGAGGCTTCTCATGAAAAGAAGGCATAGAATATGAAGAGACATTTGGAGCGCCTACAAGTGAATTCACTGTTGGGCTATAGGGCAGACCCGAGCTTTATACCATTAACTTCACACCAACAAAAGACCCACAGTGTTGGCCCTTTTGGCAACAACCTGCGAACAGATTGCAGTCTCACCCGAAACAACTATGGGGTGCCACAGAATCAGGTTTCTAAAAGCAGAAGAGGGATATTACTGTACCTTAGCCTTTAACAACTTATATTCATATACACAGAGATTTGAAATTCACATATATAACTTCACAGCTAAATAAACAGACAGTGACTTGCATAACCCTTTACTGGGAATTCACAACAAATTTATTTAGTTAGCAGTGATCTTATTTATCAGATATATAATTATCAATGCATGAAAGACATAACAGAAACAACACAAAGAACCATAACACCAGATATAACGTGGTTCACCCCCAGTGTAGGGGTTACGTCCACAGAACCATGTTTTATTCAACTCTTTACTAAAATCACAGTTCTGATCTGCGCACTCAGCTGCAAATCCTTTCAAGTCCTTAAATACATGCACACAGTTGCAGGCCTCTGCGCACACAGCTACAGATTTTCTTAATCACCCAAAACCCTCTACGCACACAGCTGCAGAGGTCATCCACACACATAGCTGGGACTTAACCATTTCTTACAAAATATCCTTAGCTTCGCATCAATTCATCTTACATCACAAATCTTAAACTGAATTCTTTACTAGAGTGCTTATTTATAGTGCACTTTACAAAACCATGGGCTTAAACCATGGGCACTTCGAACCCTAAACCCTGGATTTAAACCATGGGTTTATTACAAAAGAAGGTTTTTACTCAACCCCGACACCCCTAAGACTATTTTGAGTCATAGCTCCACTTACAACTCCCGTAACTTCATGGAGTTACCCATCTTAAGGACCGTTAGGGTGCATTCCCCAACAGGCCCCTAAGACTCACCAGTGGCCCGTCCGGGGACACTTAGCTGCTTTTCTGGTAGTAGAATCTTGTTGGTGAAACATAGTGCACTGCTTGTTGAAGCCATACATGAGGTTGTTGGCTGCTTGTTCCTTTCCTTCGTAATATGTTGGCTAAGGCCTTCTGGATCTATCAATGACCCCATCCTTCGATCTGCTTGCCAAACATTTGACCATCCACAACTTAGGGTCCCCATAAATGTGTGTCAAGGTGCATAAGACAAACAGCCGTTGTGGTTCTGCCAAACCAGGAGGATACATCTTGGGATGTTTCAGAGTTTTTCTGTGAAGACTGGTGCTATTCTTTATGCAGCTTAGAGCACACTTCTGCCTTTCTTCTGACCCCTTAGAGTGAAATTCTGCCTTTCTTCGTGCTTTGGTCGAGCATGGCTGCCCAGGTGGATTACTCAGGAGGTTCAAAAGACCTCTCTCCCTGATCACTCGTAATAACTTCTCGACTTCATGGTCATTCGACATAGTGCTAACTGAAGAAACTGAAAGACATGCGCAATGCAGGAGTCGCAGGCCGGTGTGGCTTCTTATAGAATCCAGGAACAGAATCTTTCATCATGGTGCATTCATGATGCCGAATCTGATGGAGTGGCAGAAATCCTGTCAACACGGCGCCCGATTTTCCCAAAATCTCATTATTGCAGACAGTTAGGGCAGTTCTCGTGCTAGTGCCACCAAGTGTAGTTTTTCCCATCCATCACATTTTAGGCTGTGACACACCTTTAATATTCAACATAACTACTAGCTTCAGCTTCGCCTTGACAGGAACCTTCAACACAATATGCACCTTTGACCCATCCTGGCCTATACGGCAACCAAACTTCAACCTTCAGATTTTGATAGTCTTCAACATTTCGTAGCTTTGAGAACAACTTCATTATAGTCTAGTACCCAATTTCAATTGTTCTTTGTACTTAGACTATCCTTCATGCTGTTACTCCCGATCAAGGGGTCCCAGTTTGTCCCTATACTTCTTTAACCTACTTCCATTCACCATAGAAGGTAAAATTTCTCCATTCAATTTAGCTAACTAGACTACGCCACCATCAGTAAATTTCTGCACTATATATCGTCCTTTCCAATGTGTCTTGAACTTACCCAGGAATTTCATGAATTTGCTGTCATATAGGAGCACAAGATCACCCTGCTGGAACTGCTTCTTCTTGATGTGTCTATCATGCCATGCTTTTTCTCTAGCTTTATGAACTTGCTGCTGGAACCTTGCAATGAATATGTCCTCTTCAAGTTCTAGTATCTTTGTCAACCTTTCTTTCATCATATCTAGGTCATCCATCTCTATAAAAGCAGATATTTTGAGGCTAGGTACAATGTACTCCATGGGAATGACTGCTTCTTGTCCATAAACCAGCCTAAAAGGTGTACGTCCTGTCAACTTCTTGCAGGTGGTTCTATAAGCCCATAGTACTGCTAGAATTCTAAGGTCCCAATCATTTCTGTTGGCATTGCAAACCTTCATCAAAGCATGTTCAAGGATCTTGTTAAAGGCTTCGACAGTTCCATTTGCTTGAGGATGATAGGCAATACTCTTTTGATGATATACTTGAAATTATTCAGTCAATAATTCAATAGTCTTATTTAAGAAATGTGATCCTTGATCGCTCATAAGAATTCTAGGACACCCAAATCTTGTCAAGATGTTATCGAAAATAAACTTCGCAGCTGTAGTAGCACTACAGGTCTTGACTGGTTGAGCTTCGGCCTAACGAGTAAGGTAGTTAGTTGCTGTAATAATGTATCTTGCTCCAAATTTCTTTGCAGGGGGATTGATTGGTCCAACAAAATCAATAGCCCATTTATCAAAGGGTTGTAAAGTTACCTGCGGAACTATAGGCATCTCATCCCTCCTAGATGGTTTTCCTATCCTCTGACAAATGTTGCAGCTGTGGCAATATTCTCTTGCATCCTTATGAATTGTAGGCCACCACAATCTGGCTGTCAGAATATTTTGTGCTGTAGCTTTTCCTGCGTAATGACCTCCTGCTGCCCCAGAATGTGCCTCAGCCAAAATTAATGGCTTTTCATGCTCTAGGACACATCTGCGCAGTATTTCATCTGGTCCCATCTTATATAGTTGTCCTGCTATTAAAGTAAAGTCAGCTGCTCAAACCATCAGCTACTTCTTCTGCTGTGTTGTCATCTCGACGGGTGGAAAACCTGTAGACAAATACTGAACAATATCCTTAAAGTATTCATCAACCATCTAGATGGAAAACAACTGGGCGTCAGGAAGACCATCACCCAAGATAATAGGTTCTTCTCCCGACTCGAGCCTCGACAAGTGGTCAGGACCTAGATTCAATCTTCCTGGTTTGACTATGATCTCAAAGTCATATTCCTGAAACAGAATCAGCCATCTGCATATCCTTCCACCTAGCACAGGCTTGTTAACCAAATACTTCAAAGCAGAATGGTCAGTAAACATCTTAAAATGAGATCCTAATAGATAATGTCGAAACTTCTGCAATGCATACACCATAGCTAGACCTTCTCGTTCTATCGTAGTATATTTTTTCTCTGCTGTGGATAATTTCCTACTTGCAAAAGAGATGGGGTGATCGATATTACCTTCACCCGAATGGGCCAATATTATACCCAGAGCAATGGAAGATGCATCGACATGCACATGAAATTCCTTATTCTAGTCAGGGAATACTAAGATAGGAGCAGTTACCATCTTTTCCTTCAAAATATCCAAGCTTGCTTGACACTCAGGTGTCCACTCGAACTTAATATCTCTCTTCAACTACTTTTCCATAGGGGCTGTTATCTGAGCATATCCTTTAATAAATTTCATGTAATAACCAGTATGACCAAGCATAGTGCCCAGTTGTTTGACAGACTTCGGAGGTAGTAGGTTCACGATAATGGCTATTTTCGCAGGATCCATCATTAGTCCTTGCTTACAGATAATGTGACCGAGCAGAATTCCGAAAGGGGCACAGAAGATACACTTTTTCAAGTTCAAGGAAATCTGATGTTGTCTACATTTATCCAACATAAGTCTTAGACTAGTTATGTGGTCTTTTACTAACCCAAAGATAGTCCAATCATCAAAATAAACTTCTAAGAATTTATGTATGAATTCCTTAAAAGCAGAGATGACTACTCTAGAAAACATGGCAGGTGCATTCTTCAATCCAAACGGCATAACTGTATACTGGAAGGATCCCATTTCTGTAGCGAATGTTGTCTTATGTCAATCTTCTGGAGCAATTCGAATCTGATGGTAACCTGAAAATCCATCAGTAAAAGAGTACACTTCTTGACCTCCCACATTGTCTAAAACTTCATCTGTAAAGGGAGTGGGGAAAGGATCATGCAAACAGGCATCATTCAGTGTCCTCAGATTGACACAGATTCTGATATCTCCCTTAGTCTTCTTTTCTTGCACCACCATATGACTGACCCACTCAGATTCTTCAACAGGCTCAATGATTCCCACAGCAAGCATCTTATCCAGCTCCATTCGGACTCTTTCCTTATACTTAGGGTTCAGCCTATAAGGGAACTATTTCATAGGCTTCGCATCAGGTTTCAACATGATCTTTATCACTCGTATATCCCCAAGGATACCTTTCATCTCTGAGAACTTTGTCGGAAAGAGATCTTGATATTCATGGAGAATTTGGGTCACCTTGCTTACCATTTCATCATCCCAATAATCTCCAATGGTAGCATACTTAGGGTTTTCTTCTGACCCAATGTTGACGGTCCACATCTTCACGGGTTGAGTCACTTTAAGTGCCTCTACTGCTGGTCCATGCACTTCTCAGTGTCCTTCTGATTCAGGAATATTAATGTTGCGTGGATCGTCATCCTCGTCAATTGCGAGGTTATAACATTCTACTGCATTGGCTTCCTGTACCTTCCAATTGTCACGTCCCCATGCCTCCGACCGGCGTAGAGGACGCGGCTACTAGCTTTGTCAGACCAGGATAACCGCCCATGAACATGTACAGGCTTAAAAAATTGCTGGAAACAGAATGCTTAAACGTATGCATTGAACTTAATTATGCACATATGAGAAATTATCATGCACAAATGCAATTATCTATTAAACACAGCGGAAACATAATACATTCCAACAAGCATTCTTTCAACATGTTCATTTCATTTTCATTAACAGAATTTACAGTTACAGAAGTAAAATGGACAAAGCACTTATCTTATGAAGAACTTCTTCTGCAACTAGCTACGTCGCTGCAACGTTCCACCCAACCATAGGCCAGCGTGCTCCTTAATCTCTCAGCAGTGCTGCCACCCCTGAGCTGGGCATGATTCTCCAAGGAATAAGGGAACTAGCAGGCTTACACATAGCCAGGATACACAAAACACATAGCCAAGCCAACAAAGTTGGGTTTATCAGGCCATTAAGGAGCTGCTGAAGGCAAATTGCTAAGATGGTGAGCTCGTTACAGAGCCAAGAACACCTACACTAGAACTAGCCTGACCTCTAAGACACCCATCCACACCCAACACAAGGAATCAGTCCCTTCTCTGCTACACAGTCCCTCAGGCCCTGGATTCTCTTCCAGTATTATTCAGGGGTGATGGAGAAGAAGGCCAGCCCTCTAGCTCTGTCTGTGTGGTTTCCAGCCACCAGGTTTATCAAGCAAATCTAGGCCAACATCTCTGCTCCTCTCACAGTCCGAAGACCAACCATCGAGCTCCAGCAATCAATTTAGCTATTACATCTTAAACCAGGGAAAAATGACTTCAACCCATTTACAACAATCCCCAAACGTAACAGCAAAAACGACTCACAACATGGGGGAAAACACACAGTCCTGAAGCCTATCAGTGAGCATGACTCACAGCAGGGAAAACGCCCCAAATAGTCTGTGCGTGAGACCAATAGTCGGTGAGACAGCCAAAAACGCGAATGGCCCTTCACATCCATGGTAAAAACACATGAATCTACAAAAACGTGAATGGAAAATGCACCAGCAGCTCCCAAAATGTGAGGAAAACAGCCCAATCCCCAACACTACAAAAACGACCTCCCATCCATGGGAAAAATGAAGCCAACCACCAAAAACGTGGAATGAAAAACACAGGAAAAACTCCAGCTGCTTCCAAAATCCCCAACGTGAAGGAGAATGGTGAGGAAAAATGGAAAAAGTGGATGCATGGAAAAATGGCATACGTTTTTGGGCATTTTCCTTGCCAAGGAAGTCAGAACACGTTTTTCAAAAAATGGTTCTCTGCCCAATTCGAATTTCTTTGTCCATACTCTTCCCATTCCATGCAATAACTAACTCAACCACATTTTGGCAGAAATAAATGATTGGGGAAAAAGACAAGAAAGGTAGTTGACAGCTTGATGGGTCTTCTCATAGACATTTTGGATTTTCCCCATTGGCCCATAGGTTAAATATTTCACCCCCCCCTTATCCTTAGGAAATCATGCCCCATTCGATTTAGTTTCCGCGACCGTAGCTGGTTATGTCCATTAATTAATTATGATCCATATTTACATGATGACCATCATAATACATGCCGCATGCCCCGATATACCATCAGTGATAATTTGAATCCAAAACATAGCATTACCGATCAATGGTGGGGCCTTGGCCTTTAGCTCCACACCATGATCATTAGAATATATACATCATATACATCTAATGCAACGGGGTCAAAACTGGGACATTACATTCCCCTCCCCCTTCAATAGCACTGTCCTCAGTGCTTACAAAATTGAACAAAATGCTACACTGGTATCGCCTCAGTGTTCTGCAGAATTGAACAAAAATGGATGTGCTAATCGCATGGCATCCTCCAGCTCCCATGTAGCCTCTTTAGGTCCGAAGTGCTCCCATTGCACCTTTTCCTGACCTATGGCTCGGTTCCGAAGCATTGTGACCTTCCTGTCGAGGATGCGCATTGGCTCGATTCGGAACTCTCCCTCAGGTTCCACCTGAATCACATCCCAATTTATCACATGGTTAGGATCATGTACATATCTCTTAAGCAAAGAAACATGAAAAACATTATGAGCTCTAGTGCTAGCAGGAAATGCAAGTCTATATGAAACTGGCCCTATTCTTTCAAGCACTTCAAACGGCCCACAGTATCTTGGTGACAACTTGGCACAACTGCCAAGCTTCAAGGAACTCTTCCTTGCCCTCACTCTGAGGTAAACATGATCCCCAACACTAAACTCTCTCTTCACCCTATGCTTATCTGCATAGCTTTTCTGCCTGTCCTGTGCTGCTTTCAGCTTCTGCCTGATGTTTACAACTTCTTGCTCCATTTCCTTGAGCAATTCTAGCCCAAGAACAATCCTGTTCACTGGATTATCCCAAGTCACTAGTGTCCTACACCTTCTCCCATACAAATCTTCATACGGACTCATCCCCAAGGATGCTTGATGTCCATTGTTATAAGCAAACTCTACCAAGTGCAAGTAATCTTCCCACTTGGTTGGTTTGTCCATCACATACATGCGAAGTATATATTCAAGCACCTGATTAACTCTCTCGGTCTGACCATCTGTCTGAGGATGGTATGCAGTGCTGAAGTTTAGCTTTGTACCCAAATCTGCAAACAACCCCTTCCAAAAGTTGGAAGTGAACTTGACATCTCTGTCAGATACTATTGCCTTCGGCAATCCATGCAACTTGAATATCTCCTTCATGAAGATTTTTGCAATGTCACCAGCCTCATACGTAGACTTACACATACCTCTACAGAAGATAGCAGTCCTCAGGTCGATGCTTGCCAGTTGTCCGACAGATCTCACAATATCGAACAGTAGGGTTGAACGGGTTTGGCACACCAGTGTTTAGGTAGTTTCTTACCACAGGACATTGTTCCTTGTCGTGACCTTCTTTCCGACATTGTGTACACAAAACCTCTTCACGGCCATTTTTTCCTTTCTCCATATCGCGAAGCTCCAGAGCCATCGCTGCAACTGCGCCTCGATTTGAGCAATACCAGAATTATCTTTGACAGGAGCGGTTTCAAGTTTCATCATGATTTCTAGAGCCTCCTGCTGATCAGCAACCTTCTGCTGCATGAGTGGAGTTCTGATATGCGGTAGAAACGCTGCAATGAACCATTCTTTGTGTTGCATAGGTCCAATGGGGAAACTGACTTGGTCTAGCAGAACTTTGAATCGTTGATCAAAATCCCACACTAATTCGCCATGCCTCTGCTGAATCTTTTTCAATTCAGTGATACACTGCGACTCTGATTTTGGCTTCTTAAATTCTTTATCATTGCTACTTCTATATCAGCCAATGCATGGTTCTGAGTGCTGGAAAACTTCATGAACCAGGTTAGAGTGCGGTCTCTGAGAGAAGTAACCAGCTGCGCTATTTTTGTATCTTGGTCCGTAATGGTCTTAGCAGTCCACACTGCTTCACATAAAAACCAGAACTGTTCTGGATCCTCTGATCCAGTTCCTTTGAAAACAGGTAGCTTAATGTCATCATGCATGTGGGCCATAGTGGATCGAGGGGGGGTTGGAGGGGAACTGGAAGTAGGAAGGGGGGAACTTACTGGGGTAGACTAGCCTACGATAGGAATACTTGGGCTAGGGTGACTCTCAGACTACGACGGGTTCTCAGGGATAGTAGGTCTTCGCTGTAGGGTTACAGGAGGGTTTCCAACAGAAGGGATTTCTTCGGGTTTTGACTCTATGGGATTTACAGGGCAATACTCGATATGCTGACCCTGGGAATAGGATCTAAAATCTCTCTTGTACCTTTTTCCACTTCGCAGCAAACCACTTTGCTCGTCGAAGGTATTTTCACTTGCAAACATAGGTTAGTAATACTAAATCTAACAGTCTGATTCAATTAGCAATATACCTTTTTCAGCTAATAGTAGTTTAATTCTCAAACTAAATGAATGCAAAAACTTACCCCTTGGTCCTTTGAAAAACTGTCGCTCGGCTTCACTAAAGGAAGTACTCATGTCGATGGCAAACTCCGTCACAAATGCTTTGAGGGTCCACGTTGTCCAGAAATCAACAGCGCGGGATATCTCATTGTTCACCCTTTTCAGTATATTAACTCTTGCGTGGGTCCAATCAGGAAACTGACGTTCTTGGAAGTTCGTCCTTCTCTCTGTTAACCTGGATAACCACTGGTGCAACTCTATGTGGATACTACCAAAGAAAATTTTATAAACATCACAAAAAACATACCTTTGTAAAAATTTGTTTGCACTATGACGCAGATCTTTGTTCTCTTGATCAGCGAATTTCAGATAAGTCTCATCAAGGCAATCACCAATTTCTTTCACAGAGGGTCTCCAGAACATAGCCCTTGAGGTACGACATAAACCCCTCTTGAGCAGATACTGAGTTCAACCGGAAATGAAACCAATTTGTTGGGATATAGGGAAGACCCGGGATTTATACCATTAACTTCACACCAACAAAAGACCCACAGTGTTGGCCCTTTCGGCAACAACCTGCGAACAGATTGCAGTCTCACCCAAAACAGCTATAGGGTGCCGCAGAATCATGTTTCTACAAGAAGAAGAGGGATATTACTGTACCTTAGCCTTTAACAACTTACAACTCTCGTAACTTCGTGGAGTTACCCATCTTAAGGACCATTAGGGTGCGTGCCCCAACATTCACATGACAGGTAGAATCATGTGTGCAAATGAAAGAAGGCCTTGTACAAGCTCAGAAGACACCCATGGGATAACACATACATGACGAGCTTGATGAAGATCTTAACCTTTGCTACAAGGTTAATAAAGGATGACAAGCTCACAGATGGGTGCGAGAAGAACTTTTGAAAAAGTTCAAGATAGAGGATCTTGGTATGTAGTGATCTTAGATGGATACATAGAATATTAGTAGCAAAGGAAGCTACTTGTCACTTTAGTATAGATTGTTTCAGTGCCTAGACTATGGAAGACAAAGGGAGTATGATGCTCCTCTTTAGAGGGAGTGACTACAGAAGATCCTAAGGTTTGACATGGTACGACAGGATGGATAGATTATTGATGACTCTAAGCTTTACTGAGAATAAAATGGATTTCAACCTTTGCTTCAAGGTTGAAGGCACACGACCAGTGATGCTCCTGTTATGTGTCGATGCACTATTTTTCTAGGCATGGGGGTGTGGCATAATGCAAATGGAATCTTACTTGGACAAGGGAAGTATGCAGTAGATATCTTGAAGAGGTTCAGGATGATGGACTAAAAATCCATGACCACACCTATGGCATTGAACATGAAGCTATTGAGTGATGCTTCATCAAAGACAGTTGATGCCATGATGTATCATCAAATGATTTGTTTCTTGATGTACCTGACAGATACCAAAATAGATATTTTCTTTGTTGTGAACACATTGAGACATGTTCACCTGATGGTTGCAAAGCATGCAGTGAGGTACCTAAAGGGTATAGTTGATTATGGGCTCAAGTATGAGGTGGATCAGAAGATTAACCCAAAGGGTTATGTTGATTCATATTGGGCAGGTAGTTCCATCGATAGGAAGAACACTTCAAAGTGTTGCTTCAGTATGGGATCAGGTGTGATCTCTTGGTTTAGCAAGAAGCAATCTCATGTGGCACTGAGTACAATTGAAGCAGAGTATGTTGCAACTTGTTTAGCTAGTTGTGAGACACTATGGCTAAGGAAGCTACTATCTTATTGATTTGATCTCCAGTTGGATACTACTAGTATATATTGTGACAACTGGAGTTGTGTGAAGTTCTCTCAGAACCCGATGTTTCATGACAAGTCGAAGCATATCGAGATCAAATATCACTATATCAGGGATATGGTGCAGAGAGGAGCAGCGAATCTTTAGTATGTTGCAATGGATGAACAGATAGTTGATGTGTTGAAAAATCCATTGGCCAAAGTGAATTTTGAATACTTCAGGGAAATGCTTGGTGTTCTACAGATCGAGGTTCCCTCTAAAGGGAAGTGATGAGTCCATGACCATTCTGACATGGTAAGAGGATGGGTTCCTTCCATGGTCCGATGTAAGGGCTGAGCCATTATGTCATTGTGAAAGGATTGGTTCCTTCCATTTCAGATATAAGTGCTAAGACATTTTGATATGACTGTAGGATTGGTCCCTACATGATCATATATAAGGGTTGTTGTCATTCTTTGAATGGAGGCACCTGGTCAGTTATGAGGGAAGCTCAGTCTGGGACTAAGAGCCATTCAGATATGACTATGGGATGTGTTCTCAAATGATCTGATATGAGTGCATGGCCATTCTGATGTGATTGAGGGATGTGTTCCCACATGATCAGATATAAGGGTCGATTCCATTCTCTAGGAGAATGGAGGCACCTGGTCAGTTACCAAGAATCCTCAGTCTGGGACTGAGAGCCATTCTAATGTGATTATGGGTTTGGTTCCCATGTGATTAGATGTAAGTGCAGAGTCTTTCCACATATGATAGTAGGTGTGTCCTATCATTCTAGTGGATGTGAGTGCTGTGCCTTTTCATAGATGGTAGTAGGTGCGTCCTACCATGCTGGTGATTGTAAGTGCTATTCCTTTCCACAGATGGTAGTAGGTGTGTCCTAACAAGCCGGTCGATGTAAGTGTTGAGCCTTTCCACAGATGATAGTAGGTGTGTCCTATAATTTTGGTGGATGTGAGTGATGTGCATTTTAACATATGATAGTAGGTGTGTCCTATCATGTTGGTGAATGTAAGTGCTGGGCCTTTCTAATAGGGTTGTGGAATGTGTTCCTGCATGGTCAGATGTGAGTACTCGACATGCCTTTCTGACATGGTGTTGGATGTGTTCCTCTCATGGTTACATGTAAGTGCTGGGTAGGCCAGTATGACTTAGGGTAAAATGTAAGCGTTGAAGAAGACCTACATGGAGGCTAGGCCTACAACTATCATGAAAAAGGGATGGATTTGTAGAACTTCCTGTGACGATAAGAATCATTAGATAGCACCAGTGATTTTGATCCAACAATGATGATCCAGATCGAGTGATGATATAGATCCACTGATGATGATCCAACAATGATGATTCGGATCAAGTGATGATCCAGATCCAATGATGATGATCCAGATTGAGTGATGATCCAGATCGAGTGATGATGTTCCAGTGATGATCTAGATTGAGTGATGATCCAGATCCGATGATGAATATGACTTGAAGATGAAGATAACTTAAAGATGAATATGACTTGAAGATGAAGATGACTTGAATATGATGAGGACTCGATGATGATCTAGATGATACAAAGAATAATACTTGTGTTGCTAAATTGTGTCGAGAGAATATGTGGAGAATAGCTTCCTAGTTAAGAGGGAGTCTTGATGTATTTGTAACTTCGGAATGTATTCATCCTTATATCTTATGTATTGCACCCCGATGTTTATTTTGGGATATGTCTATAATGTATTTGATTCATGTCATGCCATGATGTTCTTTTTGGGAGGTTCTATAATGTAAACAAGTCATGTCAAGTCATTGTGGGTAACCCTACTATTGGTCAAGAGTTAAATTCCCCGCAATTGTGGGGCCCTAGGGTTACTAGACTATCCTAGAAAAGTAAACCCTAGGTGATTCATTTTAATTCGAGGCAATAGTCCCCACCATTGTGTTAAGGATAACCCTCCTTGATGGTCAGAGGAGGAAAAGTCACAACAATTTTTGGGGCACGAGGGTTATTAGACACTCCCAGAGATGTCCGCTCTAGTAAGTAATTGTTATGTGAGGATGACATGTTGGAGTGGGCTTCATCTGAAGGAAATATTATAAACAGAGAGTGAGCCTCTCTATTTATCACACAAAAAATCACTGACTGGGGCGCATGAGTGAGAGAGAAGTTGCTAGGACAAGAGACAGACTACTGATGTCAGGAGATCATCTTTATGTTTTCAGGTTTTACTTTTGGTGCTGATTCTATCTCTGAGGAAGTTGCAGAGTTTTCTCCATTTATTGTTTCCTCGAGGAGAAACACTGTGTTCATTGTCTCTTTTGTTTGATTGATGTGCTTGTTATTCTCTCAATTAAAGATCCTAATATAATGCTAGCTTGAATGATAAAAATCTAACAGGCTTGTTGCAGAAGGCTCGTTGAGGAAAGGATTTTAAACTTAAATTTTTTATTTCAAAGATGTTGAAAGAGTTAGGATAAAACCTTGAATGCATTTGACCATGAATGAATACAAGGGTTCATGACTAAGGGAATATATTTTTATCTAAAGAAAAATGAATGTTTTCATTATGTTTTTTTGGTAGGTTGTATGGGTATGTTACACTATCTGTCATTGATTGTGGGGAAAAATCAAGAGTGTGCTTTAGATAAAGGAATATTGGGATGGGTGGTGTCCATGAAGTACTAGTTATCTACTACAAGCCCTAGAAAGTATGCTTGCTTGCGAGTAGTATTGAATGGTTCACAAGACACAATGCTTGTTAATGTTTTGCAAAATATTTAGCAAGCTAAGTGTGTTTGATTGTGGGGAAAACTACGCATTTCAGATTGTTTGAGTAGAGGATGAGTGACCTCCATAGATTTAGTGGTTATCAAATGCAATCCCAAGTAAGTGCTCTTGATTGTGAGGAAAACTCCACAATTAAGTGTGCTTAATATTATCATGTCCAAGACACAAATCTTATCCTATGCAATCCCTAGAGGTAATGACTGATTCTATGTAATTCGTTCAGATATTTTCAATGTTACTTCTTCACCACTATGAGCATCACACAATGCAATGAGTGGGAAGTGGGATATTAAAAAGTTGAGAAATTGGTTGCTTGCAAGTATATAATGGAACATGGGTTATATATTAATGGCTTGCACAATGAACATAATCCTAAAAAGATATATTATACATAAACTTCATCAAATAGAAAAATTGCAAGCACTAAATTTTTGATGAGTGATTTTTCAAAAACAGAATAAGAATCGCTTTAGACCATAATTTCCTTCATCCCACTCTTCATAAACTATGTACCCATGTTGCAGTATAAGGGCTGATTATGAAATGATATGCAATTGAGATTTCAATTCCCTAAAACATGTTAACATTTTAAGTCAAAAAATGCTTCCTCAATATATCTAATTCTTCTATGACACCAAGGCTAAGATTAAGGGAATTTAAGGTTTCCTTTCCCCTATCCACTCAATTATGGTTTTTGAGTCACCAAAAATAATAAGGAGAGAACCCTTTTAGATTTTGCTAAAAACCATAAAGTAGAGAACCCCTTTGGAATTTGCAAAAGACAAGAGACAACACAAAAATAAGAGATTAGCATGAACATTTTTGCCTATCCGACCACCCATCTTTATGTAAAAAAAAAAACTTAAAAACCAAGACACATTACTTTTCAACACAAACCTTCACATACACCATAAAAAATGTAACGTCCCCGACCCTCCGACCGGCGAAGAGGATGCTACCATGGCATTAACCATCTGGGAAACCGCCCCATCAACATGTATGTACATAAAATTCTAAAACAAAATGCTTTGATCTAGAACATGAATACATGATTATTTATCATATAGCGGAAGTAAAGACGCATTCATACAAGCATTCAACATGTTCATCATATTCATTAAATAATAAATATAAATACAGAGACAAAGTGGTCAAGATTACCTATCTCATAAAGAACTCGTCCTGCAACTAGCTACGTCACTGCAACATTCCACCCAAGCATAGGCTAGCATGCTCCTAAATATCTCAGCAATGCTGCCACCATCGAGGTGGGCATGACTCCCCAAGGAATAAGGAACAAGAAGGCTTACACATAGCCAAGGATACACAAAACACAGCCATGCCAACACAGTTGGGTTTATCAGGCCATCAACAAGACAACCAAGCCAACATGGTTAGGTTTATCATGCCATCAAGGAGCTCTGAAAGGCTAAATGCTAACGTGGTGAGCCCATTATCTAGCTAGGAACACCTACACCAAAACTAGCCTGACTTCTAAGACACCCACACACACCCAACACAAGGAATCAGTCCCTCAGGCCCTAACTTGCCTTCGAGTGCTATTCAGGGGGTGTGGAGAAGAAATACATCTCTCTAGCTCTGTTTGTGTGGTTTCCAAACACACAAGGTTTATCAAGCAATCCAAACCCCCATCCCTGCTCCCAAAATAGTCCAAAGACCAACCACTGCATACATGCAGTCACACAAGTGATTCATAGCTTGGCCAAGGAAAACAACTCCTAAGTTGTTATTGGCCCTATCGTGGCCAAAACGACTGCAAAACAACCTACAATAGTCCCAAAATATAAAATAGACACAATGAGTAATGTGGGGAAACAATAGTCCATTCTCAACAATGAATCCATTGGGTAGACTTACACAAATCGCAATGGGGAAGGAAAATCAGCCTCCCAACCTGTGCGTGAGAGAAATGTACACCAGATCCCAATATACGAATGGAAACACACCAGACACCTCTTTTTCGAAAATGTGAATGATAGTCAAAATGGATCCCTCTCCTGGCTGTGTGAGACCAAAAAGAAAAATAATTCCTCTGCATGGGACATAGGGTGTTTTTCCTTGCATGAGGATGAGCGACAATGGAGAATGGCAAGTCGGGGGTGTGGGAGTGTTCACAACACCGTCATGGAGAGAGTGGAATGATGGGCATATTCGTTTCTTCTACCCAACTTGAGGTTCGATTCGCTGGTGGAGTTTGCGTGTGGGCAAGGACTGACAATCCTGCAACACTCCACTCTCCAGCAAAATAACTACCTCAACTACTCTACAGAGCATTAAAGTTGTAGTTGGATAAGACAAGGAAAGATGGGAAAATCAAACAGGGTGGTGACACATGGATTTTTCTCCATTGGTTGAAGGCTTGACATCCACCCCCCTTATCCTTTTGAGAACCATTCCCCTTCTCAATTTAGTTGCTACAAACATAGCTGGTTGGGTTATTTAATTAAAGATGCATATTTACATGATGACAAAACTTAATATGTATGTCACATGCCCCGATATACCATCGGTGACAATTTCAATCCGAAACATAGCATAACCAATCGATGGTGGGCCCTTCGCCTTTAGCTCCGCACCATGATTATTTACATTATATATTTCATATACATCTAATGCAACGGGGTCAAAACCGGGGTGTTACAAAAACCCTAAAGGGTACCTAATGTTTTGTTCAGAAATCCATTACAACCCAATGCTTATGAATCTTCACACCATCAGCTCCATCATGAATGTCACTAAAGGCCCTTAGAACTCTCAAAACTATAAGAAAAACATTTTCTTTGATGTCTTGGAAAATTTTCTCATTCTAATGAAGCTGCATTTTCCATCAAATATAACTTGGTAACTCTTTGAAAGAGTTTTTTTAAACCTAACTAGATTCTCCACCTATGCACCTATGCTCAAATCATCTATTACATTCTGAAGTGTGAGTGTTGTATTTAATGAGTATTAGATTCTGAACATGAGTGTTCTAGATGGCTTTAAAATACACTTTCTAAATGTCAGTTTTAATACCTCTTTAGTTGATCTAACAAGTGAGAACACTTATGGAATACACAACTACAATACAAATCATAGATAGTTCATTTCACCATACATATTCTTGCTACCATGGTGCAACTTGTAAACTTTCTCAATAAAATAAATCCACATGATGCAAAAAGGGCCTGTGTCTTAGGGTTTTGTTTCTATGTTTATAATGAACCTGTGTTAGAACATATTGATAGGAGGGGTCTAATCCAATTGTGTGGGAAACCATGCGAGTGTAAATATCACAAAAATTGCTCACAATTACAATACAAATCACATATAGTTCATTTCACTGTAAACAGTCTTAATACCATGGTGCAACTTTTAAACTTTCTCAATAAAATATATCCACATGATGCCAAAAGGGCTGGTTTAGTTTTTTTTTTCTATGTTTGTAATGAATCTAGGTTAGAACAGATTGATAGGAGGATTATAATCCAATTGTGTACCCAGTAACAATGACAATGTAAATATCAAAAGAATTGCTCAATCAGCATGAAAATTGTTAAAACTATTGTTTAACATCCCCGACCCTCCGACCGACGAAGAGGATGCTACCATGGCATTAACCATCCAGGCACCCAGCCCCATGAACATGTGAATTCATAAAATGCTGAACAAAATGATTTTGAACTAAAACATGCATAAATGATTATTTATCATATATTGGAAGCAAACATACATTCATACAAGAATTCAACATCTTCATTATATTCATTAACAGTAAATATGATTGCAGAAGTAACATCAACCAGAATATTTATCTTATGAAAACTATTTTGCAAACAACTACGTCACTGCAATTGCCAATGTTCCACCCAACCATAGGCCAATATGCTCCTTAATCTCTCAGCAACGCTACCACCCCCAAGCTCGGCATGATTCCCCAAGGAATAAGGAACAAACAGGCTTACACATAGCCAAGGATACACAAAACACAGCCAAGCCAACACAGTTGGGTTTATCAAGCCATCAACAAGACAACCAAGCCAACATGGTCAGGTTTATNATGAGCCCATTACAGAGCTAAGAACACCTACACCAGAACTAGCCTGACTTCTAAGACACCCACACACACCCAACACAAGGAATCAGTCCCTTATCTGCTACACATTCCCTCAGGCCCTGACTTCCCTTCCAGTGCTATTCAGGGGTTGTGGAGAAGAAAGCAAGCCCTCTAGCTCTGTCTGTGTGGTTTCCAAACACACCAAGTTTATCAAGCAAACCAATCCCTCATCCCCACTCCAACACAGTCCGAAGACCAACCACTACATACACGTAGTCACCCAAGCGATTCACAGCTTGGACAGGGGGAAAACAATTCTTGAGTCGTTCATGGCCCTATCATGGCCAAAAAAACTCCCCAAAACAATCCATAGTAGCCCCAAAATGTAAAGAAGACCACAACAAACAAAACATAAGGGAGACCACAGCAACCCACGAATCTTGAGAAGAACGGTGCCAACCACAAATCAAGGGAAGAGAAACCTCCCTGATCTCAACATTGAAGCAACCGAAAAGACTTACATAGATCGCAAATGGGGAAGAAAATACAGGCTACCAAATTGTGCATGAGGGAAGTTTGACACTCAACCTTCGAAATTTGGATGGAAAACATGCTAGATACCACTCTATGGAAACGTCAATGACGGCCGAAACGGCTCCCTCTCCTAGCTGCGTGAGACCAAATAGGAAAGGAGCTTGTGCATGAGAAAGAACAGACAACCGTCCTTGCATGAGGATGATCGACAATGGAGAGTTAGGAAAGGGAAGTGCGGGATCATTTTTTCCTTTGAGCACCATCGTGGAGAGAGTGGAAAGCTTGGAGATTTTTCTTCCTTTTTCCAAATGTGAGGTTCATTACTGGTGGAGTGTGCGAGTGGGAAAGGAATAACAATCCTGCCAACCCCACTCCCAAACAATAACTGCCTCAACTACTCAGCAAAACGTTTAAGGTGGTAGTTGGATAAGACAAGGAAAGATGCACACAAATCAAGCAGGGTGGTGACACATGGATTTTTCTCCATTGGTTCAAGGTTTGACATCCCCCCCCTTATCCTTATGAGAATCATGCCCCTTCTCAACTTAGTTGCCATGAACATAGCTGGTTGGGTTATTTAATTAAAGATGCATATTTACATGATGTCGAAACTAATATGTGTCGTATATCACGATATATGATCGGCAATGTTTTCAATTGCCGAACATAACATAGACAAATCGATGGCGGGGCTTTTTCCTTAAGCTCCGCACCATGATTAATTACAATAAATACATCATGTACATTTAATGCAATGGGGTCAAAACCAGGGTGTTACATTCCCCTCCCCCTTCAATAGCACTATCCTGAGTGCTTTACAAAATTTGAACAAAATGCTACACTGGTATCGCCTCAGTGATCGACAGAATTGAACAAAAATGGATGTGCCAATCGCATGGCATCCTCCAGCTCCCACGTAGCCTCTTCAGGTCCATAGTGCTCCCATTGCACCTTTACCTGACCTATGGCCCGGTTTCAGAGCATTGTGACCTTCCTGTCGAGGATGCACATTGGCTTGATTCGGAACTCTCCCTCGGGTTCCACCTGAATCACATCCCACTTTACCACATGGTTAGGATTATGTACATATCTCTTAAGCAAAGAAACATGAAAAACATTATGAGCCCTAATGCTAGCAGGAAATGCAAGTCTATATGCAACGGGCCCTATTCTCTCAAGCACTTCAAATGTCCCATAGTATCTAAGTGACAGCTTGGCACAACTTCCAAGCTTCAAAGAACACTTCTTTTCCCTCACTCTGAGGTAAACATGATCCCCAACACTGAACTCCTTGTTCACCCTATGCTTATATGCATAGCTTTTATGTATGTCATCTGTTGCTTTCAGATTCTTCCTGATCTTTACAACCTCTTGATCCATTTCCTTGAGCAATTCTAGCCTAAGCACAACCCTGTTCACTAGGTTATCCCAAGTCACTGGTTTCCTACACCTTCTTCCATACAAAGCTTCATATGGACTCATCCACAAGGATGCCTACTTTCCATTGTTATAAGAAAACTTTACCAAGTGTAAGTAATCTTTCCACTTGGTTGGTTTGTCCATCACATACATGCGAAGCATATCTTCAAGCACCTGATTAACTCTCTTTGTCTGCCCATCTGTCTAAGGATGGTATGCAGTGCTGAAGTTTATCTTTGTACCCAAATCTACAAACAACCCCTTCCAAAAGTTGGAAGTGAACTTGACATCTCTGTTAGAGACTATTTCCTTAGGTAATCCATGCAATCTGAAAATATCCTTCATGAAGATCTTTGCAATGTCATCAGTCTTATGCGTAGACTTAACTGGTATAAAATGCACTTCCTTTGTCAACTTGTCTACCACAACCATGATGGAATCATGTTGTCTCCAAGTCATCAACAATCCTATAATAAAATCCATGGAAATAAATTCCCATTTCCATTTCAGAACTGGCAAAGGCCGCAACAAATTTGCAGGGTGTTGATGCTCAACCTTTACCTGTTGACATTTCATACACCTCGAAATGTACTCAGCCATATCCCTTTTCATTCCTTGCCAAAAGTACTACTTTCTAGTTGTAGAAATTGTCTTCTAATATCCTGGGTAACCAAAATACAGAGCTTGATGGATTTCATCCATAACAACTCTCCTCAAACCTACTACATCTGGAATATAAATTCTACCTTTATAAGTGAGAAGTCCATCTTCTTTCAATTTATATCCCTCATACCTCTTCTCAAGACTTTGCTGCTGCAATTTGTCGTTTACCTACTCATACAATTCATCTCCATTAGCATGACTAATAATCTGCTACCTCAAATCCGATTGGCAACTACTAAGAGATGCCACATGCATTTCCTGCACCTTCCTGCCGAGTGCATCAACTACCTTATTTTCCTTTCCCTTTATGTGCTTGATTTCAAAATCAAACTCACATAAAAACTCCAGCCATCTTGCTTGCCTAGCATTCAAAGTAGGCTGATCAAACAAATACTTCAGACCACAATGGTATGTTTTGAGCTCAAATCTCCTACCCATCAAGTAGTGTCTCCACATCTTGAGAGCATGTACTATGGCTTCAAGCTCTAGATCATGGGTGGCATAGTTCTTCTCATGCTCCTTCAGCTTTCTTGACTCATAACATATCATGTGGTTGTCCTGCATAAGGACTCCTCTAAGCCCTTGTCTGCATGCATCGGTACACACCACAAAATCTTTCTCCAGATCTGCAACTTTCAATATTGGTGCACTGGTGAGAAGATTCTTCAACCTATGAAAACTTTTTTCACACCTCGATGTCCATTTGAAATTCATTCCCTTCTTTTGCAAAGAAGTGATGGCATGTGCAACTGTGGAGAATCCCTCAATGAATCTCTTGTAGTATCCTGCAAGTCCCATAAAAGATCTTACATCTGTCACATTTCTTGGAGTAGGCCAATTCAAAATGGCTTCAATCTTTTTCAGGGTCCACAGATATACCCTCCTCTGAGATAATGTGACCCAAATACTGAATTCTACCTCTATAAAAGTCACATTTTCTTAGTTTTGCATACAACTAATGCTCCCTGAGCAATTGCAATGTCAATCTCAAATGCTCTTCATGCTCTTCCTCATTCTTATAATAAACAAGAATGTCATTAAGAAAAACAAGAACAAACTTGTCCAAATATCTGCTGAAGACACTATTGATAAGGCACATAAATGTAGCTGGTGCATTTGTGAGACCAAATGGTACCACTACGAACTCATAATGTCCATACCTTGTCCTGAAGGCTGTCTTATGAATGTCTTCATCCTTTATTCTCACCTAATGGTAACTAGACCTCAAGTCAACCTTGGAAAATACCCTTGCTCACCTCATTTGATCAAAGAGGTCATCAATCCTAGGAAAAGGATATTTATTCTTCATAATAACCTTGTTCAATTATCCGTAATCAATACATAAACTGAGTGTACCATCTTTCTTCTTTACAAACAGAACTGGTGCTCCCCAAGGAGACACACTCAGTCGGATATACTTCTTTTCCAACAACTCTTGCAGTTGCATCTTCAACTCTAGAATCTCTGGTGTACTCATCATGTAGGGTGCCTTAGACACTGGTGTTGTTCCTAGTACAAGTTCAATTGTGAAATCAATGTCCCTCTTTGGATGAAGCCCTGGAATCTAATCAGGAAACAGATCCCTGAATTCTTGTAACAACTGATAGTCCTCCAACCTAGGAGTTTCATCTCCTGATGTCTCCAAAATGTGAGCTGCATACAACTGGAAACCCTTCCTACAGAACTTCTTTAACTGCATTATTGAAACCTACCGTACTGAAATCACCTTTGGAATACCTTTCACAACTACTATGTTCCCTTCTTCATTCATGCATTCGAAATTCTTATTGTAACAGTCAAGGTTTACCCTGTGAGCTTCTAACCAATCCATTCCAATGAGGACATCATAGGAACCAAGTGGTAGAACATTCAAATCTACACAAGTGACCATTCCATTCATAACCAATGGACATTTCTCTACCACTTCACTAACTTATATCTTAGTTCCAGTGGATAGCTGGACTGACCAAGAATTCCTATGCTTTACCTTCTTAAAAGCACAAATATCCACTACTCTAGGAGTAATGTAACTGTGAGTAGAACTAGGGTCAATCAAAATAGAAACAGATTTCTCAACAATCTTACCTGCAACTTCAACCACATCTGACTGGTGATCTGCTTGGCGGTCCTCCAGTGCTGCATAAATCCTAGGGACTACTCTTGCTACTTGACCCATTGTTTCTGCTTCTTGAATGTCATAAGCTGGTCTTGCACTCTCATTCTTGAGTGGACAAGTTCTGCTTATGTGGGGTCCTCCACATCTCCAACATTGAAGTGGTCCTCTATTCTGTTGTGGGTCCTTAGGCTTTTCTCCTGTCACTCCAACTGTCTTACTCGCAGCTTAGGATGGCTACTTCTACTGATTCCTGAAGTTAGAAGGTTTGAAACTTTTCTTTCTTTGGCCAAACTTCTCATTCTTCTTGTCCTTCCATCCCTTATGGTAATCCAGTTTTCCTTTGCTCTACTCATAGAAATACTTAGCCTTCCTTATTGCTTCTTCAAGAGTTCTAGGTTCATAAAACTCAATTCTATCTTTGTAAGACTGAGGTAATCCACTCAGAAAATGTTGGACCTTCACTTTTTCATCTCTGATGTATCGGACATACCTCAACAGCCCCAACAAATTATTTACATATTATTCCATGGTCCAGAGCCCCAATTTTAGCTCATGGAACTCGTTAATCTTGTCATCATAATACCTGCGAGAGAGGTATTTCTGCTTGAAATACATCTTGAATTGTTTCCACTTAAGCTTCCTTTCACTGATCCTCTTTACTTTCTTGAAGTGTTCCCACCAAATGGATGCTCTTCCATTCAGAATGAATATTGCAACTCTTGCCTTCATGTTTTCCGAATAGTCATGCACTTGAAAGTACTTGTTTATTCCAAGAAGTGAAGCTTCAACCTCTTGTCCAGTCTTTATCTCACCATCAAATGTAGGAGGTTTAGCTTTCTTAAATTCATCTCGAGAGCGATCCCTATGGTGTCTCTTTATTTTTCTTTTATGAGAAGAAGAACTGGAATCCCTGCTGGATTCTTCAGAGTCAGATGATCCACTACAATTCCTTCTCCTTCTCCTAGTGCTGCTCTTACAGCCTTCTGGCCTTGATGTACACCATCCAGAATCTATCCTTTTCTGTAAATATGTCAAACTCTGCAATATGGCAACATTCAACTGATGCTATTCTTCTTGGGCTTTAACCAAGCTTCTCATCGTGGCTGCAACCTCAGACGGTGTCCCCTGGAATCTCCTTCCATTAGACACTATGTCATCATTCCCATTACAAACATTTTCTCCCATGGCATCTTCTGCTCGCTCGTAAGAATCCCGAGCATCATACCCATCATGGGTTCTCATGACTGAACCACCTCTGGATTTACCACACTGTTCTCTCTGGAGTACTGTTCTTGGAAGTTATCTAAAGTTTTGCAAATGTGTTTGTAGCAAACTGTTAGATGCATAATATTAATATAAATCAAAATTACTTACATTTTCTTCTGGAAATTCATAAAACAACAATTATGCTAAAAACACAAAATTTTTCTCTCCCCCGTGTTCAGCCCTGTAATCCACTGACAGTCTACTAAAATTTGCTAAAACAGTTAGAATTTGCTAAGAAAATTTCCACTTCGAAAAACCCAAAGTTTCCTTCTCTTCATCGGGTCTCTTCCGCACAAATTTTTCCAGTGTTTCAGCAAGCAAATCGCCAAATTTTCGATCTGCATTGGTGACACAGAGGACTGTTCACCTATTTCCTTCCGCTGTATTGGATCTGCATCCAACTCTCCGAACCTAATCCACGATGAAATCACCCTATGCGTTGCATCGGCGATCAACTTGACTGTGCATCGGGTGCATATTCCTTTGGGAAGCCGCAATGGCGGAAAGTGTTCTTACTTCAGTTTCCGCAGGGAAACATCTAGACTTCCGATCGGCGATGTCAATGAATATTCTCCTTAAGTCTTCCACAGCCGTAAGTCTATTGGCAGTCGAACGCACTAGTTACTGTGGCGTCGAAGGGCTAGTTGACTAAGCAGCCGCAACGACGAGTCACCTTCATTGAACATTTTTCAATCGACGATCTGATCCACTAACTTCTTTCGATGGCTGACGACTCCATGACTTAGATTTTTTTTTGAAATTTCCCCTTTAGTCTTCCTTTTTGCCACTTGATCGGCTCGATTCTCTTCTTTTGTTGGTGAAATAGTTCCATTAGCAGCCACAATGGCAGCCCACCATCTTCGATCTTCTTCAGATCGGTGGCCAAATATACTGAGGCATAACCTGATCGGCATCAGCAGTTTCTTCTCGTGGAAAGGCTAGTGCTCTAAGCTTCTGGAATAGCGGACACACGAAACAATTTCTGCTTCTGATGGCCGATGTTTTCGTTAATTAGAAAAATTTTGAACTTTATTTGCTACGTCGGTGGTCGGAACCACTAAATGTTATGTGTCAACGATCGGTGCATCGACGGTTGAACTTCTAATCATCGAAGTGTGAGTCCACACCATAGCCGCAACGACAGATTGAAAACAGCTAAATTATTCCATGGTGTCGGTGAACCCAACAACTATTTTTTGCTGACGACCAACGAACACTTAGAAAAATTTCCAAAATTTTTCTTCCAACTGTCCTCCATCGGGTTTGCTTCCACCTAGCTCTCTGCTACATCGGAACCCACAGTGTTTTCTGATGAACCAATAGTTCAGACACTTAGACAAATTTTGTGAATTTTTCAGTCATTCATCAATTTCTTTTGGGCGGAAGGCAACATGCCTCTACTAACTGATTCTTCATGGCCCATAGAGGCCCATGCTTCAACCTGCAAGCTCTGATACCACATTGTAACATCCCCAACCCTCTGACTGATGAAGAGGATGCTACCATGGAATTAACCATTCGGGCACCCAACCCCATGAACATGTAAATTCATAAAATGCTGAACAAAATGCTTTGAAGTAAAACATGCATACATGATTATTTATCATACAGTGAAAGAAAACATACATTCATACAAGCATTCAACATGCTCATTATATTCATTAACAGTAAATATCATTGCAGAAGTAACATAGACCAGAATACTTATCTTATGAAAACTATTCCACAACCAGCTACGTCGCTGCAATGTTCCATCGAACCATAGGACAATGTGCTCCTTAATCTCTCAGCAACGCTACCACCCCCAAGATGAGCATGATTCCCTAAGGAATAAGGAACATGAAGGCTTACACATAGCCAAGGATACACAAAACACAGCCAAGCCAACACAGTTGGGTTTGTCATGCCATCAACAAGATAGCCAAGCCAACATGGTCAGGTTTATCAAGCCATCAAGGAGCTGGGAAAGGCTAAATGCTAAGCTGGTGAGCCCATTATAGAGATAGGAACACCTACACTAGAACTATCCTGACTTCTAAGACGCCCACACACACCCAACACAAGGAATCAGTCCCTTCACTGCTACACAGTCCCTCAGGCCCCGACTTCCCTTCCAGTGCTATTCATGGGTTGTGGAGAAGAAAGCTAGCCCTCTAGCTCTATCTGTGTGGTTTCCAAACACACCAGGTTTATCAAGCAAACCAAGCCCTCATCCCCACTCCAACACAGTCTGAAGACAAACCACTGCATACACGTAGTCACCCAAGCGATTCATAGTTTCGACAGGGGGAAAACAATTCCTGAGTCATTCTTGGCCCTATCGTGGCCAAAACGACTCCCCAAAACAATCCACAACAGCCCCAAAATGTAAAGAAGAATACTAGCAAACAAAACCTAAGGGAGACCACATCAACCCATGAATCTTGAGAAGAACGGCGGCAACCACAAATCAAGGGAAGAGCAACAGCCCCGATCTCAACATTGAAGCAGCCAGAAAGACTTACACAGATCGCAAATGGGGAAGAAAATATAGACTCCCAACCTATGCATGAGGGAAATTTGACACTTGACCTCCGGAATTTGGATGGAAAACACGCTAGATACCACTCTGTGAAAACGTCAATGATGGACGAAACGGCTCCCTCTCCTAGCTGCGTGAGACCAAACAGGAAAGGAGCCCGTGCGTGAGAAAGAACAGACAATCATCCCTGCATGAGGATGATCAGCAATGGAGAGTTGCAAATGGGAAGTGCAGGAGAGTTTTTTCTTTTCAGCACCATCGTGGAGAGAGTGGAAATCCTGGAGAGTTCGCTTCCTTTTTCCCAACGTGAGGTTCATTGCTGGTGGAGTGTGCGGGTGGGAAAGGACTGACAATCCTGCCACCACCACTCCCAAACTATAATTGCCCCAACTACTCAACAGAACATTTAAGGTGGTAGTTGGATAAGACAAGGAAAGATGGGCAAATCAAACAGGGTGGTAACACATGGATTTCTCCCCATTGGTTCAAGGTTTGACATCCCCCCCCTTATCCTTATGAGAATCATACCCATTCTCAACTTAGTTGTCGTGAACATAGCTGGTTGGATTAGTTAATTGAAGATGCATATTTACATGATGCTGAAACTAATATGTGTTGTATATCACAATATACCATCGGCAATTGCCGAACATAACACAGACAAATCGATGGTGGGGCTTTTTCCTTCAACTCTGCACCATGATTAATTACAATATATACATCATGTACATTTAATGCAATGGGGTCAAAACAGGGGTGTTACATATTGTAAGTTCCCTCTGTACCTTCTTTGTAAACATAGAATGGACCAACAAGTGATCAAATGTTTTTCTATTACGAAAGCAAGAAAAACACAAATACTACACATGAGGTCATGGATTTTGGTTTAGTAAATTTGTGCAGTCTCTTTAATTGGTGCAAATGTCAACACCAACGACTCAAAGAGAGTATTCATATTAAACACTCATGCTCAGTTTCGTTTGAGCCCTAAATTCGGCCTACAGGAAGCTTAAGATCAGTTTTATTAAATATTGTATTCAATTACAACAATATATAGATTCATCTAGATCAAGATTACTTCGAAAGTAATGATCTCTTTTACCCTACAACCATGGATTTACGGTTCAAATTACCCTACAACCAGACGCTTACAATAAACTAATAGAAATTAAAAAAACATTTTGAAAACTAATAGATTTACCTTGTCTAGATGAAGACGACAGTTTTTGCACGAACATTGGTGGCCAATTTCTGTTACCACTCATTTCGACTCCCTTCTGGTTGTTGGACTCCCCTCTCGCAAGTTGTAATGAAGCTAATGAAACCGAAATGAATGAACTACAATCAGAATCCTTTTGAGAAAATAGCAACCGTGTCAATGACATTTAGCTAGAAAACACTATCTGGTAACATTTGGGCCAAACTAATAGAAAGAAAACACTATCTGATAAGATTTGGGCCAAACTAATAAAAAGAAAACACTATCTGATCGTCAAGTTTTTTTTTATCGTGTAACTTCTTTTATTCAATATTCAAATCAAAGTAATTTGATATCTTTCACTCTATCAACTTTTGTCACATCAACACTCCGAAACCACTATGAATGTCGACAACAACGTCTCAAATTACTACTACAACCATGGATCTGAGAAATGCTATAATATGCTATAAGACACTTACTAACCTTGGATATGAGAAATGGTATAGTATGCGCCTTGTCCGAATGAAGTCGACTATTTTGCGAGGAACATTGATGGCCAATTTTTGTTACCACTCATTTTGAGTCCCCTCTGGTTGTTGGACTGCCCTCTGGAAAGCCAAGTTGTAATGAAGCTAATGAAACCGAAACAAATGAACTGTAATCTGAATCGTTAGCAAACTCAAAGCAAAATATAGGGTTTTCACATAACTATATCTGTGGCCAGAAATAGGGTCATTCGTTAACTGTGTAGAAAAACCGTGTCAATTTAAGCATTCTATTTTACCACGTTTGGTTCCAAAAAAAGTATTTAATTAATTCCAAATCCCTCGAAATTTGGAAGTTCAAGTTTTGATGAGTGGCGAAGTTTCAGGTACAGCTAAATATACCAATGACTTAGGATTTAGAAGGGGTTGAGATGGACTTTGACCTGAAAAATAAAAATCACTGAATTTTGATAAAAAATGCAGAGAGATAAAAAAAACTTAGAAGGGGTTGAGATGGACTTTGACCCAGAAAATAAAAATCACCGGATTTTGATAAAAAATGGCGGAGAGATAAAAAAGAAGTGGTGTCTTTAAACTTGTTATTTATGTATAAAGTAATCTTTTAAATATGGAAGTCCATGATTTAAGGATAAGTTATGTAAGGATTGAAATAGGTCAGCAATATTAAAGGAGAAGTTAAGTACCCTTTGAAAATAAAATTGAATGAGAACTTGTGCGGAAAATCTAGGAAGGATTTATTGGGCATCTTGAGTTCTTTGATGAATATCTTCAAGAAGAGTCTCTCTCATACATTAGGGTTTCTCTTTTGGAGATGCATACTTTCTTAGGGTTTATTTTTTTCATTTTGGTAAAGGTATGGTTCTAGCATGTGGGTTTCTCTTCTAATGGTACATGTCTTTCATAGACTAGGGTCCATCTTGGTTCCTTGAAAATAGTATGGACCTTGTGTATGTGTTAGAGATTTCTTTTTGGTGAAATATTGTTTATAATCTTGTGTAGACTATGATGATTATCTTGCAAAGAAAGTGGTGATCTTTCATTGATTATAGTGACCTTGCCTAGTTATGATGATGGTTGCATAGATTATGGTGATGATCTTGGTATATACCATGGTGACGATCTTTACATAGATTAGTGTGATGTTATCATATATTATGGTGATGATCTTGACATAGACTATAGTGATATTTTCATGCATTATTATCTAAGGTTCATATTGGAATGACTTAAGGTTGCTCTTGGAATAACCTAGGTTTTGAAGGTGATAACTATATTAATGGTTGAAGAAGCAAACAAATTGTTTCTATAGGTGATCGTTTCTAGGAATTAATTCCACTCTTTGGAGGCATATTTTCATCCTATCCTTGAATGTTTTATTGTAGATTTAAAGGATGGTTTTTCTCCAAATTTAAATGTTATATTGCACATATGTTTTGGCCTTCTTCATAAAGGGTTTGCTCCAAATTTAAATGTTATAATGCAGATATGTTTTGGTCTTATCCATGAAGGTTTTTGTTGCATATTTGAACGTTATCTTGGAGGAAGTTACTTACACATTTTGAGTGTATATTTGAGGCATGTATAGGTTGTCACAATGAAGTGATTGTCATAGTGACCATGACAAGGAGAGTGAGAGTGATATTGATTATTACAGTGAGTTCCAATGATATTGACAATGGTAGTGACATGAATCGTGTGAATACAGTAATTGTGTCAAGACAATGATAGTGTGAATACAAGCACATGTTTAAGTTGATAGAGACACTAATATAGGTACATGTTGATAGAGACAGTGACAATAACATGGACATATAAACTATGACATACATAGCTTAGCATTCTTATTCATATCATGGTGGAAGGACAAGGAAAGGAGAGGGAGTTGCAGCTTCCTTCTAGTTGGAACTATAAAATTAAAGAGTTTTTTCTTCCTTCAAGTTGGAGCTAGAGAATATTGGAATTTGGTGCATCCTATGAATGTAATATTCTTATTATATCATAAAAGAATTTCATGGTTTTCCATCATTTAGGCTTCCACATAAGATCTTTTGTCCACTATGTAAGATTTTATGTAATAATGAATGAAATATTAATGGTTAATGTTATATGATGTGATTAATGTTTGAAATGGTAAAAATGTTTCAATACTAATTCAACCCCCCACTCAGTATTTTTGAATATTCCAACAATTGGCATTAAAGGAGGTTCATTCATAACAATAAAATAGCAAGAAACGAGATCTATGGAGCACACATTGATGCATATGAAAATATCTTCTCTCCCAATGGAGCTCCAAAGCTTTATCATTCAAATTATTAGTGCTGGAACATAATGATGAGATTATATTTAGAAGCACATGTTTGTGGCATCTAGAAATATGTTTTGAATGGTTAGGCCTTCCCTTAAATACCACAAAAAATAATATCCAAGAAGGAGTTAAGAAATAAAACCGTAACGACAATGGATACCATCTTGCATTGACTATCTAATTCGATGAAAGATAATGTTAGAAAGTGTACATTCGAGCTAAAGAAATCACATAAAAGCTACAATATCTCTATAAAAATGGATCTCTACATTAGGAACATGAATACAATCAAAAGGAAAGGTCGTATACAGAAAGTGGAGAACATCTAGAAAAATATGATGAAGTTATTGAAAACAAGAGAAATACATCACAAGATGAAGAAGACCGATAAAATTAACAGGTAATATAATTTGAAGGAGAACTCATTGAATATTTAGATGAATTGAGGAAATAAAGCATGGAGAACAATATTTTAATGGATCAACATCAAAGGAATCAGGATAAAAATACATTTTGAGATTAAGAGGATAACACTAGTTAAGAAAAATTAGGAAATTAACTAGGAGAGAAGGAGGAAACATGTAAAGAAAAGGAAAATACTTGTGAAGAACAAGAAGTTCAAATTGCCTCCTTAAAGAGAGAATTGAAGAAAGTGAGTTTGGAAAACATGGAAGATGAAGAGAAACTAAAAAACATAATCATTTACTAAAAAGTGAGTTGCAAAAATATAATGAGGATGATCTAAATTCAAAAGGACAAATGGAAGACAATGTTGAGGAATCTCAAAAGACCATCATTGGTTTGAGAATTTAAATAGGAGAAGCTAAGAAAAATGAAGAATACCTAAGAAGTCAACTTCAAGTGAAAAAATAGAAATTTCAAAGGAAAGAACTTGATATTGTTTAACTAAAAGGATATGTGGACAAGGCAGTTGTTGATTTAAAAAAAAATTCAAAATCTAAGAACACCATTGAAGAAATTGAAAGGTCATAAGGAAAGTGAAGAAAAGGATAAGAGTTATGAAAATTTTCTCAAAAACTATCATCAATGAAAATACTACAAAGGAAGAAGTCATGGCCCGTAAGATTGAAGGAAGAATGGATACATAATAGCAACACCACAAAGAAGACCCTTTTCTCACACGTACGAAAGTTTTTTTTTTGGTTTTTTTTTTCATGTAGCAATTTGTTTTGGAGATAGGGATTGATATTGCAAAGGTTATGGACAAAATGTTGAATCAAGAAGTAGAGGAGTACACATGAACTACAATGGTGAATGTTATAATTTCCACAATTATGTACACATGGAAAGATATTGTAGAAGTATGATGAACAAAATTTTTGAAGGATAAAAATTCCACAACTATGGACACATAGATCATGACTAAAGAATCATGATGGAGTCATCCATGAAAGAAAATTCTCATTTCAAAGTCTAGGAGAAAAAGTCATAAGGATAGAAGGAAGAATCTTGAGGATTGGTCCTCTTGATAAATGATAAAATTCCAAAAGTTAAGACATGAAACCAAATCAATTCTCTTATCTTGGCGATGGATAGCATATTTAATAAAAGTAGAAACATCCCTAGGGTCTAACAAGGAAAGGAATACTTTGGATTGCATGTTGAAGTTGTTAGAGGAAAGAAGGAAGATGAGGTCAATAGATAATTTCTAGAGGACATACATACAACATTTGGTAAGTCAATAAATAAAAATAAATCAACAAGTAAAAATAAAGGAGGAATGATTACACATAGCAATCCTAAAAAATGAAACAATACAATCTGTTCCAAACAATCTAGCATAAGGGAATGCTAGTATCATGGATCAAGTAACATGCAAATAATATCAAAGAAAATTTAGTAGAGTGGCTTGGTACATAATTCAAGATCACACGGAGATCCTTATACTTCAAAAAGATTCAAGAAATTACCGAATCTACAAAGGATTCAACATAGTTATAAGACATTAATAGTCATGATTAAAGTTACCCTTTACAAATGGGAGACAATTTGCATCAAATGAAAGTCCTAGAAAAGAAGCATCTTGATGGGGGCGCCAACATAATCCTAGGGGGAGTAGGTAAATAAAGTTTCTTCACTATGTTGATATTAATGTTAAAATGAGACAGAGAGTTGTTTGAAAGTTGAACAAGAGGGGGAATTGTTTGAAAGTTGTTTTTTATTGGTGTCAATGGGTTCAAGTGATCTATGTCATTGATGTTGAGTAATATTATTGTAGTCATTGATGTTAAAGTGATAATAATGATGTGGTAGAAATGATGAGGATGTACCAATGATCATGTTGATGTGGAAATAGTTGAGGAAGATTGATTAAGTAATGTTGAATAATCCTTAAGGCTACTAAAGAATTTGTCTCACAACCATGAAGATGACAAATGTTGGTTATTGTGTAAACAACATTCATTTGTTTTTATGGATTCAATACATAAGATTTGAAAGTACATTAGAATGTATTTTATTCATGTTTATGAATCATGTTGAAACCATATCAAATTGTTACAAAATGTATTTTGGAAGAGACATGTTGTTCAATGGTAAATGAGATCATGGTATGTGTAAATGGTAATGAATATACACCCCGCCCCCCAACTGAAGATGTGTTAATTTTATGAAAATGAGTAAGGGAATATGACACAGAGAGGAAATTTTCAAAATTCATTCATTTTCTAGAATTTAAGGAATTACATGGTTAAAGATTAGAAAACAACAGACCTCTACTTACCCAAAAGGATTATGAGTTGTGCAATCGAGATGTGGTTTATGTTGCTACTAGATCATAGACTGTGAAGTGAAGAAACCTAAACTGCTTGGTTGTATGAATCAAAGATGAAAGAATAAAGTGCGAACTATGGTATTCAAATATGGCTGGAAGTATGCTGCTACAAAACTAATAAAGGATTCATGAAAAGCATATAGTATTCACCTGCTACAAAATCCAATGTACAATTCTTACCATGCAAATAAATGTGTCTATGTCGAGCATGGAAAGAAGTCATTGGATTACCGGCCAGTGATGGATGTTGTTAACCAATGCGAGGAAAAATCACCATTGATGTCAATGAGTGCCAAGCTACCCAAGTACATCTTGCGAAGTACGAATAAATGAGTTGATGTCAATCCACTTACAAGATCTAATGATCAAGGGACATTGATGTAGTTCCATGATTATTAGCGAGATAAATTTACATTAGGGAATACAAGCCTTGAGGTACTCAAAATGAACTCTATTCTCTATCCCAGATAAGGTGCTGAGGTCGATGGGGAAAGACTGGTTGAAAGGTGGGCCTTAGGGAATCCAACATCAGTAAACACGATTTGTACAAAATGATTGGTAGGAATATAGATAAAGGATCCCATGATCAAACTATTTTTATAATAGAAAAAACACAATTAGTTATGAAACGAGAGCTGAATGGTTTTATTCATAAGGAAAAAGATGAATTGAAGATGAAAAAAATGTATGCATCTCAGAAAAGTAGATATGTGTGAAGTCACGAGATAATAGTGATGGATAAAACTTTCATTTCAACTACATAAGAAATGACAAAGTGGAATCCAACATGGATTACTCATAAGATTATAAGGAGAGGGGTAAATTAACATATCATGATGCAATCGATTTTCTGAAAAGTTTCTTATGGCAAAAAATGGTATGACATGCGTGATTGGAAACTCAACTCCATCAAGCCTCCATGACGCATGCTTTTTCAGAGAGGATTTGTGATTCTTGAAAATCACTTTTGCATGAACAATTTTTCTCGATCGTCTTTGAAAACCTGTAAAAAATTAGCACTTATCTTGCAATAAAATGTGAGAGCATCGAAAAACATAGATTGCAAGAATAAATTCTAGATACATAAATCAAAAATAAAATGCATTTTTTTTTATCGATTGGTCGCGACACGTCTTTGAAAATATTATTCATTAAGATCCGTGACTTGAAAACTCATTTTAGCATGAAAAACATAAAAAAAACATGATTTTAATGTTTCAAGAAATGAAAGGTCCATTTGCAAAAGTGATTTTAATTTTTTAATTTTTAATTTTATGGTTTTTTCTAATTTTATGTTTTGCCTAAGTTTTTTATTTTTCTTTTACTTCAATTTTTTTGTATTTTGAATTTTTATAAGTGTATTCATTTCTAGAGAAAATAAACTAGAAAATTAAGAAAAATAAACTATAAAGCTATTGTTTTTTTCTTTTTCCCTTTTTTTTAACTATTAAAACAAAAAATCATCTTCACTAATATAAAATACAAATTAGATGTTACAACTACCCTTTGTGTTTTTTTTTAAATTATTTAAAAAAAATCATATTCACTGATATAAAATCCAAATTGGATATTACAACTAGCCTCTCTACTTAAACAAAGAAAATAACAAACTCTAGCTAGTATGATCTCCTAGTTTCTGGTGCATTACTCTTTCTTCAGCACAATCAAAATAAATCAAATTTACAGCCTGTGGATTACAAGCGAATCATATTTGACTGTTTTTGCACCATGCCAAGAAAAGATAAAGAAATATACCAAAGTAGGCTTCCTATCGATTTGATTGGGATGTGGTCATTATTCATTTGTCAACAAAAATTGATGAATCCTGTGTAGAGTCCAGGCTCTCCTCTATCCTCAAGGATAAGACTACATGAAGTCTATTATGTTTCTTCTTAGTACAAACACGACCAGATCGAGTTTCATAAAGATATGGATTTCCTTCAGGGGCCTCGAGAAAGAATACTTGGATTGGAGAAAAGGAACATTATTTTGGTGGCATCCTTGCCCCACCTAGATCCTGCACATAACATCGAAAATTTGTTGAGTAAAATAGTTGTCATTGATGTCAAATGAGTTATCAGAAGTCAAAGATATGGTGGTAGACTGAAGGTTTTAGGTATCCAGAATAACAAAGGAATAACCCTGTTATAGGTTGTAGGTTTGCAGGTTGAATGAAAAAAAAATAACTATGTAGCAAGTTGAACGAATGAGATTGATTATCCAAGTAAATCGACGACTCACAATGTTGTTGCTAAATGAACTAGTGCATAGGTTAACAACATGATAAGTAACAATTTTCCACAACAATAAAAATTGAACAGGTTATATAAGTCCCGCACTAGATCCGACGATTAAGTATTCATTTTGAGAGTTAGGTGGAAAAGCGCAAATTTTACAGAAGATCAAAGATCAAACGACTAAGATTAGTTCTGATAAAAAAGATCTAAGGTGCAGAAGAAAAACATGGAAAATGAATTGCGAAAGTAACGTTTAAATATTTTATGAACCCACAATCCACAACCCATAATCCAGAATATCGAAGGTCAAGAAAGACTTTGCAAGAGATCGACGATGTGGAAGAAAAATTGTGGAAAGAAGCTTATGGAAAGGATCTTGCAGAAACGAGCTTGCAGAAAGGATCTTGTAAAAAGGAGCTTGTGGAAAGGAGCTCGTGGACAGTGCATATATGATTTCAGAAAATGTTACATCCCGCATCCCACAATTTGGAGATCGACGCTCGAGAAGAAACCCAATGAAGATGAATTGTAGGGAATCATTGAAATGGAAACTTGGTTTGGAAATATGATTTAAAAATGGAAATATGTAGAATAGATCAACGGTCTTGAGATATTTAGACAAAACATCAACTATCTGGATTGTATCTAGTGAAGAAGATTACGAATGCACCAGAAAACGATAAATAAGGCAACAAAAATGAATTCTGAGCTATGGAAAGAAAGAAACATCTCCTTTTATGAAGTTATGCGACGATTGAATGGGTAGATGATGATTGGTTGTGTCTATAAATAAATATTCACGATCCAAAATGAAAGAGCAGAGATATGGAGAGATTTGTTGATACGAAATAGGTATAGGGTATTTAAATAAATGAATGTGTAAATAATTAAGTGTCTCTATTAGTAAGCTAGACATAGTCCAAACTAAATAGCTTACAACTATTTCAAAATACTAAGAAAATCATATCAAGGTGGCAGGGTCGTGCTAGGGCAAGCCACAGTTTTGTAGGGGGTCGAAGCCTCCTTGCAGTCGTAGTTGGAGAATAGGGTGTCATAGAATCCTTTTTTGTTGGAGTAGGCAGAAAACCACAGGGGTGTTGTAGCATCCTTGTATGTAGTTGCAGGAAAAAACTAGGGTGTGTTTAGCATCCTTTATGTAGTAGCAGATAAACAATTTTGTAAACTTCATCTTATTTATGAGTTTGTGTTGGTGATTTTCTCTTTGAGGTTTCCACGATAAAATTTGTGTCTTCATTGTTGATTTTTTTGTATTTTATTTATGAAAAAACAATACTGATTCACCCTCCCCCTCAGTATTGTGAGATAAACCAACAATTGGTATAAGAGTAGGTTTCTTCACAATAGTTTAACCAATGGAAGGAAGATCCCATCCAAAAATCACAATGGATCAACAAGAAGGATTGGACACTAACAAACGTCCACTATTTACTGGAGAAACTTATGCTTACTAGAGTGTAAGAATGAGGTGTCATATGATGTCCCTGGGATGGAAGGTTTGGGAAGCAACATAAAGGAGCTTAAAATAGGAAATGAATACCCTATAGACATAGTTGAACTAGGTGAATATGAAGGTAATTCCAAATACCAAAATGCAATATTAAATGGTTTAACAAACTTGGTATTTACTAAAGTTATGCAATACACATTTGCCAAACAATCTTGGGACAAGTTGAAAATTATCTATGAAGGAGAGTCAAAAGTCAAAGAATCCAAACTTCAAACATATAAATGTCAATTTGAAAGTATCAAAATGAAAGAAGAAGAGAATATTGGTGAATAACTTATTCATGTAGATGAACTTGTTAATGCGATCATGGGGCTTGGAGGAAAATTAAAAAAATAAGAAGTGGTAAGCAAGGTACTAAGAACACTACAAATGAGATATTACCCAAAGGTATCTACATTAGAAGAATGAGATGATCTCAAAATGGTAACAATCGGTGAGTTACATGAAATTCTCATTGTGTATGATATGAGAACAGAACAAAATGGATCTTCAAGAAAATAAGAAGCCTTTAAAGACTCCTTAAAAAAATCAATAAGAAAACCCAAATGATGAGGAACCTTTTTTCATTAATAAAATTGAGAGAGGGACTAGAAAATAGAAAGGGAAGTTACCTTTAAAGAGTTTTAATTCTAGAAGGATTGGACATTTTTCCAATAAATACAGCTACACTAAACAAGATGAGAATGAAGATAAGGAAACTTCAAAGTTCAAAAAGGGTAAACCAAGAAACAAGAAAAAACCCTATGAGAAAAAGAAAATTTTGTACGAAGATTCAAATGGAAGTGAAGTGGAAGATACTAAAGTTTTATTTATGGTTTTATATACTCAAGCCTGAAATAGTGACACAGATGTGGAAGGAGAAGTAGACCTAAGAGATGAACTTGTTAGCGCCCTTGAAGAAATTGAGAAATGTAGGAAAAAAAATAGACAGTCAAATCTTGTCATTAGTCAGTTTGAATCTCAACTTCTAGATGCCAAAAATGTTGAGGGGTACCTAAATATACAACTTAAAAGAATAATACAAGAGTCTAAAAATCTTGTAGAATAAATCATGCAATTCAAGAGAAAGCTTGATGAAGGATCTATCAAGTCAAAGTTTGAGAATATCTCAAGGATTATAGATGAAATTTTGATTAGCCAAACACCATCAAGTGATAAGTCTGGTTTGGGGTTATTTAAAGAAAAGAAGCCAGAGAGTTTTTCTGTTACAAATCAAGAAGGAAGTAAGAAAAGATATGCTGAAATACTAAAGACTCCATCTAAAAAGGAAAGAAGCAAGAAACCAGGATTAAATTCTCAAGATAAAAATAATATAGCACCCAAGAGACCAAATAGATATCTACAGATCTTTTTAGGTCAGTTTTTTTCTTGTAATAATTTTTGTCATAAAGCCTTAAATTTCAAAACTGAAAGAAGGGTTTCTGAATACAAGAAGAAGCCATCAATTAATAAGATGAAGGGAAATAAGAATATTTTTACACTACTCCAAAAATATGATATAGAATGTTACAAGTGTAATAACCATGGACATATGGAAAAATATTGTAAACTGAATATTCCTAGAAGTAATACTGTTGAAATCAAGATGAAGAACACCAAACAAATTAAGTATTGGAAATATAAGGAAGAAATGGAAAGTTCCATGATTGCTATATGTGTAATAGAAAGAAAAAACTTATGGCACTTGGATAGTGTTTGTTCAAAACATATGACCAGCGAGTCAAGCAAACTCATAAACCAAAAGATAATAAGGGAAAAGTCACTTTTGGAGACATCCTATCTTCTGAAATAATTGGCAAAGGAACAACTATTGTCAACAGCAAGATCAAAGAAGAAAATGTTTTGATAGTTGAAAACCTCAAGCCTAATCTTCTCAATGTAATTCAAACATGCGACCATGTTATAGCTGATTTTACCACTCCAGGTGAATCACACTTGTATGGCCTTCCCCTGTCCCTTTGCAGACTCTTTAGACCCCTTGGACCATTTTTTGTCCTTTGATGTTTCCTTGACCATCCCCATAAACATGTGAAAATTCATATACGCAACTTTTAAACCCCTAATCGCGTATATACATGAGTTTGATTCCTAAAACCACATACATCGGGATGTGTGCATAATCCAAATCCTTTTGGAGTTTCCCTTGACATGGCCCCCAACTCACTTGACTCCTGGCCTTCCATATGCCTTGAGATTGCTCAGATTCGACCTTTCATTACCCCTTTGAAAAGCTATATAAGGAACTCTTTGGTACATTGAAGGCATAAGAGAGAATTGAGAGCAAAGAAACTATAGTCCATTGTTTCCAGAACTTGTGCTTGAGTCTGCATACCTTTTTCCCTTGGAGCACTTTTGTGTTCTTCCCAAGCTTTCCTTTTGCTTGTGAGCTTGCTATCGAGAGATGGAGGATTGAGGTGGTGGAGGCCCAAGTGGGGGATTCATTTTCTTCAATTCACAGACGTGCCGGTAGAGGTTGTATCCATTGTAATCTCTTATTTTATATTAATAGAAATATCTTTTCCTGTCCAATAATGTATGTTTGAATGAACATTTCATCCATGGGTGATTTCAAATGCTTATACATTGTTGATTATATATGCTAGAATAGATATAACACCAATATATATAGTATGCTTGTCTTGTTTACTTGTTGTTGAGGAAGTGATTTATCAATTCAAGTTGAAGTTGGAAAGCTCAATGGGGATCTACTTCAACCGTCCGGAATAAGGTACAAGGTCTGATCCTTTAGTATTAGATATTTAATTTCTATTGCATATTGGAAAGGATTGATTTCTGGAGTCAAGCTGTCTGTTGTGGTACCCCAAGCCATAGGAATTTCTCTCCATAATAGAATTGGTGACTCCACTGGAGAGAAATTCTGTTACGAACAAAGATTCCTATGGCTTGGGGAACCACAACAAACAACTTGACTCCAGAAATCAATCCTTTCCAATATGCAATAGAAATTAAATATCTAACACTAAAGGATCAGACCTCGTACCTTATTCCAGATGGTTAAAGTAGATCCTCATTGAGATTTCCAACTTTAGCTTGAATTGATAAATCACTTCCTCAACAATAAGTAAAAAAGACAAGCATACTATATATATTGGTGTTAGATATATTATAGAATATATAATCAACAATGTATAAGCATTTGAAATCACCCATGGATGAAATATTCATTCAAACATACATTATTGGATAGGAAAAGATATTTCTATTAATATAAAATAAGAGATTACAATGGATACAACCTCTGTCGGCACGTCTGCGAATCGGAGAAACCGAATCCCCCACTTGGGTCTCCAACACCTCAATACTCCATCTCTCGATAGCAAGCTCACAAGCAAAAGGAAAGCTTGGGAAAAACACAAAAGTGCTCCAAGGGACAAAGGGATGCAGACTTAAGCACAAGTTCCAGGAATAATGGACTATAGTTTCTTTTCTCTCAATTCTCTTTATGCCTTCAATGTACCAAAGAGTTCCTTATATAGATTTTCAAAGGGGTAATGAAAGGTAGAATCTGAGCGATCTCAAGGGATATGGAAGGCCAGGAGTCAAGTGAGTTAGATCCATGTGAAGGAAAACTCCAAAAGGATTTGGATTATGCACACATCCTGATGTACACAGTTTTAGGGGTCAAACTTGCGTATATACGTGATTAGGGGTTTAAAAGTCGTGTATATGATTTTTCACATGTTTATGGGGATGGTCAAGGAAACATCAAAGGACAAAAAATGGTCCAAGGGGTCTAAAGAGTTTGCAGAGGGACAAGGGAAGGCCATACAAGTGTGATTCACCTAGAGTGGTAAAATCAGCTATAACAGATGCCCCCTAATGTGTGAGGTCAGAGGGGTCATACGATGGCCGAAATACATTATAAGTGCATCCCAGAAGTGGAGTGATGAAGGATCCCAAATGGAAGACCAGCCATCCAATCAACATATTACAATGATACAACTCTACACATATTGCAAATACATATAGCAGTCTTGGATACATAAGAGTACAATGGCCATGAATAGGCATGATACAAGATATCACATAAGTGGTCATCACCACATACAATATACATAGATCAAAATATCCATGAAGAAGATATAAAAAAGATCATGATCTCTATAATGGCTGAAGAGATATAATGGATCAAGATCTCCATAATAGCTGGAAATGTCTGACATATACTGGAATCAAGTCATGAGAGCTGAAATCTCATGAACAGTGGCACGATCAAGAAGGTAGCATATAAGAGATGCCACCAATCTGGAAGGTCTTCTACACAAACCGCTATGAGTACATGTCCTACTATGTTAATAGAGGCATCAAGGTTGAACATAGTAGTCCATCGTCTGATTACCGGTCATTGATGTATACCATTAATAGATGCTAGATCACCCACCGATAATGAAAATGGGAATCAAGGTACTAGAGTGCAAGCTAACAAGTGTGAATAGATGTGTTGAGGTCAAACAATTGAGAGGATTTATCGATCAGGGGACATTAATGTATTCCCAAATACTGTCTATGGTGAGAGAACCTGCCACTGATGGCTGCAAGTCTCAAGGCACTCAAAAATGACTCTAGATTCTAATCCCAGAATAAATGATATGAAGTCAATGGGATGAAATCTGTTGGAAGGAGGGCATTAAGGAATCCCCCATCATCCAACATGAGGTACTCAGCAAAGCTGTATAATGTGGAAGGACTTGATCATAAGGTGCACGAACCAGTACCTGTATTGGGAATGGCCGACATGCAAAGTCAAGATATATAAGGAATGGCCGACTCAGGTTTCAACTTCCTTCAAACAAGAGAAAAATGGCATATGGTGACTTACATAAAGGTAGCATAGACTCGATATATGAAACTGGGATATCTCTGCGACATAGGAGGCATCGACAGAGGCTCCATGGGGACTAGAAGCTTAACCAGTCGATGGAGATAAACTCAGAAAAAAAGAGTATAGCTCCTAAAGTCAAACTATAAATGCAACCAATGGATGTGATATACAATGCTCTATTCGAAGGCGACACGACTCGACAGCTGCCAAAGATAACATCTTTCCTTGTCCAAATTTTTGGTTTTTTTATTTTTTTGGACTTTTTCAAATATTTAAAAAGCTTGAAAAAGAATAAAACTACTTTATAGTTACAGACTAGGAGGAGACGAGTGTCATAGGGGCAAACAAACTAGTTCCAAGCAGTGGACCATACCTATGCTCAATGCAAGGATACATGTGTAGGATACCGACACTCGGGGGAAAATCCCCTCCCGGTAAAAATAGGGAATCAAGTTGCAAAGGATATATAAAATGGCTCTGCATGGCTATACATGAGACAATCTTAGGCTATATGGCTGAAAATCAATGTCAGGGAAGCCGGCATAAGGCTCAATAAGGCAGGAAAAGCTCATGCAAATGCAATTACAACTTGACATAAGGGAGTCCTGAGGGGAATAGGTTAGCAAAAGATCAAGAGTACGAGGCTCTTACGAAATGTCATGGAAATCCTATAAAATGGACTCCCAGACCTAAGAGAGGACTCACAGCATGGGTACCAAACGCAAAGGGGAGCTAACTAGGACACCCATGTATAGGAAATCTCTACCATTCACATAGTACCACTTCTAACAGCAGCATGAACGTTAATTGATACCATGGAATGGGTTCGTACCTAAGGTTAAGATGGAATGGTCATAAGGAAATTCATAAGTACAAGCGGATGTGAAATCCTAACCTATATGTAGTTCATACATAATACCTGTGATAGGCACGAACAGGTCAAAACCTCGGAGAGATTGTAAAAACACTGGACCCGACATGACAACCATATTAGTCCAAAATAACCCAAAATAGTCAATAAAGAATCCAAACTATAGGGAATAGGGAGGAATGATCATGACAACTGAACCCAAAGGAAATAATGCGGTGAACGATGGGACATGAAAAAGGAAAGTAAGGTGTAGACCCAACATTCACGCATCCACTACCACCCTCGTGAGGGTAAGCACTAGTGTAAAGACTGAGCGAAGGGAATACAAATCTTCCACAAAATGAGTAGAGGATGGAATATAACCATTCCCAAATCTATAAGCATGGTAAGGGGCTGTGATTCCCCCAAGTCTAACACCAAGGTCCATACTAGGACCAAGGACGGGCGATAGGATACCAGGCATGCCGAAAATAAAAGAACCCAAACTCAAGAGAGCATAAATATACTCAAGTAACCATGATCCCAAAGGACAACTAGCGCACAAAGAGCACACACCTAAGAAAATATACAGCCAAAATACAAGCAAACCAAGGGCAGGATATGTGAGCTCCCGAATGCAGCAGGTAGGTTTCACCTAGGAGAGGCTAAAAAATATCATACACTACAAGCAGAGGTACATAACCAATTATAGTGGCCCTCAACTTCAACTCATAAAGTGACTATGCTGTTCGACCCCTACCTAGCTGGGACACCTGCAAAATAACCTCTACAAAGTACCCCCTCGATAACCTAGGTAAAGAAACTAAGGTCACCTCAATATAATCAATGCTCAGGTAGATAGTTTCAGGCGGGATTGACCGTATTGGCAGGGTAGTAAATCTCAAAACTCTCAAAAGAGCCCCCAGATATGAATACAATCCTAGAAATATCTCTAATGCTACTCAGTTAGGAGTAGGGGTCATTCCAATCAATAACCGCTCCCACTACCTCGTGCTTAACTCCCTTGTAAGAGGAGGATCCTGAGAAACACTAATTATACCAAGGAATTTCACACTCTCACCTGGAAAGACACATACATGTTGTTGTTTAGCGGTCTTGGAGAATTTACTCACCATGAACTATTATAAGACCGTACAACCTAATCTTGTTGGTGAACCCTATAAAAGAAAAATGTGTAGTTCATTTTAAATTATGCGTTGATTTTAATTGGCTATAATTACTCAAAGGGAAATGGCCATGCAACTAATGACGTTATGACTCAGCAGTGAAATAAATATGCACACCATAACAAACAATGCTAAGTGCAATCTTTGTCAAATGAAAAATAGGGTATGCCACTACATGAGATGCATAAATATATATTCCTTTCCGATTGCCAATGTAATCCTTCCTATATGAAAGCCTAAACACAACTCTCATCCAAGCAATACAATGCAAGTACCTCCTCAAATCCATATCTAAGATGCAACTACTTTGTATTTTTCAATATAAAAGAATGAAAAAAGCAATAAAAGTCATCTAAAACTCTCAGTCTCTACAACAAGTATAAAACACAAGCCCAGCAAGACACCGAGACAAAAAGAGTAATGCACTAATGGCAAAACAAAAAGGATAAATGACTAAAACTACTTTCAAAGAAAAATCAATGAAAGGGAAGTCTCTGGTCACAAAAGAAGCATCCAGCAGACAACATCAGACCCAAGAAAGACCCAACCACACTCACAACCCACCCAACAAATTCCCACAACATCAAACTCACCAAAAGGGAGGATGTACATGACTATTGAAATAACAGCTGCGTATATATTGGACTTTTTGCCAAAAATCCACGTATGTACGTGACTTTTGGCCAAAAACCTGTGTATAGAGAGAAGGTAGTGGTAAAAAGTAGGCCAAGGGTCAAACAAATAAATGGGAGTGTTAATGAATGAACATACTATAAAATGCAACACATAAACAAGGAGAAACAAAGAGCAAGTCAATAATATCAAGCACATTGTGCCCCCAACCCCAAATAAAAACAAGGAACATCCCTAGCAGAGTTTCCAATTCTGTTACGGAGAGAAATTCCTATGGCTTGGGGTACCACAACAGACAGCTTGACTCTAGAAATCAATCCTTTGCAATATGCAATAGAAATTAAATATCTAACACTAAAGGATCAGACCTCATACCTTATTCTAGACGATTGAAGTAGATCCTCGTTGAGCTTTCCAACGTCAGCTTGAATTGATAAATCACTTCCTCAACAACAAGTAAAAAAGACAAGCATACTATATATATTGGTGTTATATCTATTCTAGCATATATAATCAACAATGTATAAGCATTTGAAATCACCCATGGATGAAATATTCATTCAAACATACATTATTGGACTGGAAAAGATATTTCTATTAATATAAAATTAGAGATTACAAAGGATACAACCTTTGTTGGCAAGTCTGCAAATCAGAGAAAGTGAATCCCCCACTTGGGCCTCCACCACCTCAATCCTCCATCTCTCGATAGCAAGCTCACAAGCAAAAGGAAATCTTGGAAAGAACACAAAAGCGCTCCAAGGGACAAAGGGATGCAGACTCAAGCACAAGTTCAGGCGACAATGGACTATAGTTTCTTTGCTCTCAATTCTCTCTTATGCCTTCAATGTACCAAAGAAATCCTTATATATCTTTTCAAAGGGGTAATGAAAGGTCGAATCAGAGCGATCTCAAAGCATATGGAAGGCTAGGAGTCAAGTGAGTCGAATCCATGTCAAGGAAAACTCCGAAAGGATTTGGATTATGCACACATCCAGATGTATGCAGTTTTAGGGGTCAAACCCACGTATATACGCGATTAGGGGTTTAAAAGTCGCGTATATGATTTTTCACATGTTTATGGGGATGGTCAAGGAAACATCAAAGGACAAAAAATGGTCGAAGGGGTATAAAGAGTCTGCAGAGGGACAAGGGAAGGCCATACAAGTGTGATTCACCTAGAGTGGTAAAATCAGCTATAATAGACCAAGAATACATTTGTATATTTGACTCAAAAAAATGTGAAATCAAGAATAATAAATAAGGAAAGGTCATTGGCATTCCTATGGGAAATAAAAATAATGTATACACCTTGGAAAATGAAAACCAATGCTACTTAAGTATGGTATAATAAAGTTGGCTATAGAACAAAAGGTTGGGACATTTAGGTTTTGAAAATCTTGCCAAAATAAGCATGAATGAAGATGTAAGAGATCTACCAAAGATTGTAGTTCCTCTAAACTCTGTGTGCAAACATTGTCAACATAGGAAGAAACCAGAGCCAGATTTAAAATAGAAGAACATATGACCTCACACCCTCTGGAAATAATACACACATACCTATGTGGACCAACTAGAACTAAAATCCTAAAAGGAGATTGCTATTTCATGTTTCTCATTTATGATTACACAAGGATGACCTAGGTGACATTCCTCAAGGAAATATTAGAAGCTTTTGAAAAATTTAAAATCTTCAAAGCAATGGTTGAAAATGAGTCGGTTATGAAAATTAAGTGTCTTAGATCAAATAACGGGGGAGAATTTGCCTCCAATGAATTCAATGAGTTCTGTGAAGGTCATGGAATTAAGAGGCAATTTTTATCTACAAAACCTCCTCAGCGGAATGGGGTTGTTGAAAGGAAAAACATAACAGTCCAAGAAGCTTCTAGAACTATGCTCAATGAAGGAAAACTGACAGATTAATTTTGGAGAGAAGTTGTATACACAAATGTATATATACTTAGCACAGGACAACTCAGAGTGAATAAGGATAATACCCCCTACGAATTGTGGTATGGAAGACCAACCTCAATCAAATATTTTAAAGTGTTTGGAAGTAACTGTTACATCAAAATAAGCGAGGATGAACTTGGAAAGTTTGACTCTAGGACTGATGAAGGAATATTTCTAAGATACTCATCCCCCAAAAAGGCATCTAGGTGTTACAATAAAATGTTACGTAAAATTGTAGAAAGTGTTGATGTGAAAGTAGATGATATAAAACCAAGGAAAGAGAAAAATCTTGACAGTATTGAAATTACATGTGATGATGAAATAAAACACTTGCAAAAGGACAAGAGCATTCTTAACAAATACGAAGACAAAGAAAATGAATATACATAGGAAGATGAAGAACATGTCCCTAGTCCTAACACTAAAAATACTTCTAGAAGGGTACAAAGGAATCATCTGGAGTCACAGGTCATGGGTGATAAAAATCTTGGAGTCATAACAAGAAGAAAACTACTAGGTGTTGAACAATCCCTACTATCAATAGTAGAACCCAATAACTTTACAAAATATAGAAAAAGTGATGAATGGGTCAAATCCATGAATGAAGAACTAGATTAGATTGACAAAAATGAGACCTAGGAACTTTTCCCAAGACCTGAAGATAAGGACATTGTAGGAACCAAATGGATTTTCAAAAACAAGTTCGATCAAGATGGACATGTAATAAGGAGCAAAGAAATATTGGTTTGTAAAGGGTATGCCCAAGTGGAAGGAATTGACATTCAAGAAACTTGTGCTCTTGTAGCACGACTTGAAGCCATCAAAATCCTTTTACAACTATCATGCCATAAAACTTTCAAAGTATATCAAATCGATGTCAAGTCTGCATTATTGAATGGTAAACTAGAAGAAGAAGTATATATCGAACAACTTGAAGGATTTCTCTTGTCAGATAACAAATATTGTGTATATAAACTGAATAAGGCACTCTATGGTCTCAAACAAGATCCAAGAGCATGGTTTTCAATACTAGACCGTTACTTGAAACAACAAGGTTTTAGAAGAGGATCCACTAAAAGCAATCTTTACCTAAATATCAAAGATATAAAAATGATCGTTTTTGTTGTCTATGTGGATGATATCATATTTGGAAGCAATCTTATAATTCTAAGTGTAGATTTCTCCTCTGAAATGAAGAAAGAATTCAAAATGTCAATGTTAGGAGAATTTACTTTCTTCTTGGGATTGCAAGTCTACCAAACAAGTGAAGGAATTTTCATCTCTCAAACTAAGTACACCAAAGATATGTTGAAAACATTTAAAATGGAAGATTCCAAACCTATTGGTACTCCTATGGTCACTGGTTGCAAGTTAAGTAAGGACGATGAATCTATGGAAGTAGAGCATACCATGTTTAGATCCATGATTGGCAGTCTGCTATATGTGACAACCACAAGACCAGATTTGATGCAAGTTGTTGGATTGGTGGCTAGATTCAAGTCAGAACCCAAAGGAACACATGTAACAATGATAAAAAGGATTTCAGATATCTAAAAGGTACCATGGAGTATGGTTTGCGGTATCCAAAAGGACAAGACTTTACCTTGGAAGCATTTACTGATGCAAATTGAGTAGGAAGTGTGGATGATCAAAAAAGTACTCGTGGAGAAGCATTATTTCTGGGAAACTATTTAGTATCATGGTCAAGTAAAAAAAAATCCTCCATTTCACTCTCTACAGCAAAAGAAGAATATATTATTGTCGCATCATGTTGCACTCAGGTTATTTGGATGAAACAAACCCTAGAATATCTACTTGTAAAATATTAACATCCAATAGTGATCAACTGTGATAATGCTAGTGCTATAAATATGTCTAAAAATCCTATCATGCATTCTAACACAAAACACATAACAATGAAGTATCACTATGTAAGAGAATAGTGTTAGAATAATCAACCCATAGCTAACCACCTTAGACATTAATTAATCCAATTTTTGTCTTATTTGCCTAGTTTCCATATTCCACCTTATGCAAGTTGTCCTCCACATATCCAAAGTGGTCAAACTTGCTAAAATTGAGTCATGGAGCACTTGGTAAACCACTTGGAATCAAATCTGCTTTATTCCTAGCCTTCCTAGCGCATGTCTACTTTTTCTCCTTTATTGCCTGCTTTTGCTGAGTTTTAAGGCAATTGGGAAAGTTTGACTAGGTGAAGTTAACTTGGTTTTTGTCCTCATCATATTCCACTCTTTTCTCCTAAGAAAAGTAGGTATGAGTTGTCCTTCCATCATCTATTATATTTCCTAATTGATTTTGCCAATTCGTGAGCTCCTAGATAGATTTGGAAACTACTTTATGCACCTATGGGGGATTTGCTTAGATTTAGTAAGCATGATTTTGACCAAATTCGAATGGAATCCTTATGAATTTGAATCTCTCATGTAATTATTTATTGTGGCAGCCTATGACTTCACAGGGTTGGATATTGTACACTTATTCGATACAGATTAGTGTTCTGCTCCATGTTCAGTCTCCTTTGTGTGTAATTTGCATGTGTAATGGCAATTTTTGTGAGTGTAATTGTTCTAACACCTGGGTTCAATTTACACATGGTATTAGATTCTTTGTAGATAGATTTTTCTCCTTCCAATTTGTTATTGCAGGCTCAACATTATTGACTGGGAGCATTCTACTGACTGAAGGGACAATTTCTAAGCTATGGATCAATCTCAGAAGATCATCTTGACTCCATTTAACTTCTTTTAATGGAAAGAAGAGATGGAGATACTGTTGAGAGAGAAATGCCTCTAAAAAGTGACTATGGAAATAGAAGGAGAGCCCAATGTAGCTGCAGAGAAAATTAAATGGCACAACAGGAGGGATGAGGCCTATGGTCTCATGTGTCTGAACATATCCAGAGACCTCCTTTTCCATCTTGATGGATTAACATCACCAAATGAAGTATGGGAGAAGCTTGTTGATATTTTTGGTAAGACAGATGAGATGAGGGGAAATCAAATTGAAAATGAATTGATCTCCCTGAGTCCCAATAGCTTTGAATCCCTACAACTCTATTTTTCCAAGTTCAAAGCCCTTGTTTTGCAGCTAAAACAGTGTAGGATCAAAAAGAAAGAGGAGAAACTGGTTTTGGATATACTCTCGAAGCTTGGCCCTAATTATTTAGTGTTTGTCTCAACCTTCCATGATGAAAAGTTGACAACTCGAGCCTGGAAAATGCCTAGCATTGCAGATTTCATGGAATCTCTCACACAAGAACAAGATAAATTGGTGATGATGGGCACCATCAAACCTTCCAAAGACCAAGCTCTAGTTGCTGGATATTTGAGGGTAGATTCAAAAGGAAAGAAGAAATATAAGAAGCCACCTGAGCAAAAGAGAGACAAGAACAACTCTCCAGAGGAGCCCCAAATCTCCAAGAAGAACCCCCAGAAGAAGAAGAACAAAGGAGAAATGAGCAAGTGCGCATACTGTAGTAAGGACAATCATCCTAAAAGCTTCTGCATGAAGAAGCAAATTGACATGCTGACTCAAATCCTGGAGAAGAATGGCATCTCCCTTCCTGATAGCTCAAAGAAGAGGGAAGGAGGATCAAATTCAGAAGACAGAGAGAGATTTCATGCATTGGTTGCTGGCACATCAAGCTCACCCAGTTTAATCATTGATTTTGGAGCTTCAAGACATATGGTTTCGACCAAGGAGGCATTCACCTCACTTGACATGTCGAAAGGTCCACCAATTGTACTGGGAGATGACTCTCTCACTGAAAGTATGGGCAAAGGGAGGATTGATCTTGACCATGGTAAGTTCAGCAATGTATTGTATGTTCTAGGTCTTGCCTCTAACCTCTTATCAGTGTATCAGATGACCCACACAGGGTCTCCAAAGAAGGTCATATTCTCCCCTGATGAAGTTGAGATCACAGAGATCTCAAGTGGTAAATTCATTGCAAAAGGAATTGCAAATCACACTTTGAAGGTATACATGTTCTCACACTTCCTACCCTACTCAAACCCCTCTCCTCTTCTGATTCTTGCTAATGAGGCAAGCAAGCTTTGGCATGAAATATTTGGCCACCTTAATTACAAGTATCTTTCTGATCTTAGTGAAAAATAAATGGTCATAGGGTTACCAAATATTAAGTTTTCCAAAGGAGTCTATCAAGGTTGCATCTTAGGAAAACATCTAGAGCATAAATTTGAGAAAGTTAGTCATGAGAGAACCTCTGCACCTCTTGAGTTGATCCACAGTGATGTTGCTGGCCCATTTCCTCATATGTCAATGAGTCAGGCCAAATATGCATTGAAATTGATAGATGACTTTTCCAGGTATTTCTAGGTTTACTTCCTGAAACACAAGTCTAAAGTTTATGGCCTCTTCAAAGTCTTTAAGGCTTTGGTTGAAAACCAGTCTGGGAGGAAACTCAAAGTCCTCATATCTGAGAATGGTGGTGAGTATGTCAATTCTGATTTCATTCAATATTGTGCAGATGCAAGTATTCAGATGCAGCATTCTATCCCTTACACACCACAACAAAATGGTGTTGCTGAGAGGAAGAACAGATCACTAAAAGAGATGGAAACCTACATGATGGAGGCTAAGAATTTTCCACCAAAGTTTTGGGCCGAAGCTATAAACTGTGCAGCCTATATCTAGAATAGGGTGCTGCATAAATAGCTTGATGGTATGACTCCTTTTGAAGCATGGAGTGGGCACAAGCCAGATGTGACCCATTTCAGGATTTTTGGCTCAAGGGCTTGGGATAGAATTCCAACAGAAAAGAGGAAGGTTTTGTAGCCCAAATCCAAGAGTGCCTATTTGTTGGGTACTATGAAGATTCAAAAGGGTACAAGCTGATCAATTTTAGCACAAAAAAATCCTTCATTTAAAGGAGTGTTCAGTTCCAAGAAGAGCCTTTAGCAGCAGTGGAAGTTGGAGAATCCTCTTCACCATCAAAACCATTGAATGTAAGTGAAGAGATAGTTGAATTTGATGATTTTGATATGTCTGATAATTATGATTTAATTGCATATCCTAATAGTCCTACAATACCAAAATGGGTAGAAAATACCATTCATGCAGCTAGAGAACTAGCTAGAAATCCTAATGATCCTAGGAGGACTAGATCTCAGTTTGAGAGTGCTCTGTGCATGAAAGACCCCTTGTTTGCAGAGAAATGCTATCTGATGGTTGAATAATACCCACATACATATGAATATGCAGCACATGGTCCAATATGGGAAACAACTATGAAAGAAGAGTTCAGCTCACTCGAGAAGAACAACACTTAGGAGCTGGCTGATCTTCCCCCAGGGAGGAAGCTAGTTCAGTGTAAGTGGGTTTACAAAACCAAATTTGCTTCTGATGGTTTACCTTTGAAATATAAGGCTAGATTGGTAGCCAAGGGATACTCATAGGTACATGGAATAGACTATAATGAGACCTTTGCACCAGTGGCAAACATGGACTCCATCAAGCTAGCCTTAGCCATTGCAGCTTCGAAGCAGTGGGAGGTACATCACATGGATGTGAAGTGTGCTTTCCTGAATGGAGATCTTACTAAAGATATTTACATGCAGTAGCATCAAGGATTTTATACTAATCCATCTCTTGTGTGCAGGCTAAATAAATCATTGTATGGGCTTAAGCAAGCCCCCAGGGCTAGGTATGCCAAGATTGATAGCTTCTGCTATCATTGAATTTTGTTCAATGCAAGTCAGATCCTAATGTATATTTGAATCTGATTCATGGTTTGTTAATGATTATTGTCTTGTATGTTGATGAACTTCTCATTACAGGAAGCTCAAAAGATGAATTTGCCTCCTTGAAGGATGCAATGAACCATGCATTTTCAATGACAGATTTGGGGTTATTGAGCCAGTTCTTGGGTCTCGATATTGCTCAAACCAAACATGGAATAAAAATACATCAGTCCAAGTATGCCTTGGATTTTCTGAAAAAATTCAACATGAAGGATTGCAAGCCAAGCAAGACTCCCTTCCTTTCAGGAGTTAAGCTTGAAGAAGCTGATTCTTAACCTATGGTAAACAATACACTGTATAGGAAACTGATTGGGTGTTTTTGATACCTTACACATACTCGAACTGATATTTATTATGCAGTAAGTGTGGCTTCAAGATACATGGATTAGCCTCATGAGATCCATTGGAGAGCAGCCAAAAGGATCCTTAACTTTGTTCAGGGAACAAGGACTCATGGGATCTTCTATAAAGCTAAATCTGATATTGATTTGATTGGGAAAGTGACAACATAGATCAAAAGTCAACATCAGGATATGTGTTCATGCTTTCTGAAGGACCAATCAGCTGGTCAAGCAAGAAACAGAGTGGCATTGCACTCTCATCTACAGAAGCAGAGTATAGAGGAGTTGTAAATGCAGCAACTCAATGTTTATGGTTGCAGGGATTACTTGGTGAGTGTGGCTTTGAATCAGAATACTCAACTACTATATATTTTGATAATAAGAGTATCTTTCAAATATACAATGATCCAATTCAGAGATAGAGAACCAAACACGTTGAGATCCATATGCACTACATCAGACAGCTTGTGCATGATGGCACCATTCACCTACTCTTTTGTTCATCTTCAGAACAAGTAGCAGATATCTTCACCAAATTTTTTTGTGAGAAGACATTCAACAATCTCAAATCACTACTGAGGATTGATGATCATACTGTGAAGCATGAGTGATGACAATATTTTCAAATTTTGTTTTACTGTCCATGTTTAAGGGAGGATTTTTTCCACTAGGTTTTTGCCTCTTTATTTGGTTAAATGGACATGCAGTATGTAGAGGGTGACTAAGACTTGTTGCTAGGACCTATAATTTTCTGATATTTTACTCATAATTAAGGCTTAAGGGGGGTTGTTAGAATAATCAACCCATATTTAACCATCTTAGACATTAATTAATCCATTTTTTGTCTTATTTGCCTAGTTTCCATATTCCACCTTATGCAATTTGTCCTCCACATATCCAAAGTGGTCAAACTTGATAAAATTGAGTCATGGAGCACTTGGTAAACCACTTGGAATCAAGTTTTATTTATTCCTGGCCTTCCTAGTGCATGTCTACTTTTTCTGCTTTATTTCCTGCTTTTGCTGAGTTTTAAGGAAATTGGGAAAGTTTGACTAGGTGAAGTTAACTTGTTTTTTGTCCTCATCATATTCCACTCTTTTATCCTAATAAAAGCATGTATGAGTTGTCCTTCCATCATCTATTATATTTCCTAATTTATTTTTCCAATTCATGAGCTCCTAGACAGATTTGGAAACTGCTTTATGCACCTATGGGGGATTTGCTTAGATTTAGTAAGCTTGCTTTTGACCAAATTCGAATGGAATCCTTATGCATTATAATCTCTCATGTAATTATTTATTGTGGAATCCTATGACTTCATAGGGTTGGCTATTGTACACTTATTCAATACAGATTAGTGTTCTGCTCCATATTCAGTCTCCTTTGTGTGTAATTTGCATGTGTAATTGACAATTTTTGTGAGTGTAATTGTTCAAACACCTGGGTTCAATTTCCACAAATATATATCTCAAAAATTTGTTATATTAGAATACTTGGGCACAAAAGAACATATTCTTGACATTTTCACCAAACCACTACCTAAGGAATACTTTAAGCATCTTACTATGGAAGATGGGATTCATTCATTTACAAAAGCACTAAAAAAAAAGAAGCGCAATATCAGGAGGAGATATGATGACAGGGGGAGCTTTTAGACAAAGAGGTCTATTTGTTATTGGTTTCAAAGAGTGAGAATGATTAAATATCTTTCCATCAATGCCAAAGGGGGGTATTTTTGATTAAAATAGTTGTCATTGATGTCAAATCAAGTATCGGAAGTCAAATATATGGTGGTAGACTGAAGGTTGCATGTATCTAGAATAACAAAGGAATAACCCTGTTACATGTTGCAGGTTTGTAGGTTGAATGGAAAACAAATAACTCTATAGAAATTTGAATGACTGAGATCAATTATCCTAGTAAATCGATGGCTCACAATGTTCTTGCTGAATGAACTAGCTAAGAGGTTAAAAATGTGAGAAGTAACAAGGTTCCGCAATAATCAAGATCGATCAGGTTATATAAGTCCTACACTAGATCCGATGGTTAAGGATTAGTTCTGAAAGCTAGGAGGAAAATACCAAGCTCCACAAAATATCAAAGATCAGATGGCTAAGATTAGTTCTGCTAAAAGAGATCGACGGTGCGGAAGAAAAATGCGGAAAGGGAATTGCGGAAGTAACGTTCAAAGATTTTATGAACCCCTAATATGGAAGATCAAACGTCAGGAAAGACTCCATAAGAGATTGAAGATGTGGAAGAAAAATTGTGGAAAGAAGCTTGCAGAAAGGAGCTTGCGGAAAGGATCTTGCAGAAAGGAGCTTGTGGAAAGGAGATTGCATAAGCAATCTTGCAAAAAGGAGCTTGCAAAAAGGAGATTGTGGAAAGGATCTTGCGGAAAGAAGCTTGCAGAAATTTGAGATACGATTTGAGAAAATGTTACATCCCACATCCCGCATCACACAATCTGGAGATCAACACTCAAGAAGAATCCTGTTGAAGATCAACGGTAGGGAATCGTTGAAACCGAAAATTCATGCAGAAATACGATTTAAAAAGGGAAATCCATAGAATAGATCAAATGTATGAATAGATTCAGACATAAGATCAACTGTCTGAATTGTATTTATTGAAGAAGATTATGGATGCACCAGAAAATGATAAACAATGTTGCGGGATTGAATTATGAGCTGTGGAAAGAAGAAAATGTTGCCTTTGCTGAAATGATGTGATGGTTGAATGGGTAGATGATTATTGGTTGTGTCTGTAAATAAACAAACATGATCCAAAACGAAAGATCGCAGCGATGGAGAGATGTGTTGATACTAAATAGGTATAATGTATTTGAATAAATGAATGTGTAAATAATTAATTTTCTCTATTAGTAAGCTAGATAGTGTCCAAAGTGAATAGTTTGCAACCATTTCAAACGACTGATAAAGTCATCCTAGGATGGTAGGGTGGTTCTAGGGAAGACCACAAGTTTGGAGGGGGTTGAAGACTCCTTCTAGTCGTAGCTAGAGAACAAGGTGTTGTAGCATCCTTTTCTTTTGAAGAAGGAAAAAAACCACAGGGGTATTGTAGCATCCTTGTTTGTAGTTGCAAGAAAAAACTAGGGTGTGTTTAGCATCCTTTTTGTAGTAGCAGATAATTTTTTTTTTTAAATTCATCTTATTAATGAGTTTGTGTTGGTGTTTTTCTCTTTGAGGTTTCCAAGATAAAATCTGTGTCTTCATTGTTTATTTTTGTGTATTTTATTTATGAAAAGAAAATACTCATTCACCCCCTTTAGTATTGTGGGATAAACGAACAAAATTTTCATTCCATCTCTTGTCACGTTGCCAATGTCAAGACAAAATTTTAGTGGGGAGTAGTATGTAAGATAAAATCAAGAAGGAAATCATAGGTGACTCTTTCACATATTAACTTTTATTTGTTTTACTAAAATTTCTGAATGGAATTAAAAATGGTCGTCTCTGTCCCTTGTCCTCAATCTCACAATTACATCTTTGGTGAAACGATTTTTTTTTAGAAGATAATCGTACAGGGAAGTTCTTTATTTCTACCATCATGATTCTTTAGAAAAACAAGATAATGAATCAAGTTTCATATTTTCAAATGCAAGTTCGAATCTTGAATTCCATATGCCTCAAAACCTAAAAACACCTAGATTATTAAAATGCGGTGGAATGACAATTGATGACTTGCTAGAGTCAAGGGAATGGGAGAGGCGAGGTTTATGTTGAAATGTCATCCCTTTTATAGTGCGAATAAAGAAAAAGATATGTGTTTCCATCATTGACAAATAAAAACCTCCTCAAGGAGAACATGAGAATGTGACTGATAATGGGAACTTTGAGGTCTTCTGTCTTTGAATCTTACTATTATGCTCAAATTTGATGCCCTGCAAACAAACTCTTATGTACAAGAATTGATACTTGAGTTTGGTGGTTGTTGTTTATAACCTATGAGGCCGAGTATGATAAAAAAACCCAAAAATTTTAATAAACAAAATAACATCCTATTTTCTTTAGCTTTGATGTCATTCGATGGTGTAGTCATTATGTATGAATGTTCTCATTCTGCTTCCTTACAATTGGTCCATGCAAAGACTATTCTCAAAATTGTGGTTGAAGCAAAAACTTGAGTTGTTTGTCCTTCTTATCTTTGTAGAACACTGCAAATGTTTCAACAATAGAAAACATTAAGATATTTAAGGTGTAACATTGGGATAATTACCTACCAAAAAGAAGTTCCAAACAAGAGAATGAAAGCAACATTCATCCTTCTAAAGCATGTCTAAGTGCCTCTAGCCAACCTACATCAAACAAAGTTGGGTTTGTGCCACTGGTGAATGGATTGGCCATGTGGATTGGTATTTTCAATGAGACAACCAACAAAAAACTCTACTTAGAAAGTCATTGTTGAATTCGATACATACAAAAATGCAAATTTGGATCTGCAATATACCACAAATGTTCATGATTCAAAGGATAACCTTGTTGGAATCGATGTCAACAATATTATTTTCATGAAGACCTATTTTATAGGCCAATTGCTTCATGGAAAAACCAGTTGGGGTGCATGGGTTGACTCTAATGACATAGAGAACATGATCCATGTGTTTCCAGCAAATGATAGTTCTAAACCCTTAGACACGATTTTGTCATACCCAATAAATCTCTCGTATTATATTCCCAAGAATTTTTTGGTTGGTTTCATGGCTTCAACAAGACTTTCCTACCAACTACACATCATCAATTCATGGACATTTTCAATATAAACTACTTGGGAAGACGATTTTATTAAACTCATTATAGTCATCATCATTTTCCAAGTTCAGAAATGGCATAACCATTGTAACACCGTGGTTTTGACCTCGTTGCATTAATGTATATGATGTAAATATTATATCGAGTCATGACAAGGAGCTCAAGGCCAGGGTCCTATAATCAATTAATGTTTGGTATATGCGATCATGGTCAATTCCTATGGTTTCTCTGCTAATTGAAGCACGTTTGTAAACATAATGTAAATATGCAAATTAATGAAATCCCACAACCAGCTATGTTAATGCAATGAATAATGAGATGGGGGCATGATTTTCCTAAGGATAAGCGGGCGGGAATGTTAACCTTGATCTAGTTTGGGGAAAAGCCATGTTTCATGGGGAGAACCCATCAGAACTGTCAACTACCCTCTTTCTTATCTTCTCTTTCCAACCATTTATTCTTCCAGAAGGTGGTTGAGGTAGTTATTGCTTGGAAGGGAAAGAGTATGGGAAATGTCGAATTGGGAAGAGCACCCAATTTTGTGATGTCATTTTTTTCTTGCATGGACAAGAAAACATCAGAACCGTATGCCATTTCTGACCCATGTGTTCATGTTTTGGGATTGAATCTTACTTCAGAGAGCGGTAGGAAGTGCTGGCTCATTCGACATTCATCACTCACCACCATCTTCATTTCTGGGAAGAGTCACATTGTGGTAGGAGTGGAACTCTTCCTGTGTGTATCCTTTGTATTCCACGAGTATCTAGTGACATTGTTATAGAAAATAAGCTCCATTTGTGTGTATCCTTCTTGTTCTATGAGTATTTTTCCCTTGGAAAGACTATGATTGTTGTGTTGCAGTATGCCTTCAACTACAGAGTGTATGAGACCCTGTACTCGTGTTCCATAGTAATCCTATGTTGTGGAGTCTCCCTGGGGTTGTTGTGTTGTGCAACCTAGTTTGGGTCTAAGCTATGTATAATACTTAGGTATGGGAGAGACGTAGAATGGGCTTGACAAACCTAATGTGGAACCTCATGATAAGATAAGAGTGGCTGGTAAACCTACTATGCACATCCTGAAGAGCATTGGAAGGGAAGGTGTAGCCCATGGGACTATGGAGCAGAGAAGGGGACACTTCCTTGTGTTGGGTGTGTAGGAAATAGGGAAGCCAAGCCAAATAGGTCTTGTGAAGGTGTTCTTAGCTATGCAGATGAGCTCACTAGCTTAGTAGTTCTTCCTTCCCATTTCCTTATAATACTGACAAACCCAATAGGAAAGATGGCTTGGTTGGTATCTTGATAAACCCATCTATTGGCTTGGTTGTGTCTTGTTGTGTTTGACCTGGTGAGTAACCTTTGGCTGGACAGTATGATAAAACCAACCACAAATGCTGGCTTGGCTAGTTATCCTGATAAACCCAATAGTAAGATGGCTTAACTGTGAACAGTCTGATAAACCCATATGTTGGCTTGACTGGTTCTTAAGGTGAATGTTGGTCTGACTGTGAACAGTTTGTGAAACCCAACCTTGAGATGGCTTGGCAGAGTGGCTTGTGAAACCCATCTATTGGGATGTTTTCCCTTACAGCTCGATAAACCCAAATGTGTTGGCTTGGTTGAGTGTTATTGCACCTTGGCTGGGTATGATTCTACTAGTGTTCCCTTATTCTTTGAGGAAATCATGCCCAACTCGGGGGAAGAAGTGTTGCTGAGAGACTAAGGAGCACACTGGCCTATGGTTGGGAGGAATGTTGCAGTGACATAGCTAGTTGTGGGATAAGTTATGTTCAAGATAAGTGTTCTTGTCTATGTTATTCTCTGCAATTGTATTTTTTGTTTTGAAAATTGATTGATGGAATGTGATGAATATGTTTCTATGTTGAATTAATGCATTGTTCCTTTGAATAACTACAATTATAGGCATCTATGTATGTTTTCCCATCAATGCATTTCGAACTATGTTGCAGGGTAGATTTTCTAGATCGGTAATGGCCTAAATAATCAGATCGATCCAAGAATTAAGTGGAAAATGTGAGTTTCTTGTTAGAAATACTTATTTCATCAAAATTGTAGGTTTGCAGGATGCGAGATACAGAATTCTGTTTCGCAGGTTTTGGTTTCCGCAGATTTCCCTTTCGCAACTTCCTCTCCTCAACTTGCGGGATGCGAGATGTAAGATGTGGGATCACAGTGTCGCGATTTCCATAATTCTCAATCCCACCATTCAAATATTTGTGCCATCGATATTCGCGGGATGATTCTCTGCCGTTGATCTATTTCTGATGCGGGATGCGGGAAGTGAGGTTGCAAATTTTGTAACTTTTCGACCCCATAACTCGGGATTTCCACACCATTGATTTTTGTGGGTGGATTTTGAACGGTTGATTTGGTTCCAGTCTAAGGGATAGTTTATGATCGTTGATTTCCATCATGTTTTCTCTCCGTAATTTGATCTCCTCTGAGATGTTTCCTTGTATATTGTCGAACTAATATATGGAATACGGGAGGGGGTATGATAGTGATGGAAATGTTGAGATGTGGTTCATGACCATGCCTTGTGTTTCAATGGACAATAAAGGTTCTCGATGAAATTTTTTATCCTTTGCATGATATTGGGGTAGGGTACGTGACTGTGTGGTATCAAAGCTATGGGTTTCAACATTGGGCCTGGATGGACCAGAAAGCAGTCAAGAATACCCTCTAATACCAACTTGTGGTACACTACAATGTGGTATCCAAGTTGTGGGTTGCAACATTGGGCCTGTATGGGCCGAGAATCAGTTAACCAAAGTTGTCGGCTACAGCATTAGGCCTAGATAGGCCAGGTGATAGTAAGTAAAATGGTTTTGATTTTGAATTACTGTGTGTCTAACAAATGGTGTTGATAACACATTTTGCAGAGTCATAGTATATTTTGGAAAAGTAAGTTGTGGTTCAGCCATAAGAATCCATGATGGATATGATCCTCGAGACTCCTACGAGCGTGCGCGAGATGCCATGGGGGAAAATGTCCAAGTTGGAAATGATGAAATAGAGTCTAATGGAAGGAGATTCCAAGAGACACTGCCATACATTGCAGCCATGATGAGAAGCTTGATGAAATCTCAAGAAGAGCAGTATCAGTTGAATGCTGCTATGTTGCAGAGTTTGACAGACTTGCAAAGAAGTATAGACTTTGGACAAGGTATGGTAAAACTTGAAGGCAGTAAGAGTAGTACCAGAAGAAAAATAAGGAATGCTAGTAGATCATCTGACTTAAGAGAAGCAAGTGGGGGTTCAAGCTCTTCTTCTCACAAGGGAAAGATAAAGAAGCACCATAGGGATCACTCTCGGGATTAATTTAAGAAGGCTAAACGTCCTACATTTGATGGCAAGATAAAGACTGGACAAGAAGATAAAGATTGGATTCTTGGGATAAATAAGTACTTTTAAGTTTAGGATTATTCAGGGAACATGAAGGCAAGGGTTGCCATATTCATTTTTAATGGAAGGGAATCCATTTCGTGGGAGCACTTCAAGCAAGTAAGGAGGATTAGTGAAAGAAGACTTAAGTGGAAACAGTTCTAGAAGTATTTCAAACATAAATACCTCTCTAACTGGTACTATGATGACAAGATCAAATAATTCCATGCGATGAGTTTGGGACATCAAACCATGGAAGAGTATGTGAATAGGTGCTTAGAACTATTGAGATATGTCAGGTACATCAAAGATGAAAAAGTGAAAATTCAGCATTTCCTAAGCATATTGCCTTAGTCTTACAAAGACAGAATTGAGTTTTATGAGCCTAGAACTCTTAAAGAAGAAATTAGGAGAATAAGTATTGCTATGAGCAAATCAAAGGAAAACCTAATTACAATAAGTCATGGAAAGACAAGAAGAATGAGAATTCTGACCAAAGGAAGAAAGGTTTCAAACCTTCTAGCTTCATAAATCAGCAGAAGCAGCCATCCGAAGTGGAAAAGAAGCTAGCTAGAGTGGTGGGAGAAAATCCAAGAGATCCACAGTAGATCAGAGAACCGCTCCAATTTCTGAGATGTGGAGGACCCCACATGCGCATGAATTTCCCACTCGAGAATGGGATTGCAAGGCCAACTTACAACATTCAATAGGTAGAAACACTGGTTCAAGTAGCAATGGCCGTCCCTAGGATTTCGATAGCGCTAGAGGACCTCCTGGATGATCACCAATCAACTGTGGTTGAAGTTGCAGGTAATATTGTTGAGCAATCTGTTTCTATCTTGATTGACCCTGGTTCTACTCACAATTACAATACTCCTAGGGTAGTGGACATTTGTGCCTCTAAGAAATTAAAGCATATCAAATCTTGGTTGGTTCAGCTAGCCACTGGAACTAAGAGAAAGGTTAGTGAAGTGGTAGAGAAGTGTCCATTACTAATGAATGGATTGGTCACCTGTGTAGATCTGAATGCTCTACCCCTTGGTTCCTATGATGTTCTCATTGGAATTGATTCATTAGATGCTCACAGAGTAAGGCTTGACTGTTATAATAAGGATTTTGAGTGCTTGGATGAAGAAGGAAACTCAAGGATTGTGAAAGGAATTCCAAAGGTGATTTCTGTGAGGCAATATTCAATGATGCAGATGAAGTTCTGTAGGAAAGGTTTCCATCTATATGCAGCTCATATTTTGGAGGCACTAGAGAATGAAACTCCTAGGTTGCAGGAATTTCACGTGTTGCAGTAATTGAGGGATGTGTTTCCTAATGAGATTCCAGGGCTTCCTCTAAAGAGGGACATTGATTTCATGATTGAACTTGTTCCAAGAGAAGCGCCAGTGTCCAATACACCCTACAGAATGAGTACACTAGAAATGATAGAGATGAATATGAAACTACAAGAGTTGTTGGATAAGAAGTATATCAGACCTAGCGTGTCTCCTTGGGGAGCACCATTTATGTTTGTAAAGAAGAAAGATGGTACACTCAGATTGTGTATTGATTAAAGACAGCTGAACAAAGTCACAATAAGGAACAAGTATCATTTTCCTAGGATTGATGATCTCTTTGATTAAATGAGAGGAGCAAAGGTATTTTCCAAGATTGACTTGAGGTTGGGTTACCATCATGTGAGAATCAAGGATGAAGACATTCATAAGACAACCTTCAAAACAAGGTATGGACATTATGAGTTTCTAGTGGTACCATTTGGTCTCACAAATGCACCAGCTACATTTATGTGCCTTATGAATAGTGCCTTCAGCACGTATTTGGACAAGTTTGTTATTTTTTTCCTTGATAACATTCTTGTTTACTCCAAGAATGAGGAATAACATGAAGAGCATTTGAGATTGACATTGCAATTTCTTAGGGATCATTGGTTGTATGCGAAGCTGAGCAAGTGTGACTTCTATAGAAATAGAATTTAGTATTTGGGTCACATTATCTCAACGAAGGGTATTTCTGTGGACCCTGACAAGATGGAAGCCATTATGAATTGGCCTAGTCCAAGGAATGTGACAGATGTGAGATCGTTTATGGGACTTGCAGGACACTACAAGAGATTCATTGAATTATTCTCCAAGGTTGCACATGCCATTACTTCTTTGCAAAAGAAGGGCATAAAGTTTGAATGGAAAGTTAAGTGCGAAGAAAGATTCCAACGATTGAATAATATTTTCACCAGTGCACTAGTTTTGAAAGTTGTAGACCCGGAGAAATATTTTGTGCTGTGTGCTGATGCATGTGGTCAGGGGCTTGGAGGAGTCCTTATGCAAGACAACCATGTGCTATGCTATGAATCCAGAAAGTTGAAGGATAATGAGAAGAACTATGCTACTCATGATATGGAACTTTCAGGCATAGTACATGCTCTAAATATGTGGACGCATTACTTGATGGGAAGAAGATTTGAGTTAAGGATGGGCCATTGTGGTCTGAAGTATTTATTTGATCAGCCTACTCTAAATGCTAGGAAAGCTAGACAACTGGATTTTTTATGTGAGTTTGATTTTGAAATCAAACACATAAAAGGAAAAGAGAATAAGGTAGTCGATGCACTGAGCAGGAAAATGCAGGAAATGCATGTGACATCTCTTAGTATTTTCCAATCAGATTTGAGGCAGCATATTGTTAATCATACTGCTGGAGATGAAATGTATGTGGAAGTAAAAGACAAATTGTAGCAACAAAGTCTTGAGAAGAGATATGAGAGATATAAAATGGAAGAAGATGGACTTCTTACTTATAAAGGAAGAATTTAAATTCCAAATGTAGCAGATTTGAGGAGAATGGTTATGGATGAGATCCATCAAGATCCATATTCTGGTCACCCACGATATCAGAAGACAATTTCTAGATCGAGAAAGCAGTACTTTTGGATAGGAATGAAAAGGGACATGGATGAAGATATTTCAAGGTGCATGAAGTGTCAGCAGGTAAAGGTTGAGCATTAAAACCCTATGGGTTTGTTGCAACCTTTTCTAGTTCCAGAATGGAAATGGGAATTTATTTCCATGGATTTTATTACAAGATTTCCAATGACTTGGAGACAACATGATTCCATTATGGTTGTGGTGGACAAGTTGACGAAGTCAACACATTTTCTATCGGTTAAGTCTATGCATAAGACTGATGATATTGCAAAGATCTTAATGAAAGAGATTTTCAAATTGCATGGATTTCCAAAGGCAATAGTCTCTGACAGAGATGTCAAGTTCACTTCCAATTTTTGGAAGGGGTTATTTGTGAATTTGGGTACAAAGATGAACTTCAGCATTGCTTACCATCCTCATACTGATGGGAAGATAGAGAGAGTAAATCAAGTGCTAGAAGACATGCTTCTCATATATGTGATGGACAAACCAACCAAGTGGGAAGATCATTTAAACTTGGTAGAGTTTGGTTATAACAATGGACATCAAGCATCCTTGGGGATGAGTTTGTATGAATATTTGTATGGAAGGAGGTGTAGAACACCAGTGACTTGGGATAATCCAGTGAACATGGTTGCTCTTGGTCCATATTTCTCAAGGAAATGGAGCAAGGGGTTGTAAATATCAGGCAGAATCTAAAGGCAGCCCAGGACAGATAGAAAATCTATGCTGATAAGCATGGGGTGAACAAAGAGTTCAGTATTGGGGATCATGTTTACCTCAGAGTGAGGGAAAATAAGAGTTCCTTGAAGCTTGGGAGTTGTGCCAATATGTCACCACGATATTGTGGGCTGTTTGAAGTGCTTGAAACAATAGGGCCAGTTGCATATAGACTTGCAGTGCCTACTAGCACTAGGGATCATAATGTTTTCAATGTTTATTTTCTTAAGAAATATATACATGACCCTAACCATGTGGTAAATTGGGATGTGATCCAGGTGGAACTCGAGGGATAGTTCCAAACTGAACCAATGCGCAACCTTGACAGGAAGGTCACCATGCTCCGGAACTAAGCCATGGGACAGGTAAAGGTACAATAGGAGTACTACAGTCCTAAAGTAGCTACATGGGAACTAGAGGATTCCACGTGATTGGCACATCCATTTTTGTTCAATTCTGTAGAGCACTGAGGCGATGCCAGTGTATCATTTTGTTCAAATTTTGCAAGCACTGAGGATAGTGCTATTGAAGGGGGAGGGGAATGTAACACCTCGGTTTTGACCCCGTTGCATTAATGTATATGATGTAAATATTATATTGAGTCATGAAAAGGAGCTCAAGGCCAAGGCCCTGTCGTCGATTAATGTTTGGTATATAGGTGATCATGGTTGATGCCTATGGCTTCTGTGCTAAGTCAAGCATATTTGTAAACATCATGTAAATATGAAAATTAATGAAAACCGACAACCAGCTATGTCAATGCAATGAATAATGATATTGGGGCATGATTTTTTTAAGGATAAGGGGGTGGGAATGTTAACCTTGAGCCATTTTGGGGAAAAGTCATGTGTCATGGGGAGAAGCCATCAGAACTATCAACTATGCTCTTTCTTGTCTTCTCTTTCCTACTATTTATCTTTCTAGAAGGTGGTTGAGGTAGTTATTTCTTAGAAGGGGAAGAGTATGGACTATTTCAAATTGGGCAGAGCACCCGATTTTCAGATGTCATGTTTTTCTTGCATGGACAAGGAAACACAAGAACCGTATGCCAGTTCTGACCCATGCGTTCATGTTTTGGGATTTACTCTCACTTTGGAAAGTGGCGGGATGCGCTAGTTCATTCGACATTTATCATTCACCACCATCTTTGTTTCTAGGAAGAGTGACATTTTGGTAGCATAGGAACTATTCCTGTGTGTATCCTTCACATTCTGCGAGTGTCTAATGACATTGTGATAGCAGCGAAGTTCCATATGTGTGTATCCTTCACGTTATATAAGTGTATATCTGTTGGAAAGACTGTGATTGTTGTGTTGCAGTGTGCCTTAAACTATAGAGTGTATGAGACCCTGTACTAGTGTTCTAGATTAAGCCTGTGTTGTGGAGTCTCCCTGTGGTTGTTTTGTTGTGCACCCTAGTTTGGGTTTGAGCTATGTAAAAGGCTTAGGAATGGGAGAGACGTAGAATGGTCTTGAAAAACCAAGGGTGGAACCTCACAATAAGATAAGAGTGGATGGTAAACCTACTATGCACATCTTGAAGAGCACTGGAAGGGAAGGTGTATCCCAAGGGACTGTGGAGAAGAGAAGGGGACACTTCCTTGTGTTGGGTGTGTAGGCAGTGGGGAAGCCAGGCCAGATATGTCTTGTGAAGGTGTTATTAGCTCTATGGATGAGCTCACTAGCTTAGCAGTTCTTCCGGCCCATTTCCTTAGAAGCCTGACAAACCCAATTGGAAAGATGGCTTGGATGGTATCCTGATAAACCCATTTGTTGGATTTGTTTTGTCTTTTTGTGTTTTACCTAGTGAGTAACCTTTGGCTTGACAGACTGATAAACCCAACTGCAAATGATGGCTTGGCTAGTTATCCTAATAAACCCAACAGTAAATGGCTTGACTGTGAAATGTCTGATAAACCCATTTGTTGGCTTTACTGGTCCTTAAGGTGAACATTGGATTGACTGTGAACAGTCTGTGTAACCCAACCGTGAGATGGATTAGCAGAGTGGCCTGTGAAACACATATATTGGGATGTTTTCCCTTACATCCTGATAAACACAAATATGTTGGCTTGGCTGACTGGTATTGCACCTTGGCTATGTATGAGTCTGCTAGTGTTCTCTTATTCCTCGAGGAAATCATTCCCATCTTGAAAGTGGCAGTGTTGCTGAGAGACTAAGGAGCACACTGGCCTATGGTTGGGACGAACATTGCAGCGATATAGATGGTTGCGGGACAGGTTCTATTCAAGATAAGTGTTCTTGTCTATGTTATTCTCTGCAATTGTATTTCTTGTTTTGCAAATTGCTTGATGGAATGTGATGAACATGTTCCTATGTTGAATTGATGCATTGTTCCTTTGAATAACTGTAATTATAGGCATCTATGTATCTTTTCCCATCAATGCATTTCAAACTAAGTTGCAAGGTATATTGGCTAGATCGGTAATGTCCTAAATGTTCAGATCCATCCAAGAATTTAGTGGAAAAGTTGAGTTTCCTACGAGAAATACTCATTTCCACAAAATTGCAGGTTTGCAGGATGCGGGATGCGGAATGTCGTTTCGCAGGTTTTGGTTTCTGCAGATTTCCCTTCTGCAAATTCCTCTCTGCAACTTGTGGTATGTGGGATGTGAGATCGCGGTGTCATAATTTCCATAATTCCCAATCCTACCATTTAAATATCCACGTCATTGATCTTCGCAGGATGATTCTTCACCATTGATATGTTTTCGATGCAGGAAGTGAAGTTGCAAGTTTTGTAACTTTTCGACCCCGCAACTTAGGATTTCAGCACCGTTGATTTTTGTGGGTGGATTCTAAATTGTTCATTTGGTTCTAGTCTGCAAGATGGTTTATTATCATTGATTTCCGTCGCATTTCCTCTCCGTCGTCTGATCTCCTCTAAGATTTTTCCTTGCAAATTGTTGAAGTGATCTATGGAATACGAGAGGGGGCATCACAGTTTTGGAAATGTTAAGATGTGGTTCATGACCATGCCCTTTGTTTTGATGAACAGTATAGTTTCTCGATGAAATTTTTTATCTTCCACATGATATTGGGGTATGGGTACGTGACAACTGTCTCCACCACTAATCGCTCCACAAAATGACACATGTGTGAATTTGTTATAAAAAGAATTGATCCACTACCGTAGTGGAAATGTTTTTGGAATCAGTTGCAAGAAATTTGGAGTTAAACAATGTGAGTAACCTTGATTTGGTAAATAATGAAATTGCTACCAAAGGTAATCGAATCCATATGCAATCTTCTCCATCGAAATTAATGATTCCTATTAAAGTTACAATGGTTTCAAGATGGTGATTTTCTAATTAAATAATCATCAAGATGTCGATATAATTCAATCAAGATGATTCCCTTGAAGGATAGAGTTCAAAATTACGCCATGAATGCTTTAGTTTATAAGAGATTTTATTTTCTTTTTTGGAGAACAAAATTTGGAATTTTACAATTTGGAAACTTTGAATAGAAATTGTACATAAAATATTTGAAATATCAAGGAAAAACATAGGTAGAATGTAAGAACTACAGACCTTTGTCGACGTGAATTGATGATAGACAATCAATAGAAATTGCTAGCTCCAGCATGAAAATCCTAATTCAATGTCAGAATGGAATGCATAATCCCCGATTGTAGTGCTAATTACTGATTTCTCAACAATACAAGGAAGAAGCAGCCATAATCCAAAAAAACCCAAATTAGAGATGGATCAAAATACATAGATGATATATACCAATATTTCGACGTTAATCATTTTTTTTATTCAAGGGAAAGAACAATACTAATTTAATGGATCCACCCAAATAATCTATGTTGCATTTCTTTCTCCACACAATATTTCTAAGTCAACCACCACTAGGTTTTCTAATTTCTGTTTTAATTCTATATTGCTTTTGTTTTGTTGTAGGTTTTAATTCAAGGTCGAAAGATGAAAATGGAGAAATTTCTTGGTGAGAGGGAGGGATCAGAAGTGTATCAAAGGGATTTATGGCCATGAGAATAAAAAATACATATACAAATACACACTCCATTGCATAGTCAACAAAAATAATTTACTCATTGACGATGTCAAATGCCTTTCTACGTTACAAGCTCATTTATGATCATGGAAATAATGATCCCCATTTATTCACTAATTAAAACTTCAACAATTCATAGTTAACAGAATTGGATGACAAGACACCTCATGAAGGACAATCTTGGCACTTGTTACCTTCATTATCATATTGTTGCAAGATGTTCCAGGTCGAAGCTGGTCAATCTGGTAAAAACCAGCTTCCTCATTGTATAATGTATCAATTTTAATCATTTTGAAAAGCAAAAGGCTTAGGTTTTTGTTTTTTACAAGTGTAATCCAATTGAAATTTCATATCAAAAATAAAAAACTATGTATGGCACACAATTATTTGTGTTTTATTTTACACTTCAATGCTGAACCCAATTTTAATGAATTTTTATGCATTCTGATTTTTATATTTTTTTATGTTTTGTTAATTTTATTATGTCTTTTTCTTGTTATTTAAATTAATCCTCTAAACAATGCTATAAAATTTTTATATCATCCTATGCTATATTTTTTTTAACAAATGAAAATATAAAAAATAAAAATTTTTGCAAATTTTTTTAAATCTTTTTTCCTAAACATATTTATAGAGATCCTTCTTTCTGATTTGGATTAGACATACTTATTCGAAACTAAAAAAAATAAAAAAAATTCTACCTAATCTATGCTAATTGGGCATTATAAATCATTTATGTGTAATCAAACTTCCAATGTAGCCATACAAGCAACTGTAATAAGAATACATTCACTGTCAATTTTGCAAATGAGAACTTGAAATATACAAAAATAAGCGAATATAGTTGTTGTAAGTGTGATTTAGCTAAATAAAAACAAAATTGAAATTGATCTAACCTAGTAATTTCCTGAAACCATCTTTGGATAATACTTACATAGGCTTGGTTTCCATCCTTGAGATCATGGTGCAACTCCTCTTTGTCCTCCTCGTACTCTTGTTCATATAGTTGTTCCCCATCATATATATAGGACTCTTTAAATGGTGATTCTTATTTTTCTTCTGGAGGAGTAGTTAAACTTTTAACTGTGGTCAAAATGTTCTCTTCTTGTGAAGAAGAGATCCCAACTGTTGCTAAGATTTGAGTGGGTTGTTCCAAACTTACACTCATTCTTACATCATCTTACCGATATTAAAAAAAATGATACAAATGAAAAATTGGCTCAAGATAGTACAAAAGTAGTACAAAATGAACTAGTACAAAACAATACAAAATCGTAAATAAACAAGTGCATAATCAAAGGAAAACTGGTACAAAATCAAAACTAGTGCATCATCCCAAACTGATAGTACAAAAATGCCAAATAGATGAAAAACAGAATTGCATAAAAAAAAGCTTGCATAGAAGAAATATTCTTGCAGAAAATTAATTTTTTTTTTTGCAAAGATTAGATACGCTTACATGAAAAGTAAATCACACTTACGAATAGGAAACATATTTAGATACAAAGGGAACAATAAGGATTTGGGGAGACCTGCCAAGGTGGATGCATCAGGCTGTTACACCACATAAATTCTATAGTGAAGGAGTCGTTGCATCTTATCATTTCCCCTCCCCCTTGCTCTGTAATATAAAAAATAGGCTATCTACCGATCTAAACTATGATACCCTTTTGGTACATCCCCTCCAATGATGCCAAAAATGTCTAGCGAAATATATAACATCCCTTCATTTCATTTCATAAATAAAAAATTTATTTACTGTATGTAACATTAGAAGTTCCTAGAAAATATTTAGAGAGATATTATAATTCATAATTCTCTTCTCATGCACTACTAGAATCATGTACCTAAGTTATTATTAGCTTGCTTTATTTTGTGATGTTGCAACATAAAATTAATTTGTGACATAAGAATTTATCTTTGTTGAACTTGTTGTCGTAAAACAGTTTGGCATTTCCTTCTGTTTGATTTTAATCATGAGCTGCACAAGGAATAACTCATGGTATTACTTAGTCATTATGACTAATGCATGGATTTATGTTTTACTCATGTGCAGGTTGGTAAGCCCACCCCAACATTACAGTTAAAGAAACAATTTAACTATAATTCCATAAATGAGAAAGAGGAAAGCTTCAGGTTTTGACAAGGATCTAAAACTTAACCTACTTTTGATGTTCATATGCCATTCTATATAGTAATTATTTTTATCAATACAAAGGTTCTATCCTATGCATACTAAAATCCAAACCTTATAATTGGAGGTTGAAAATACAATACAAGAAAATACATTGTATCATAAGCTATAATATTACTCTATTCTCCACCGTTGTAAGTTATGAAATATAATTTGGGTTTGACTTCGATGCGATGGATTGGAAGTCAGCCTTAAATTCGATAACAAAATTATACTATGTAAGGACATGATAAATATTTTTTTTTAAGAAATACCATGTAAATTTATACGTCCTCCATATATCACCAACAAGTGTGATGTGAAAACCCTAGGGGTTTTCAATGCACTTTGAAGAATGAGCCAATCAATTCGATAAGGTTTTAGTATGCTATTCATTGTTATTTCCAAACTTTAATTCAGCTCCTAAGTGCTCTACTATACACTACTTTCACAGAGAACATAGATGGTGGAGCCATAATACTTGGCCCTCGACACCTTAACATTTTGTCTCAGGAGGCTTTGATTATTGATGGAGTTTTTACAGATCATAGAGTTTTCAAAGTTGGAAGGGGCAAGCTCCTCTGTACTTTTGAAACTATTTCTCTTTCTATCAACTTGCTAACTTTTGGTATGTAATTAAAAATTGCAAGTGATTCATAGGTTGGTTCCTCTGCGGAAAAAGTCTTGGTTTGGAAACTAGCCGAGAGGGTCTTCCAACTAGTAAGACTCATGGCTATTCCTTGCATGGCTCTCTGCAATAAAACTTGGTCTCGTAGTGTGTAAATCATTAGGTTATCATCTTTGTACTGGCATGTCATTGTGAAAGTGATATAGTTTCTTTGGTATAAACCTTGAGATTGTAATAATCTCTTTACTTACTTCAGTAAGAACCCGTGAGGGTTTTGATAGTGTAACTTTGTTAACAAAGTGACTATGTATAATTCCAGAATGTAAAAGAATCATTTCCTGTGGAGTCTTGTGAATAAGTCACGTTCCTTTGAGAGATATAGTGTTAAGATTTATTATATTTTGATTATTTCAATGGTATTTTATATATACAAACTTTCAACTAGTCTGACCGTGTGAGGGCTTCGAGTTTTAATTTAATTACCATGCTTAAAATCGTGGCCTTGAGCCTTTACTCTATTGATTTTGTTTTTGGGCTTATAAATCCACCCTAAAACATGGTTTTATTATTTGACAAACCATTGAATGCTTCTCTGTAATAAACCTGTTGGGGCTATGTGTAAAAAATGTTTTTAAAATGCCAAAGTTGTGTTATGGTTTTCATGTAGATACTCTTTATACAATTGCTTATCTCATTGTATATTTCACTGTTTATGTTTGTTGTGACATGATATGGTCATGTAGCCTTACTGTCAATTCTTGTTTTTGGCCTAAGAAGCCACTTTCATAAATTCATTATGGGTTTGATATTATAATGGGTATAATGTGTAGCAATGCTCATGAGGGTTTTATGTCAACCCAAAGACTTGTTTATTGTGTTTTAATTAGTCTAACGATTCCTCCATTTACTTACAAAATAGAATGATAATATTATGGTGATGTCGTAATGTAGTGTATTCAAATTTAAAAAACCTTACAAGGTTATTTCACTGTTTGATAAATGTTGGTAGAGATTCAGTCATGAGGCCTCTCTTGATATTATTTCAGTTTATGAAGTTTTATCACTCGTGAGGGCTGTTGCTAATAGTATCACTGTGTAAATTCAGTTATGATTTTATTATATTATTGATACATTGTGGGAATGATTGTGAGGTGTTTACGCATACTATTTTAAAGAAGAGGGTCGTAAGGCCTCTGTTAATGAAACTATGGTTAAAATTTACTTCTGATGAGAATTTTGGTGAGATCTTGTGAGATATTTCCCTTTGATTATTTAAATTTGTTACTGTAATTTTAATAGGCCATGAGACTGTAGGAAAAATTCCATTACTGTTAGAAATAATTAAACTCTATTTAGTTAACTATAATGTTTGGAAATGAATTAAATAATATTAAGCCCTAAGGTTGTATGTAACTTCCTTCTGAAATCAAAATAGTACAGGAACAACACATGCATGAACTAAATCCTATAACCAGTGCTATGGTATGTTGATAATCTCGACTTGGTGTTAATAAAAAAATTTAATCCTTAAGAAAATTGGGCTTAAGATTCCCTTATATGAACTAGCTTAGTTATTTCTATTCATTTAGAACCCTTGTTATTCTAGATTAGTTCTAGAGTTTGTTTTAAAGAGATGGGAAACTTATCCTGAAAATATTATTATAAAAAAAGTATTAAGGAGGAAACTTGGCTCTCATTATTAGAAAAATTCCAGGTTATTTTTAATTTTGTATTATTTTATTTTAGATTTTTAACCCTAAATCGTTTATATTGCTGTAAATAGGGTTCTGTTCTTAAGTAGATATGCATATATATGGATTCTTATAAATGAAATATTTATGCTATAGTAGGTCGTTGTGTTTTAGTTATGATAGATATTTTACAAGTCTTTATTGTTATACCAAATTTACTTGAATTCTAGTCTTAGTCTATAGGATTCATATCACTATTACTAATAGTTCACTAAAATGTAGTACCAGTAGAAATAACCTTAAACTGGATATAATGCAGAAAGAACATCATTCATATTATGAAATACTCTTAGATTGAATACTAAATCAGTAGATCTATCCTTTAAATTGAATACTAATAAATATAGTTTAACAACTTCCAATTTAAAAGAATATAAATCATCCTAATACGGTTCATGATCATATTCCAATGAAAATAAAGATTCATAAATTAAATAGAAATTGAACCTAGATATAATGCAAAAAGAGGACAAAAACTCATGAGAGACTATTCCACTGAACCTTTTCTTAAATAAACCAAAGTTAATTTCTTAGGAACCTCGAGCTGGTTCACTAAAACATTAGGACAAATATATCTAGCACACAACAGACTTCTACAACATATCACTCAATAGAAGACTTAAGTCAGAAAATCATGTTAGCTATCCCCTCATCAAATTTCTTATGTCCTTGAATTTTCAGTTTGCAACATTCACAAGGTTCATTCTCTCTAAAATCATAATGACTGGTCAGTTTCCTACTCAATTTGATGGTTTATATAAGATTCCCTAGGTCTTCGAGTCAATTTTAGAATTAAATGAGCCACCAGCTTAGTTTCACCTCTTAGGGAACATGACCATTTTTTTAGGGATTATGCTCCTGCAACAGCTAGAAAGTGAATTCCTAGTGCTGCCACTTGTCAACCCACATTCTACAACTATTCCTTCCTCCTAATGGGTCAGTGAACACTATTTAAACATTCTCCCCTAGATAGCTGTATCCTTTTATTAATTATTAAAATAAATAATTTATCAATTACAATCATCCTTGACCGATTTGGTCATAAACTTTACAATAAATTAAACATGATGTTTTTACTAAAATAAAAAATAAATATTTATTCTAGGTATGTTACAAACACCCCCCCTTAGGCTAAACATCGTCCTTGATTTTTCTTAAGTTATTATGAGTCTTATGGAACAGAGCTGGATATGCCACCCACAAATCTCTCTCTAATTCCAATGTCACTTCATCTAGAATGAGGTGTTTCCATTGCACCTTTACTTGTCCAATTGTGTGATTCTGGAGAAAAAATTCCCTCGTGTCGAGAATACAATTCGGTTCCACCAAAAAATCTCCTTCTAGTTCTACCTAAATCACATTCCAGTTAATCACATGAGTAGCATCATGCATATAATTTTTCAAAATAGAAACATGAACAACGTTATGTATTTTAAGATTAGGTGGCAAGGATAGCTGATATGCCACTGGCCGCACATTTTCAAATATTTCAAATAGTCTACAATGCCTGGGTGCTAATTTAACACAGATCCCTAGTTTAAAGGAGCTCTTTCTGGGTTTCACCTTAAAAAACACATGCTCACCTACTTGGACTTCCTTCGGAGTTCTTTTAAGGTCAGCATGGCTCTTTTATCTATCCTGAGCAGTTTTCAAGTTGCCTTGTACCCGTTTCACTGTTAGTTCCGGTTCTTTTTAACAAGTCAGGTCCTAAGATCAAATAGTCAACTAGATTACTCCATGTAATAGGAGTGTTACATTTTCTACCATATAATATTTCAAAATGACTAAGCTTTGTTAAATCTTGATACTGGTTATTATAAGCAAATTCAACTATGTGTAAATAATCTTCCCACTTCTTGGGATTGTCTCTAACATACATTCGTAACATATCTTCTAGTATCTGATTAACTATTTTTGTTTGTCCATCTGTTTGCACATGATAAGAAGTACTGAAGTTTAATTTAGTATCTATCCCTTTAAATAAAGATTTCCAAAAATTACTAGTAAATTTTGGATCTCAGTGAGAAATTATTACCTTTGGAATTCCATGTAAGCGAAAGATTTCTTTCTTGAATATGTCAACAATGTTAGCAGCTTTATAAGTTATTTTAACAGGTATAAAGTGTGTTTCCTTACTTAGTTTATCCACAACTACCATTATTGAATCATTTCGTTTCTGGTTTCTAGGTAAGATTTTTACAAAATCAAGACTGATGACCTCCCATTTCCAATGTGGAATTGGTACCCGGGATATCTAGAATAAGGGATTTTGTGTAATTCATTCAAAATCAACAGTTTAACTTCCGGTATATTTGGCACATAAAGTTTGTTTTCATACAGTATTAGACCCTTTCAATTAGAAATGTAATCTGTATTTAGATTTTTAGTTATAGTGGGTGATTCCATGAAGATGGGTAACACTTTTTGGACAAATTTGGCGATGAAGACCTGATTTTTTACTCATGTGCTAGATAGAAGCCCTCAAAACGCATATATGCCATGTGAATTTTGACTTGCACTAAAAAAACAAATTGTAGAATATTATGTTGGATTCATAGTGATATTTTTTTTTAAATATTCCGATGTCATTTAATGTGTGAATTTTTGCATTTAATGAACTGTGTGACCTTAAAAATTTGAAGAAGCTAATAAGTGGCTCGTGTCCACGTAGAGTAATTCAATCTTGCATTAATAATTTATGTATATATATATATATATATATATATATATATGAGCATGATCTACATAAAATGCAGTGTGATGTGCATATTTTTTTGTTAATTTTTTTCACATTATACAATNAGTATGTTTTTTTAAGCCCTCGACCGAGGTATCTAAATACCTCGGTCGAGGTATTTAAATACCTCGACTGAGGGTTTTTAAAGCCCGCAATACCTCGGTCGAGATATTTAAATACCTCGACTGAGGTATTTAGATACCTCGGTCGAGGGCTTGATAAAACCTCGGTCGAGATATTAAGACCTCGGTCGAGGGCTTAAAAAGCCCTCGATCGAGGTGCGTTTTTCTATTTTTGCCGAAATGTTCTTGCCAAAAAGTGTTACCCAGGTCTGCGGATTCACCCTAGTCTGAGTTACCTTTTCTTTTAAATTCTTGTATTTTGGTTCCATCCTTAGTTCTCTTTCCAATATATCTTCTAGATCAGTTTTATAACTGCTAAAGGAATATACAAAACTTGTTACCACATTTCTTCTTAAGGCATCAACCACTTTATCTTCTTTCCCTTTAATGTGTTTGATTTCTAAATCATACTAGCTAAGGAAAGCTAGCCATTTAGCTTTCCTCACTTTTAGATTTTGCTGATCAAACAAATATTTTAGGCTTATGTTATCAGACATTAGCAGAAATATTTGACCTATTAAATGATGGCACCAAATTTTAAAGCATGGATTATAGAAGCCAATTCTAAGTCATAATTTGCGTAATTATTTTCTTGAGTCTTTGAATTTCTTGATTTAAACGCAATTGCATGAACTTCGTGTGTCAGTAATCCACCGAAACCTTCGTTGCATGCATTAGTGCATACAAAAAAATATTTGAATGGATATTCTATTTTTAGAATGGGTGCAGTGATTAATAATTCTTTTAGTTTATTAAAATTGTCTTTGCATTTATGATCCAAAACAATTTTTTTACTTTTTTTTTGTATTGAGGATATAGGATTTGCAATTTTTGAAAATCCTTCAATAAATTTTCGGTAATAACCTGTTATTCCCATAAAGGATCGTACATCAGTTACGTCCATAGGAACATGCCAATCAATTATAGATTTTATTTTATACGGGTCCACTGATATCCCTTCTTCTGATATTACATGCCCTAGATATTGTATCTTATCTTTATAGAATTCACATTTGTTGAACTTCGCATATAGCTCATGTTCTCTTAACACTTGAAGTATTATCTGCAAATATTCATCATGTTCCTCTTTTGTCTTAGAATAAATTAATATCTCATCTATAAAGACGACTACAAATTTTTCTAAGTATTTACTTAGGACATTGTTCATTAAGCACATAAAAGTTGTTGGAGCGTTAGTTAGTATGAAGGAAATAACCATAAAATTGTAGTGCTCGTAGCTTGTTCTCAAGGAAGTTTTAAAGATGTCTTCATCTTTAATTCTAAATTGGTGATACCCAGATCTTAAGTCGGTCTTTGAGAATATATTCGCTCCCTGTATCCGATCAAAGAGATCATCAATGCAAGGCAGAGGATACCTATTTTTAATTGTCATTTTATTAAGTTGATTGTAGTCTATAAATAGACGTAAGGTATTGTCTTTCTTTTTAACAAAAAGGACCGGTGCTCCCCAATGGTATACACTTGGTATTACATAATGTTTGTCTATTTTTGTAATCTCACAGATCACATAAGGTTACCAACAATACACTCTAAAACATACATAAATATAAAACAGAGACAAGAGACAAGAATAGATAGAATTAAACAGATTATATTATTACAATGAGTCCATACAATACAGAGAACTGAACTGAATTCTCATCTGGATCAACATCCTAATATATATGATTACAGAATGGTTACAAAATAACTACCTGTCGGTTCGGTGAACTGACACGACCTTTAGGTGGCTGAACTAATCTCTTAGTTCAGTCGGCTGATCGACTAAGTCAGTCCATCGACTTAGTCAGCTGATCGACTAAGTTGGTCCATCGACTTAGTTGGATGATAGATTAAGTCGGTCCTTGTTCAATTCGACTTTATCGACTTTCTCCTTCTACATCTCCCCCATGAACAAAAAATTTCTTCGTCCCAAAGAAATAGAGAGGTACACAAATATTATTGCTTGGTCTTTCGAAAAAAATCTACTGCAGTGGGCTATGAAGTCTGATGGTTGGTCGTTTCTGTACGTAGACTTCAACAATGGCTAGGGCTGTGATGGAGAGGTGATGTTGGAAATATGTCCAACTTTGCAAAGCTTTCTGGATATCGATGGTCAGTGTGGTTAAGCCTAACAAGATCGACATTTTTTCCGAGATGGAGACTTCAGCTATTCTCTCCATGTTGGGGCCCATGAAATGGTCTTGCTCCTCTGCAGTCTAGATAAGTCATTTCATCTACGAGTAGATGATGTCGAATTTTTCTAAGTTGGGGAGAGATTGTTGCACCCACTAATGTGCTTCCCATTCCAATTTCTGTATTTTGGTGGTTTCCAGCACTATTTGTTCTTCTATTGTCGGTCTAAGTGCTGCGTCTGTGGTCTTTCTGCTCTCCAATGCCTGAATCCCTTGCCGATTCTATCGTGTCTGCTGATAAACTTTCCCGTAGTGAGTAGGACAGTCTCTTAGGACTTCTTCGGTTACGACAGACTCCTTCATATGGTCCTGCAATAATTTGTACACTTTTGAAAATGCAGTGTGCTGTGCTAGTAGGAGTCTGGCAGTTTCCTCTTTCTGTTCCTCCTTGGTTTCTTGAATGTGCACTTGGATGGTCGACACCATGCTCTTGAATAGCTGGTATGCTCTTTCAAGCGGTCTATTGGTGTCGATTTCTATGGGGCCTAGAATGATGAACTAAGCTAAAGTCCTGCATTTGTCGAGAAACTCGACTTATTCTATATTGTTTTTCGTGACTTCTTTGTTTTTTCGCTCATTCCTTGTCTTTGATTCTTTGGCTAGGGTTTTGAGGAGTTGGACCACCTCTGTGTCGGTCAAGGAGCTTACATCCTTCAAGCTAATCCAAAGTTTGGAAGTCTTTCCATGATGCTCCTTTTTTTGTTTCTCTGTCCTCCTCTTTTCTTTGTCTGCTTCTTGTGTTGTTGCAACTGTTGTGTCGAGGCATTTGGTTTGCAGGATAGAAGTTGATGGTTTCTCTGGCTGGGGAGGTGGTATGACCACCTCTGGTTGTGTGGATGTAGTTGGGTGTGATGGGTATTTTTCTGAGTCGGGGGGGTGGTGGTGGTGGAGATGGTGGTTTGTCAGGTTGAGGGGGTGAGTCGACGTCGGAGAACATTTGGTTGATTTGTCGAGTTATGTCTTCTTCAGTATCTTCTTCTGCAGGGAGGTTGGCTTGGGGTATGGGGTCGTTCGGTGTAATAGTGGAGGACCGACGTGTAGTTACTTTGGATTCCTTGTCGGGATTTATTTTGAAAATCAATGAGGCTGTTGTAATGATTGGGGGCTGGGGGACCTGTTCTGGTTGTTGATCTTCGGATGTGAAGATAGGCACTTCTGTGGAGATTTTCTGGGCCAACGTAAAAATCACAGGTAGTTTTTCAAAGAAAGCTTGCAATTCGCTATCTATGTCGAACTTTGCTTTTATTGCCTCCAGCGTTGCACTTTTGTATAACTCGAGGCGACTAACTGACTGTTGTGCTGGTGCTTGCTCGTCGGTTATTTGTGTCAGTGATGGGGGTGGAGGTGTCGACACAAGATCAACGACATTTTCAGCCGTCGTCGCAGTATTTGCTTTCTTCGGTCGACCTGCTTGTGCTCCTACTTTGATGAAGTGCTGGAACTGGGTTTTGACTGGCACTTTATTTGCGGCAACATCCTCTATAATGTCAAGGGCCGTAGCTACCATTTCCTCTTCATCGTTTGATGATTCGGCAATGATAAGTTTGCACTTACCTTTACCTTGTTGTTGTTCTTGTCCTTTAATTTTCTTCCTAGCTGCTGCTATTTCGTTGGTGAGTTTTTGAATGATGCCTTTTGTAACAGCATACTCAGGGTTGTCTGGTTCGACTTCACCCATCGGTGCCTAAGTCGGGACAACACTTACTGGAGCTAGAGGAGTTGTTTGCTGCTGTGGTTGTGGCTTTGGTTTTGTAGGCTGTGGGTCTGCTTTCTTTGTGATCGGAGGTTTGATAGTTATCTGTAGTCAACCAGTGTGTTCGATCGGTGTGTCCTCCGACACAAATGTGCTAATGTAGAGGTTGAGCTCATAGTATTCCTCATTTTCTTAGTCGGTGAGTGGCTCTTCGATTGAGAAGTTGATCTATTTGGATGCTGCTAGTACTGGTATCTTTGTCTTAGCTTATTGGGACAATTATAGGAAGATCTGATCGATAGAAGGATAGTAGTTGAGGTCTTTGGCATTGGAGGCCTTTCTCTGCATGTACCACACCAAGGTGTGGTCAAGCTCCAGCTGGATGTGGGAGTTCACGGGTAGATTTCATCCAATGTTTTGAGGCACCCTCGATCTAGTTGTGTGAACTTTCAGTTGTTGGAACTAGTTCTCCAGTAATAATTTTCCATGCTCCAGTTCATGTAGGGTTCCTTCCTGGGAGAAGGGTTTAAACCTCCACATGTCGAATCTGGACGGTTCCCGAAAGACGGGGCTCCCTTCTGGGAATATGTGGTACATAACAATCCATAAGATGAGGGAGGGGAACTTGATGATTCCCCCTATTTCTTGGCATCGCTCACAGACAGTTTTTATCAGGTTGGCAACGTAATCTTCCCATCTCTATAGTCATTCGTCGGTGGCAATAGTGTCGACAGCTTCCAACATGTCTAACTTGAGGTTGCTGCCTAGACCTGCTAATGTGAGTGTGATGGCAATGATTTTGGAAACAATCTGTGGTGTTCAAGTTGTGATTTGACTGATCATCAACCCTTTTGATTTTTTCCCAGAAGGTGATCCCATAAGTTCTTCGACCAATCCTTCTTTAATTTCGACTGGTACAGGGTCTCCTTTATTAGAGAGACTAGTTAACCTGGAGATTGTTGCCACCTTTTCACACACCTGGGTCATGTGGTAGAAATCTTCAAGCCAATCGATGTGTCATTGGGGGCATGTCTCGAGTCAAGGCTGTCACCTTGTTCTTGACTCCTCCGTTTAGGCTCAACTCCTAACAAAGCCAACGGGGGTAGACCCTATTAAGTTACTAAGGATGATTTCTTAGTGTGGTGATGTTAAACTGAATTAGTTACTTAGGAGTTTGAATATTTTAACTAAAGACAATTAAAGATGACAAGATACGAAAATAAACACACGAAAGCACAAAGCTGATACACAATATATATATGAAGCAAAAATGACCAGTGCCTTAAAATGGAGTCAAAAATATAATCAATATGCTTGCATGTGCTTGGAGTGAAAGTTTTGCTATTGCATCTTGGTATGTTTTAAGTTTAAATTGAAGTATGAGTTGATTAAATTAGGCAAAAGGGGGACTCCAGATATACCCGAGAGTACTTGGAGTATGTCCAAAACAAAACCTTTACGGCTACCCGCAAGGAATATGTGGGATGAAATGGAGTCTCTGGGGATATTTTTTGTAATGCACCCATTAGGGTGTGACAGAGATTGGCACCCCAAGGTCACTTTTCAGAATTTCCCGCTTCCTTTGGGTATTTTGCCACCGTAGAGGTTTGATCTAGGTGTTGGATTTTCACCTGATGGTTTGTCAGTTGGGGACTGTGAATCCTAATTATACTAGTCACCCAAGTTCTTTTGATATATCTTGAGTGATCAGATGAACCACAGCCAAGTGCAGAGCATACACACTGGAGTCTTGTAAATTTTAATAAGTTTTAAACTGGGTGTTCTTGTTTAAAAGAAAAGCCTCCAAGAACCTCTTTCGATCCAAGTGGATCTCAATTGAGGAATCAAGGAGGGGTTAATTTTAAATTTGCTGATAAACAAATGATAGAAAAAATCAAACAGATACATAGTTTTGGTTTCTTAATTAATCCTACCATGAATCTCTTTCCCCTTTCGGGTCAATCGGGAAATCGTGGGGTAAGTATTACGATTACTTTGAAATGTAAGATATGGAGTATGGAATTAATAACAAAATCAAGTATACTACCCTTCAAATTAGATCAATTCTAGTAAAGAAGAAATAAGCAGAAAGCGACGAAAAGGGAACCGACGCAAATCCCCCCAGGGGGGATGGGGAATGGGCTCGAAAGAGCCTATTCCAAAAATCATTTTATTTACTAATGGTTAAAGTATCTGAGGACTGATATATCAGAGAATTCTTGGTCCTTATACAGACTGAAACCAAGATTTTACAACTTTGGAAAAAATTTGAGTTTTTTGGTGAAAAGGGAGACCCCTGGGGGGATTTGAACGCTCCAAAAGCCACTTCGGACAGCAGCTTACGTTACTTTCTGTCAGACCTGATAAAATAAAGCAAGAATATTAGAATAAAAAATGCCCAAAATCACTTTAAGAGTACCTTTGGATCAGCCTACCTTATCTCACAAAAAATGAAGTTAAAACTAGCTACACAGGCAGAAAAGGAACCAAGGAAAGCAAGATTTCCTTGCGATATTGGATTGCTGTTTGTGCAGCCAACAAAACTTCACTGATATTGCAGAATATTGAATTTTATAACAGTGAAAGGAACTCTAATGCATGCGATCTACAAGTTTCCTTTAAATTTTCATGCAAAATGATGATTTCCATAAAGCTAGATCTAGAATGCTTATGAAATTTTTTTGAGTGCAAGATCTAGACTTTGAGATATGAAATATGAGATCTATGTATATTTTACTTTGATGAAACAGATCCAAATGAAATCACAGCTATGAACTGAACCAAGTAACCGAAGAAAGTGTTGATTTTGAGGCAGGAAGAAGAGGAGAAAAGTGTTGGTTTCCTTGAAGATCCGCAGTAGATCTTTCAGGTGGAATGTCGAGGGACTATGCCTTTGAAATGTATTGAGGAGAATGAAGAAGCAAACTAGATCAGCATCCTCTCCAAAGTATGAACCTACAACTCAGCTGAAATCAAAGAACTTGCCAAGAGACTTGTGAGATCCGATTAGTACATACA
>LPNX011018165.1:407131-482346 GCA_001517045.1 Pseudotsuga menziesii
AAACGTGTAGAGCAGAGAGGGAGGGTGAAATTCCCCATAAAGGATGCTCAAGATAAAATCTGGATCTGATTTGATCCCCTCCTTCAGTCAAGGATTTGTCAGATCTAGTCAATCTGGTTCAAATCTGACTGATTTCAATCAAATCAGCTGAGAATCGATTGATTTATTGATTTTGGATTTGCTCCATTATTTATCAATTTATGAATTAAAATAATCAATAATTGATTTTTGGGGCTTTCTGACCTGAGTGATGGAAGATCACTCAAAAATTAGGAAATAGTGGGTCCATGGGTTTACATGGTGCTCTTAGCTTGAAAATGAGCACCTACATGACTGAAACTGATTATTTGTCCCAATTTTATTACAAAATCAAATTTTCCAATTAAACTATTAAAAAATAGCCTAAGTTTTGGAAAAATTAAAATTTAATAAAAAAACACTGAAAAAACTAAAAAATTGAAAAATTGAAAAACACCTAGGGGGACTTAGACATGTTCATATGACTCAAAAATGATGTCTAGCATGCTCATACATTGACACATAGACTCTAATAACCTCAATAATCCTAAATGGAAAGCTAACCACCCGAACTTTGGAGGTATGCAGTGAAAAACTCATAAATTATCAGTCGTTTGTTCAACAACCAATAATAACCAAGGGAAAAAACACCCTGGGCTGATCGGATTGACAAATGAAGTCTAAGAGACCGAGTCTTTTACAGACACTATCATGCTAGAACATTTATTACAATTCCCCCATGGGGTATGAACATGTGATATAGTACAACAAGCACTTCCCAGAAGTACTTCCAAAGGTCTTTTGCAGTCCGAACAAGTTATCCTTGTCTGGTTTACCAGGCTCACTTGATAAAAAACCACTAAGTACAACTTAGGTGGTAACATTCTGGCTCCAACTATGGGACACGTGCTCGATATGGTCTTTAAGGCAAGGAGAGGATACAAGAACACCAGAATCTCTGGTTTATATACCCTGTAAAAACAACCCAACTTGACAAGAAAAACCTTAGCAGCACAAGTTTTATAAAAAACCAAATGAACCATTAAGCTGATTTATTTAAACAAAATAAATGTAACTAACTAAAAGAAGCAAAGTTTTATTATAGCTAAGTATAAAATAGAAATGCAAAAACTAAATGCTCTCTTTCAAGGAGCTTATTTTCCTACTCTATGCATGATATAAAAAGGGTTTAGTGTAATCAGAAATCCAATGTAACCACCTAAGAATTTTATTAACATAAAAAAAAATTTCCTTGTCTTTGGTTACCAGCCAAAGTAAGGATACTTTATTTAGAAAATGCAAACCTGCGTGATGATCCGGAAGGGGCGGGATGGATGGGAAATAATGGGCATGAATAATTTCATCAAACTTCCTCCCAAACTAGTAAGTGCTTGCGCAGGCTGCTTCTATCCATGACTGGATAGGGTTGATGTACAAATTGTAATGATGAGGTAGATTGATTACACCAATATACTGATCATCAAGGCTTACCGGATGATAATTCACTGTATAAGCTCCAAGCGTCTCCAAGTCATGAGGAAACTCTATATGTGAAGATGATAGTTGAGACTGATATTCTAATAAATGCATCACATCTATCTTTTCACAACACTGCTTCTCCATGTCCTCATTACTGATACCCTTGTGCGGCTCTACATGATATGACTTTGAATGATCATATAAGAGTTTTGAATGCTACTTTTCCATACTAGGATTTTCCAAGGTCTCCAGATTCATGCTTCCCTCTATGGAAGTATAGTAGATTGGACTTCCACAAATCTCTAAACAGACACTCCCCTTGCTGGATATAGCATAGATGGGATTCTTAATAAGATATCCACAAAAATCCCAATAGTCATCACCATCATCTATGTTAAATGTGATTGATTCCCCATTGTTGATATCAGGTTCCGATATCGAGTTCTCTTTGTCTTCATTACTGATACTGATATATGGCTTAGACTGATTATGTGGATAAACTGCATGCTCCTTTTTCATATCAAAGTTTCCCAAGGCCGCATGGTCCATGCTCTCTCCTTTAGATATGCCATAGACAGAAAAATCAACAAAACCATCAAAAGTTTCTGTTTCATTATTTTCCTCTTTATTCATCTCATAGATTGGATTTCCCATGAATGTCCAAGACTCCTCATCAACATCTTTGTCAGGGATAAGGGATTCCTCGTCACTTGTATCATGATCCAAGCTATACTTGTCCTCATTTCCATACTCATCTTCTTCAAAGAAAAGGTCGCAAGGTAGTAAACCTTCCAGACTGTCATCATTATATGGAGAACACATAGGAGTCCCATCATGTATATTATAGTTTTCATCATAAGTTTCACTACAAGATTCTGTAATGGTTTCATCCTTAGGATTTCTCTGCTTAGATGGTGACAAAGGGTAGGCCTAGCCTACCATCTATATATGATCAGCCTTGCTTGAATTTGTTTCTTGATTACTAACCTCCGCCATCTCATGTTCTATAACCTGGTTTGCTATGTAGCATGTACTTTCTGGGTAGAATTGCTCACAAGGTCTGCACCATGGAATTACTTCATCTACCAGATTAGTTGAGTCTAACTGGTTTGGAATCCTAGGCTTTTGCCGAGGAAACTTCCTTTGATATACTTGATTCTATTTTGGTTGAAAATTCCTATGTCCATTATTTCTCTCCAATGTAACTATTCTGTTCTGAATTTTATTCAATTGCTTAGATTGGTTTGTCATGAATTTTTCCAATAGGCTAGTTACCTTTTCCATGGGGTATTTAGAGGTTTCCTTTTCCTATAATTCAATGGCATTTCCCTTCTCTTTGTCATATGAAGTGTTTCCCCTAATGTAACCTGGAATGTTGGATTTGCCTGAAGATTGCATATTCCTTTCTATTTTCTCGGCTAGATCTTGAGCAGTTTTTAGATCGACCGACTGTTTGTCCATTAACTGGTACCTCAAATCACCAGTGAAATCTTCGATGTAATATATGAGGATGGAGGCATCCATTGGCTTGATTTCTCTAGGGAGTTCCATAACCACATGCCTAAACTTAGTATTAAATTCATCATTGGTTTCATTCTCCATCTTCTTTATGTTTTGGAGGGCAGCAAGCAGATGTCTTGGTTCTTTCTTTTCCCCCCATTTCTTCTTAAAACCCTCTAGGAATTCACTAAGAGTTTTATATGAATCATCATCTAGGTCGAAGTACCATTATGCAGCATCATCCTCTAAGGATAAAGCAAAGGGATTCATTTTGATACCTTCATGGTTAGAGGTAACATTATTGCAGTAACTGACTAGGTGCCTTTCAAACTTTCGGAGATGAGTCTTGCCAGTGGTAGCATTATTTCCCTCGAACCTGGGGAGCTTCTTGATAGCATCATTCAGAATGTTATGAGGAGAACCTACTATCTGAGAGAAGTCAAGGGGTTTGTAAAAATCCATCATTTCTTGAGATTAGTGAACATGACTCTCTACAAATATGTGATGGATATCTGAGAGGGATTGGTCTCCTAAATCTTCAAGGTTTCTACAAGAAGTCTACCTATTCAATATTTCCCTAATAAACCTTTCGGGATCAAGGATAGGATTGAATAATTGTCAGCGGTTTCTTTGGGTAGAAATTATTGAAGGGATGTTAGACAGTGGAGTCGCCAGATGGATCGAGTTTTAATTTTTATGTTTTCTAAAGACTAGATCAATCAATTTTTTTTTATATTTTTAGTTGTTTAGAAAAAAGTTAAGCTAAGTCATACTCAGGAATAAAAATATTTATCCCCAGCAACGGTGCCAAAAAGTGTTGCCACCTTTTCACACACCTGGGTCACGTGGCAGAAATCTTCAAGCCACTCGATGTGTCCTTGGGGGCAAGTCCCGAGTCAAGGCTGTCACCTTGTTCTTGACTCCTCCGTTTAGGCTCAACTCCTAATGAATCCAAGGGGTGTAGACCCTATTAAGTTACTGAGGATGATTTCTTAGTGTGGTGATCTTAAACTGAATTAGTTACTTAGGAGTTTGAATATTTTAACTAAAGACAATTAAAGATGACAAGATATGAAAATAAACACACAAAAGCACAAAGCTGATACACAATATATATATGAAGCAAAAATGACCAGTGCCTTAAAATGGAGTCAAAAATATAATCAATATGCTTGCATGTGCTTGGAGTGAAAGTTTTGCGATTGCATCTTGGTATGTTTTAAGTTAAAATTGAAGTATGAGTTGATTAAATTAGGCAAAAGGGGGACTCCAGATATACCCGAGAGTACTTGGAGTATGTCCAAAACAAAACCTTTACGGCTACCCATAAGGAATATGTGGGCTGAAATGGAGTCTCTGGGGCTATTGTTCATAACGCACCCATTAGGGTGTGACAGAGATCGGCGCCCCGAGGTCACTTTTCAGAAGTTCCCGCTTCCTTTGGGTATTTTGCCACCGTAGAGGTTTGATCTAAGTGTTGGATTTTCACCTGATGGTTTGTCAGTTGGGGAGTGTGAGTCCTAATTATACTAGTCACCCAAGTGCTTTTGATACTACTTGACTGATTGGATGAACCACAGCCAAGTGCAGAGCATACACACTGGAGTCTTGTAAATTTTAATAAGTTTTAAACTGGGTGTTCTTGTTTAAAAGAAAAGCCTCCAAGAACCTCTTTCAATCCAAGTGGATCTCAATCGAGGAATCGAGGAGGGGTTAATTTTAAATCTGTTGATAAACAAATGATAGAACAAAGCAAACAGATACATAGTTCTGGTTTCTTAATTAATCCTACCACGAATCTCTTTCGCCTTTCGGGTCAATCGGGAAATCGTGGGGTAAGTATTACGATTACTTTGAAATTTAAGACATGGAGTATGGAATTAATAACAACATCAAGTATACTACCCTACAAATTAGATCAATTCTAGTAAAGAATAAATAAGCAGAAAGTGACGAAAAGGGAAAGGACGCAAATCCCCCCAGGGGGGATGGGGAATCAGCTCGAAAGAGCCTATTCCAAAAATTATTTTATTTATTAATGGTTATAGTATCAGAGGACTGATATATCAAATAATTATTGGTCCTTATACAGGCTGAAACAAATATTTTAGAACTTTGGAAAAAAATTGAGTTTTTTGGTGAAAAGGGAGACCCCTAGGGGGATTTGAACGCTCCAAAAGCCACTTCGGACAATAGATTCCTTTTCCTTCAGTTATACATGATAAAATACAGTGATCATATAAGAATAACAAATTCCCAAAATCACTTTAATATTACCTTTGGATCAGCCTACCTTATCTCACAAAAAATGAAGTTAAAACTAGCTAAACAGGCAGAAAAGGAACAAAGGAAAGCAAGATTTCCTTGGGATCTTGGATTTCTGTTTGTGAAGCCAAAAAAAGTGCACTGATATTTCATAATATTGAATTTTATAACAGTGAAAGGAAATCTAATGAATGCGATCTACAAGTTTCCTTTAAATTTTCATGCAAAATGACGATTTCCCTAAAGCTAGATCTAGAATGCTTATGAAACTTTTTTGAGTGCAAGATCTAGACTTTTAGATATGAAATATAATATCTATGTATATTTTACTTTGATGAAACAGATCCAAATGAAATCACAGCTATGAACTGAACCAAGTAACCGGGTAAAGTGTTGATTTTGAGGGAGGAAGAAGAGGAGAAAAGTGTCGGTTTCCTTGAAGATCCGCGGTAGAGATTTTAGGTGGAATTTCGAGGGACTATGCCTTTGAAATGTATTGAGGAGAATGAATAAGCAAACTATATCAGCATCCTCTCCAAAGTATGAACCTGCAACTCAGCTGAAATCAAAGAACTTGCCAAGAGACTTGTGATATCCAATTAGTACATACAAAGAGATTCAAGATAACATGCATATAAGCTTATAGGACATGCTAAATATAGATCTCTAAACATGCATCCAAGGAGAGTGACATTCAACAAACTTATTGAACAACACCTTTCCTACCAATATTGTAATAAGCTAATTACCAATCTTAACCACAAATCTATAAGAAATTAGCAAAAAATGACCACAGATACAGGTTACCTCAGTAAAACAATGGCAATAATCATCCACACATGCAATGGCACCACACCGTATTTCCTCCAAAGTTTTTCTTTATTTCAAATGAAGAATTACAGAGTTACAATAGCAGCAGTACCTCAATCCCAGTTCTAACTAGCTTGGAAGAGGAGGTTGTGCCTGAATATATACAAAATAGAAGACATCCAGCCCAGGGGGTGCAAATCCCAAGGGGACACATCAAATCAGCTGAAGGAGAGTCCATCAATGCCTGATCTGTGTCTAGCTGAGCCAGATCTAAGTCGCACTGAGTGCAACTATCAATCGGGGGGCTCATCTGACTAACACCTCAACCTGTTGACTGAAGAATCCACCAAAACTCATCCAGATGAGCCAAAAACATGTGGAGGAGAGAGTGAGGGTGAAATTCCCCATAAAGGATGCTCAAGATCAACTCTGGATCTGATTTGATCCCCTCCTCAGTCAAGGATTTGTCAGATCTAGTCAATCTGCTTCAGATCTGACTGATTTCAATCAAATCGGCTGAGAATCCACTCATTTATTGATTTTGGATTTGCTCCATTATTCATCAATTTATTAATTAAAATAATCAATACTTGATTTTTGGGGCTTTCTGACCTGAGTGATGGAAGATCACTCAAAACTTAGGAAATAGTGGGTCCATGGGTTTACATGGTGCTCTTAGCTTGAAAATGAGCACCTACATGACTGAAACCGATTATTTGGCCCATTTTTATTACAAAATCAAAATTTCCAATTAAACTATTAAAAAATAGCCTAAGTTTTGGAAAAATTAAAATTTAATAAAAAACACTGAAAAAACTAAAAAATTGAAAAATTGAAAAACACCTAGGGGGACTTAGACATGTTCATATGACTCAAAAATGATGTCTAGCTTGCTTATACATTGACACATAGACTCTAATAACCTCAATAGGCCTAAATGCCAAGCCGACCACCCCAACTTTGGAGGTATGGAGTGAAAAACTCAGAAATTATCAGTCGTTTGTTCAACAACACATAGTAACCAAGGGAAAAAACACCTTGGGCTAATCAGATTTATAAATGAAGTCTAAGAGACCAAGACTTTTACAGACACTATCATCCTAGAACATTTATTACAATTCCCCCATGGGGTATGAACATGTTATAGAGTACAACAAGCACTTCCCAGAAGTAATTCCAAAGGTATTTTGCAGTCCAAACAAGTTATCCTTGTCTAGTTTACCAGGCTCACTTGATAAAAAACCACTAAGTACAACTTAGGTGGTAACATTATGGCTCCAAATGTGGGACATGTGCTCGATCTGGTCTTTAAGGAAAGGAGAGGATATGAGAACACTAGAATCTCTGGTTTATATACCCTGTAAAAACATCTCAACTTGACAAGAAAAAACTTAGTAGCACAAGTTTTATTAAAAACCAAATGAACCATTAAGCTGATTTATTTAAACAAAAGAAATGTAACTAACTAAAAGAAGCAAAGTTTTATTATAGCTAAGTATAAAATAGAACTGCAGAAAGTAAATGCTCTCTTTTAAGGAGCTTATTTCCCTACTCTAAGCATGATATAAAAAGGCTTAAGTGTAATCATAAATCCAATGTAACCACCTAAGAATTTTATTAACATAAAAAAAATTCCTTGTCTCTAGTTACCAGCCAAAGTAAGGATACTTTATTTAGAAAATGAAAACCTGCGTGATGATCCGGAAAGGGCGGGATGGATGGGAAATAATGGGCATGAATAATGTCATCAAACTTCCTCCCAAACTGGTAAGTGCTTTGCGCAGGCTGCTTCTATCCATTACTATATAGGGTTGATGTAAAAATTGGAATGATGAGGCAAATTGATTACACCAATATACTAATCATCAAGGCTTACCAGATGATAATTCACTGTATAAGCCCCAAGCGGCTCCAAGTCATGAGGAACTCTATATGTGAAGATGATAGTTGAGACTGATATTCTAATAACTGCATCACATCTATCTTTTCACAACACTGCTTCTCCATGTCCTCATTACTGATACCCTTGTGTGGCTCTGCATGATATTACTTTGAATGATCATATAAGAGTTTTGAATGCTGCTTTTCCATACTAGGATTTTCCAAGGTCTCCAGATTCATGCTTCTCTCTATGGAAGTATCGTAGATTGGACTTCCACAAATCTCTAAACAGACACTCCCCTTGCTGGATATAGCATAGATAGGATTCTTAATAAGATATCCACAAAAATCCCAATAGTCATCACCATCATCTATGGTAAATGTGATGGATTCCCCATTGTTGATATCAGGCTCCGATATCGAGTTCTCTTTGTCTTCATTACTGATACTGATATATGGCTCAGACTGATTATGTGGATAAATTGCATGCTCCTTTTTCATATCAAAGTTTCCCAAGGCCGCATGGTCCATGCTCTCTCCTTTATATATGCCATAGACAGAAAAATCAACAAAACCATCAAAAGTTTCTATTTCATTATTTTCCTCTTTATTCATGTCATAGATTGGATTTTCCATGAATGTCCAGGACTCCTCATCAACATCTTTGTCAGGGATAAGGGAGTCTTCGTCACTTGTATCATGCTCCAAGCTATACTTTCCCTCATTTTCATACTCATCTTCTTCAAAGAAAAGGTTGCAAGGTAGTAAACCTTCCAGACTGTCATCATTATATGGAGAACACATAGGAGTCCCATCATGTATATTATAGTTTTCATCATAAGTTTCACTATAAGATTCTGTAATGGTTTCATCCTTAGGATTGTTCTGTTTAGATGGTGACAAAGGGTAGGCCTAGCCTACCATGTATATATGATCAGGCTCACTTGAATTTTTTTCATGATTATTGACCTCCGCCATCCCATGTTCTATAACCTGGTTTGCTATGTAGCATGTACTTTCTGGGTGGAATTGCTCACAAGGTATGCACCATGGAATTACTTCATCTACCAGATTAGTTGAGTCTAACTGGTTTGGAATCCTAGGCTCTTGCCGAGGAAACTTCCTTTGATATACTTGATTTTGTTTTGGTTGAAAATTCCTATGTCCATTATTTCTCTCCAATGTAACTATTCTATTCTAAATTTTATTCAATTGCTCAGATTGGTTTGTCATGAATTTTTCCAATAGGCTAGTTACCTTTTCCATGGGGTCTTTAGAGGTTGCCTTTTCCTCTAATTCAATGGATTTTCCCTTCTATTTGTCCTACGAAGTGTTTCCCCTAATGTAACCTGGAATGTTGGATTTGCCCAAAGATTGCATATTCCTTTCTATTTTCTCGGCTAGATCTTGAGCAGTTTTTAGATCGGCCGTCTCTTTGTCCCTTAACCGGTACCTCAAATCACCAGTGAAAGCTTTGATGTAATATATGAGGATGGAGGCATCCCTTGGCTTGATTTCTCTAGGGAGGTCCATAACCACACGCCTAAACTTAGTATTAAATTCATCAATGGTTTCATTCTCCATCTTCTTAGTTCAGTCAGCCAACTGACTTAGTTGACTGATCGACTAAGTAAGTCCATCGACTTAGTCGGATGATGGACTAAGTCAGTCCATCGACTTAGTCGGCTGATCGACTAAGTCGGTCCTTGTTCAAGCCTACTTTATCGACTTGCTCCTTCTACATCTATTAATTCATGTAATTGTAATTGTAATTCATTCATCTTCAAGATGTTCATTCGGATATATCGAATTAGGTACCACTCCGGGTACTAATTTGACTGTAAAATTGATATCTCTGTTAGGAGGTAATCTTGGAATTTCTTCTGAGAATACATCCACAAAATCTTGCAGGATCGGAATATACTCAAATCCTGGTTTTTATTATTTACCAATTTGTTCATTATTTATTATGTGTACATAAAATACTTTACAACATTTTCTTACAACCTTTTTTTATCTATAAGGATGAAATTTGTCTAACATATATTTTTCTAGGTATTTCCGTGACAATAATTCTTTTTATTCAAAGAAGTAAAAATTTGTTAAAAAATGTTTAAAATCACCTGGTGTTTTTCAAGCCAATTCATTCCTATTAGGACATCATAAGATCCTAATGGGAACACATTTAACTTGACCCGAGTTTTAAACTGACTCATAAGCAAATTACAATTTTCAACGTAATTAGCCACCTTTCTTTTAGTGCTTGTAGCTAACTAGACTAGCCAGGATTGTTCAAACTTTTTTAAATATAAACTGTTTTTTTCCTATATGCTAGGAGATATATAACTTAAACTAGCACCTAGATCAATTAAGATGGAAATAGTCTGGTTTTGGATCATAGTGTTAACTTTCCATATGCTTAGCTAAGACATTAGTATTTCATTTCATTTTCATAACAAAAGCATATACATAGGATCACTGAAAGAAACAACATCACAAGAACAACAAAGATTTATCCTAGGAAAACCCTAAAGGGAAAAACCTAGCAAAAGCTTCCTCAATATAGATGCCCCAAAAAGGTAAAAGATAAAACTAGCAAGGAGATCAAAAACCTGATCCTCCTCCTTCTCTGGCTACTTCTATCATCCACAAGTCCGCTACTCAAGTGAGTGTGTGTGTATCCAATGAGGAGAGCTACACCTATATTTATATTCATCCGTTCACTTCAATTAACTCATTCGACGTGTAGGCTCGAGTTAATCATGTAGGATCGAGTTACACATGTAGGCTCAAGTAGCCACACTGGGGTGCTAATGACCCACCTTTACAATTAGAGGGGACAACCTCATGACTCTTATTATTTCTTCTGATTAGAAGCATCGGGGTACAAGATAATACAAGTGGTTCTCCCGGTAGGACCATCGGGGACCACAAAATATACATATAGAATATTCTTCGAAGTTACAATATTTCAACACTCCCCCTTAATGAGAAGGGTATTCTACAACAACAACAAAAATAGTAGGATAGGACATCATCAACATCATCAGGGTAACACATCTATAAATCATTGGAAGCTTTTCAACATCATATAGTGTTCGTCTTCAATTTTCAACAACAACAACTCTTTGATCAACATTAGCATATTTTGACCTTTTGATCAGCAACATCTTCAACTTTTTGACCTTTTGATCAGAAACACCTTCAACAACATATTCAGCACTTTGAACTTTTGAACAGCAACATCTTCAGCACTTTGAACTTTTGAACAGCAACATCTTCAGCACTTAGACCTTTCAATCAGCAGAAACATCTTCAGCACTTTGACCTTTCGATCAGCAACAATATCTTCAGCATTTTGATCAGCAACATCTTCAGCACTTTGATCTTTTGATCAGCAACAACATCTTAAACATTTCGATCAGCAACATCTTCAGCACTTTGATCTTTTGATCAGCAACAACATATTCAACATTTCGATTAGCAACATCTTTAGTACTTTGATCTTTCGATCAGCAACAAGTTCTTCAGCATTTTGTTCTTTCGATCAGCAACCTGATCGGTAACATCGTGATCAGCACCATAATCATACTTCGATTCTCAAATAGCATCATCATCATGATATTCTAATATTTTGATTAGTACGTAGTCATCAACACATACTGATCATTTGATCAGTATGTTATCATCATCATACTCTGATCTTTCGATCAGTACATCATCATCGTCATACTCTGATCAATACATCATCATCATCATACTGTGATCTTTCGCTCAGTACATCATCATCATGCTCTGATATTTTGATCAGTACATCATCATCATCACACTCTGATATTTTGATCAGTACATCATCATCATCATACACTGATCTTTCGATCAGTACACCATCATCATCATAAAAACATCATCATCATGAAAAAATCAAAATATCATCATCATCACACTCTGATCTTTCGATCAGTACATCATCATCATCATGAAAACACCAACATCATCAAAACATCAACATGATCCTTCCTTTCAGAATTACGGGATTTAGGTCTTTACGGAGTTACCAATGATCCTTCCTTTCAGAATTACGGGATTTAGGTCTTTACGGAGTTATTAATGATCCTTCCTTTCGGAATTACAGGATTTAGGTCTTTGCGGAGTTACTAATGATCCTTGCTTTTGGAATTACAGGATCAACACATTTGTGGAACTCGGACAATCCTTCCTATTGGAATTATGGGATCAACACATTTGTGGAACTCAGACAATCCTTCCTATTGGAATTACGGGATCAATTCAATGATCCTTCCTTTTGGAATTACGAGATTTAGGTCTTTATGAAGTTACTAACAGTCCTTCCTCTCGGAATTACGGGATCAACACAGATGTGGAACTCAGACAATCCTTCCTATTGGAATTACGAGATCAACACATCTGTGGAACTCAGACAATCCTTCCTATTGGAATTACGAGATCAACACATCTGTGGAACTCAGACAATCCTTCCTATTGGAATTACGGGATCAATTCAATGATCCTTCCTTTCAAAATTATGGGATCAACATAGATGTGGAACTCAGACAATCCTTCCTCTAGGAATTATGGGATCAACACACGTTCTCGAGTACCAAAGTCACCGTATCCATTATGAACCAAAGTTCAAGGATGATACAATACTACCACATTCACAGGGACCAAAATCTCCGGATACATTTTGAACCGAGGTTCAGGGATGATGAAATCCTACCACTTTCATGGGGGCCAAGACCTCCAGATACATTTTGAACCAACGTTCAGGGATGATGCAATCCACCACTTTCACAGGGGTCGATACCTCCAGATACATTTTGAACTGAGGTTCAGGGATGATGCAATCCACCACTTTCACGGGGGCCGAGACCTCTGGATACATTTTGAACCGAGGTTCAGGGATGATGCAATCCACCACTTTCATGGGGCCTGAGACCTATGGATACATTTTGAACTGAATTTTAGGGATGATGCAATCCTACCACATTCACAGGGGCCGAGACCTCCAGATACATTTTGAACTGAAGTTCAAGGATGATGCAATCCCACCACATTCACGGGGGTCGAGACCTCCAAATACATTTTGAACCGAATTTCAAGGATGATGAAATCCCACCACATTCATGAAGACCGAAGTCACTGGATCTATTTTGGATAGATGTCCCAGGATGATACAATCCCTCTTCATTCTCGATGACCGAGGTCACCGGATCACTTTTGGACAGATGTCCCGGGATGATACAATCCATCTTCACTCTCGAGGATTGAGGTCACTGGCTCACTTTAGGGTAGATGCCCAGGGATGATACAATCCCACTGCAACATCACTACTCCCCCTTTTGAGGAAGGTTCTTCCGAACCTCACCAAGCTTGTCTCAAAAGTGTTCAAACTTTACTCGAGATAGAAGCTTCGTTAGCACATCAACAACCAAACCATCATCACCTACATCTTCAGTATGTGAATACTGAACTATCACCATCTGTATCTCCATTATGTGAATACTGAAAGCATCATCATCTATATCTTCAGTATAGAAATACTGAAAGCATCATCATCTCTATATTCACTATTAAAATACGAAATCACCATCATCTGCATCTACAGTATGTAAATACTGAAACATCATCTATATCTTCAGTATGGGAATACTAAAACATCATCATCTATATATTCAGTATAGAAATACAGAATAACCATCATTTGCATCTACAGTATGTAAATACTGAAACATCATCTATATCTTCAGTATTGGAATACTTAAACATCATCATCTGCATCTTATCTCGTATGTAGAAATACCGTATTTCTATGTGTTACGATGGAACACAGGGTTCTCTGTCATCAAAACTCTAGTTATCACATAGAATCATTGTAGTATCCATCTTCAGTTCAAAGAGACCTGATATCAGGTTCCGAAGCCATATGTCTTCACAAATTAGCAGAGCAATCTGCTATGTATCTTGCTTCAGCCATGCTATGAGAAACATCGGACTATTTCCTGCTAAACCATGAACTCATAGCAGACCCCAAACAAAAGCATCTACCTAATGTGCTTTTCCTGTCTGAGATACTTCCAGCCCAATCTGCATCTGTGTAGCCATACAATCTATACTCATGGCTACCATCATAATATAAACCAAAGTCTATAGTCCCTTTCAGATATCTCATCACATGTTTTGTAGTTACTAGGTGAACGCGTCTTGGTTGAACAAGATATTGAATTAAGGTGTTCAAAGAAAAATAAATTTCTGGTCTAGTATTTGTTAAGTACATCAATGACCCAATGATCTATCTGTAATGAGTCATATCCACTAACTCTGATGATTCATCAGCTAATAGCTTCAGGTTGGAGTCCATGGGTGTGGCCATGACTTTGCATTCCAACATATTGAATCTCTTCAATATATCTACCGCATATTTTCCCTGGTTGAGAAAGATTTTTTTTGAACTTTGCCATACTTCCAGACCTAGGAAATAATGAATTAACCCAAGTTCTTTCATCCCAAATTATTTTGCTAGTTTATTCTTGCTTTCCATGACCTGTTTCTCATTTCCTGTCAAGGATAAGTCATCCATATATAATAACAGGATGACAAGTTCATCTTCTGCAACCTTGAGATAAAGGTTAGGATCAACTTAACTCTCGATAAATCCCATGCTTGACAAGAAACTATCTATTCTTCCATACCAAGCTCTGGGAGCTTGCTTCAGGCCATAGAGGGCCTTCTTCAACTTGCATACGTGATTCCATCTGGCTTCAACTTCAAATCCTCATGAATATTCGATGAAAAAACTCTTTCTCAATCATACCATTAAGGAAGGCTTGTCTTTACTTCACTGTTGGGCACCGTTTTTGACCCCTTTTTGCCTCTTGAATATCATTTATTTCCTTCATAAAACATCCATATTGAGTAGAAAGCTTTAATGATCATCTATAAACCTTGGTTAAAGAGGTATTATGTCATTGCTTGTTAATAAATTGGGTTTTGTGACTTTTTAAGCATTTTAAACTAGGATTTTTACTTAGACTACGGGATGTACTAACTTCCCGTATTTCCTCCAAGGTTGAGTAATTACAGGACAGCTAGGAGGGAAACGGAAGATAAAGAATGGATCCTTAATGTCCACAGATGGATGAACATACAACAGTTAGGTGAGATGGCCTGTGCAGATGTCGAGTCAACTAGAGTCAAAGATGGCCACCTGTTCCACATCCAGCACAAAAGGAGGAACAATACTGATTTTGTTGAACTCCACAATTCTGAAGATGATCTCGTTAGCTGTTATCATTAATTAAATGCAGGTTTATAGCATTTACAGTTTGAGTTTGAATTTGTATAAATTATTCACAAGACAATGAAGAAAGGATCACAATTTTGAAGAGGAACGCACTTGTGCTTCCAAACTGCGTGATATTACTGTGTAAACAATTCTGGTGAATGAATATAGAGTTTTAGTTCTGTGAATTTCTCACTGTGTGTTGAGCAAGGATTTGGAGGGCCCCCATCGTCAAGCTCTCACACTTTTACGTTGCCGGTAGATTGATTTGATGGTTGCAGCGATTTCATTCTGGTCCTAGCTATTTAAAATTGTGTAATTGGTATGCGTTTTCTTGTAATTTCCAATTTATAAATCGTAGAACAAGTTCAGTCAGGTTTTCAATCTATTCTATTAATGCTCTGTTCCTTTCATGTTACGGTTCAAATTACAATTTCTATTACGTTGTATATCACTGGCAATATTGGATAAACTCTGTTCTTTTCAATGGTTAAAGACTGAATGCGTTGAAGGTTTAAAGCAAGACTTTAATTCATTATATATTGTTGTTTATCCAATGGTGAAATGGTAAAGGACATTTACAAATTATGAATACTGTCTTGTAAGAGATTTTGATTAGTAATTGTTCCTTCAGCGATGGTAGAACTCTGTAGTCTGATCCTAAGGTTATAGATCTGTTATTTAAATTGATTTTTCCCTCAATCCTTTGTGTTTTCACAAATCAATTACTGTGTGCTTAAAATGAAACAAACGAAGTCACCCTTGTAAAAGGATTTTGTCTCTGTGAGTTGCAGTATTTTAGTTTCTGTTAGTAGATTCAATTACAGTTAGCTAATTTCCAAATGAGTCCAACTTCTCTGTCCTAAACCTGGATGTGCCTCGAAGTCTACAGACCTGGATTGATTTTAAAATTAGGTTCTAATTAATACTGATAGATCAGAGCCCAACATTCACCATGGAAGAAACTACCATGATAGTTCTGAAGGAAGTGTACCTTACTTCCTAGAGTAAGTGTCTCTTCATAATTAATTCCCTCTTTCTGAAAGAAACCTCTGGCCACAAATCTTGCTTTATACTTCTCGATACTTCAGTCAGTTGCATGCTCTATTTTGCATATCCATTTGGAGGACACAACACTCCTTCCTTCTGGTTTGGGAACTATATCCCATACATCATTCTATTATTCTGTCATCATGAGTTCGTCTTGTCAGATCATCAACATATCCTAGTCTTGTGCATTCAACTTTCAAAGGTTGGAACCCACTTTACTCTTGGGAAAGTCTCGATCCATCAAGAAGCTGTCCATCATGTTGTACCGTGTCGAACTTAGATATCTTCTGTAGTCACTCCCCCTGAAGTGGAGTATTATCTTCCTTCTTCATTCTGTATAGGTGGTTCTATGCATGATATATACTATTCAATAGAGTATGTCATGTCATAGTCTATTCTTTCTGAGGAAAATCATGAACCTTTCTTTGTACACTTGTTCTTGTAGATCCATATGGAGGATACTATGTACTTCCCTTTATGTCTCGAAATCATATCATATACATCATTCCCCATGATCAACTGTTATTCTTTGATCATAGTTTATTTTATAGCATTCTTTTCTTCATCTTGAGTTATCTCTCATACCCATGGTGGTCTTCATCCTTTGAGGTGGATCTACCGCTTTCTGAAGCTCTTTCTTCCGTCATGGTGTCTCTGACCCTGGGAGCTTCAGATTCATGTTTATTGGATTGTCATCACTTGTTCTTTGGAACAAGTCTCATCCTTCTTTTCTTGTAGGAGGTTGTACAGTACCTTTCCTACAATTCAAATGCACCAGTTGCATGGTTATAACTATTTCATGAAACATATGCATACCGACAAATTCTTATGCATCATGTAACTATTTAGCCAATACAACATTCATCCATATCTCACAAAAACTTTCTAGATTCCTTCCATCTCTACCATGACATCATTGAGATTGTGCACTAATCCAATATGTCAGCAAAGAGGTTTGATAAGCAGAACTGGAGAGTTGTATAGTGCCATGAGCTACTTACCCATCACATGCATATTGGTAGTATTAATGTAAACAATGTATCATGCACAACACATCAACTACATATAATCAAATGTATAACAAAACAATATCATGAAATGGCAACTAAATACTTATCTTTTATTTGTTTCATGGGTAGACTCCATCTTGATCATTCTGCTTTATCATCTTCTTCATTCATGAAATCATCATTTCTTATCCAAATGATAAGATGAATAAGAGGTTCTTCAAGAATTGAGTTTTTCATATTCCTCATCGCTTGAGGGATCTTCTTTGAATGGTAAGATCTTGATATTCAATTGCTCCCATCTTCTTCTTCTCTTCTTATTAGTTGAGCTGAAAGTAATCACTTACTTCTGGCATACATTCTTCTTCTACCACTTCAAGTTGTTCTGCATTCTAGATCTTCACATTCTTCAATTGTTTTCTCAAAGACATCTTCTGATTTAAGTTCTTATCTTCAAATAGCTTGATCAAGGAATCAAACATCTTCGGTGTCTTTAGGGAAGAAACTTGTGGTATAAGTTGATCTGTGATTGAATCAACAATGATCTTCTTGGCATTGATCAATTTCTTCTTGCGTAAGGCTTTGAGCCTCATCTTTGTATGGAACTAGAACCTCTCTACTCATGTAGGTGTCCAATTCATTTTCTTCACAGATATCAAATACTTCCATTCTTGGAAGTTTTCAACTGATGTGATATATCAATTTAAAATGAGAACCTCAAATGAAAATAGGAAAAGATGAGATCTTACCAATTTGAGGTGTCCGTCCTACTTCTAGAGTTGGCTGATCTAGGGCTTGTCAGAGAAACCCTAATTTTAAAAACTTGGAATCCTTCAGATTTGATTGGATAGAAATATATATCTCTTTAAATGGAGCTGTCCAATGTACTCATTTTCTGAAAACAGTGGAGGGAAGCTCCCGGGACAAGAAGCCCTAGTTTTCCAATTTCTTCTGCAGAAATGCCTATCACTATTTCTATGATATATCTGAAATTAATGATGCGTTATGGCTGAACGTTTGCACTGAGGTAACCTCGCATTTTCCAGATCCAAAACCATAGGTTTCATCAGAATTTGTTTCACCAATTGTGATTTAGGATCATTTTCCCAGGGTGACTTGTTACAAGACTGTTCATAACAGCGAAGTTGTACGGCATGCCACATGTCATTGGTTCATATTTTGATTCTAATATTCAGAACATAGAGATTATAGTTCGTGATTTTTCTGGAAAATCTTTAGGAATTCCATTTGGACCTAGGTATCCCAAGCTATAGCAATTTTCTCCAGGTGTCTTGTTTAGGGATGAATTTTGGAAGAGGTTGGAACCATAACTTGGAGGGATCATATCTCCTAGAATATAGCGAATATGAAGCTGAATTTTGGACACCATGTACATAAAGATTTTATCTTCTTCCTCTATAATTTTCAGCTCCTAAACCTTTTCCAATATCAAGATATAGAAAATTTACCAAAAATTAGCAGTTTTAGTATTTAGGGTTCTTCTAGCTCGGGGTCAAACTAGGGTTTGACTTTGCTGGAGTTTCACCCAACCAAAAATATTAATCCAAGTCTCTAAAATTCTATTTTCATGAGGAGAGAAATCCTATGCTAGGATCACTCAAAAATTCTTCTTCTACAAGAAGGCCTAATTTCTTCTAGGGAGAGAGAGAGGGCTATTTTTCCTTGTGAAAGCTGTCATGTTCAGGTTAGCTCTAATACCGTGTTAAATTTTCATATGATTAGCTAAGACATTAGTATTTCATTTCATTTTCATAACAAAATAATATAGATAGGATCACTGAAAGAAACAGCATCACAAGAACAACACAGATTTATCCTGGGAAAACCCTAAAGGGAAAAACCCAGCAAAAGCTTCCTCAATATAGATGCCCCAAAAAGGTAAAAGATAAAACCAGCAAGGAGATCAAAAACCTGATCCTCCTCCTTCTCCAGATACTTCTCTCCTCCACAATTGCACTACTCAAGTGAGTGTGTGTGTCTCCAATGAGGAGAGCTACACCTCTATTTATATTCATCCGTTCACTTCAATTGACTCATCCGACATGTAGGCTCAAGTTAATCATGTAGGCTCGAGTTACACATGTAGGCTCAAGTAACCACACTAGGGTTCTAATGACCCACCTTTACAATTAGAGGGGACAACCTCATGACTCTTATTAGTTATTTTGATTAGAAGCATCGGGGTATAAGATAATACAAGTGGTTCTCCCGGTAGGACCATCGGGGACCAAAAAAGATACATATAGAATATTCTTCAAAGTTACAATATTTCAACACATAGCTTGCACTTCCACCATGGAAGTTTGCTGGCCCACCTATCTATTCTCTAGATCTACATTTATGTTGTGCATCTCATTTTCTAGATCTCCAACTCTTTCCTCCTCCTGGATAGTGTGTATGTTTCTAAAGTTCCCCTTCTAGTTCGGACAATACTTGTCATAATGTGGTCCTTGAAATTACCAACATTTGACAAGTTCCATTTGTTCATTGCTTTTAACAAAGTTGTTAGGCATATCCCTGCTTTTTGATGTTGTAGTATTATGTGGGACTTTATTCTTAAAATCACTTTTATGATAGTTATTCTCATAGAAATTATGAGATTTATTTCCAAAACTATTGTTTGACTTAAAGCCTCTTCTTTTCTAGTCAAAGTGACTTGTATTTTTAGTTTTCCTATTAGGTAGACTTTATCTTTTATTACTCTTTTCATAACAAAAATCATATTTTCTCATAGCTTCCTCAAGGGTCTTCAGGTTAAGAAACTCAATCGTATATTTGAAACTAGTGGGAAAAAAACTTAGACATATTTGTATTTTAGGATTTTCCTCTATTATGTAAGTTACACATATTAACAGACTTAGAAATGTGTTGCTTAAATATTTCATGGACATGGAACCCAATTTTAATTTATAGAACTCCTTAGCTATTTCCTCGTAGTGTTGTCCACATACAAACTTCCTTTTAAAATAATTCTTAAACACTCTCTAGGTTAAGTACTTACCTTTAAGATTTTTGAACCTTTTTATATCTTGCCACCAGATATTATCCTTTCTGGTCAAATTGTAAATAACTATCCTAGCCTTTAGTTTGTGAGATTATTTTCAAATATGGAAATATTTCTTGATTCTTGACATCCAAGCTTCTGCTTCTTCACCTTTCTCTACATCCCCGTTAAACATGGGAGGCTTTATTTTTTTCAATTCCCTAGAAATTTCTTCATAGGTTTTATACTTCCTTTTCCTAGGTTTATGGTCACTTTCACTACTGTCACATATGTATTTATACCTTCCCTTATGTGACCTTGCATTAACCTCTCAAGAAGATTCACTAATAGAATCTTTTTCTTTCTTTCCTTAATGTTTGTAAGACGTTGTTTCAGAATCAGTTTCATAAACATTTCGCTTATCTTTTCCTCTATTATGCATATTGTCTAGTAGCATTTTATTCATTTCCATAATTCTTTCATTGTCTATTCTTACAGTTTGAAGTTCCTCTTTTAAATCCTTAACTATCTATAGTAACTCTGGATTGTTTAAATCTAGATAAAATTTGCCAGGATTGTTTTGTTGAGAACCATTTTCAGCAGATGCTTCCGCACCTTCCTTTTTCCAACAAAATAGATTTTATATTTCTGTACAGAAATAAATGCAAATACAATTAGTATATTGGTTTTCTTACTTATGAGTGAGCCAATCAAGACTAGTGTTTGGAAACTCGCTCTGATGCCACATGTAACATCCCTTAATTTCATAAATAAATAATTTACTGCATGTAACATTAGAAGTTCCTAGAAAATAATTACAAAGATCTTATAATTCATAATTCTTTTGGCATGCTCTACTTGCATAATGTACGTAAGTTATCATTAGCTTTGTTTATTTTGTGATATGCTTACATGACATTACTTTGTGACGTAAGAATCTGTCTCTGTTGAACTTGTTGTTGTAAAACAGTTTGTCATTTCCTTTTGTTTGATTTTACTCTTCAGCTACACAAGGGATAACTCATGGTCTTACTTAGTCATTATGTCTAAAGCATGAATTTCCATTTTAATCATGTGCAGGTGGGTGACATCACCCTAACATCACAACTAAAGAAACAGTTTAAATATAACTCCATAAATGACAAAGAGGCAAGCTTTAGGTTTTGACAAGGATCTAAACCTTAACCTAGTTTCGATGTTCATATGAAATTATATATAGTAATTATTTTTATCAATACAAAGGTTCTATAATAATTATACTAAAATCCAAACCTTATCATTGCAGGTTGAAAATACAATACAAGAAAATACATTGTGTCATAAGCTATAATATTAGTCTATTCTCGATCATTGTAAGTTATGCAAAAGAATTTGGGTTTGACTTTGATGCGATGGATTGGTAGTCAGCCTTAAATTTGATATTGTATTTATACAATGTAACGACATGATAAAGATTTGTTTCTTGAAATACCATGTGATTTTGATACGTCCTCCAGTTGTGAGCAGAAAGTGTGATGTGAAAACCCTAGGTTTTTCAATGCACTTTGAAGAACGAACCAATCACTTTGATGGGGTTTTGGTTTGGTATTCATTGTTCTTTCCAAATTTTTGTTCGGATCCTAAGTTAACTACTCTGTACTACTTTCAAAGTGAACAAAGATTATGGAGCCATCATATTTGTCCCTCGACATGTTAACATTTCGTCTGAGGAGGATTTGATTGTTGATGGAGTTTTTAGAGTTCACAGAGTTGCCATCACTGAAAGGGGTAAGCTCCTCCGTACTTCTGAAATTATTTATATTTATTTACAAAAATATTTCACCACTATAAACTTGCTAACTTTTGGTATGTAATTAAAAATTGCAGGTGATTCATAGGTCGATTCCTCTGTGACGAAATTGTTGGTTTCGAAACTGGCCGAGAGGGTCTTCCAACTCGTAAGACTCATGGATATTCATTGTGTGGCTCTGTAGAATCAAATTTGGTCTTTTAGTGTGTAAATAATTATTTTATCATATTTGTACTAGATCTTCTTTGTGAAAGTAATATAGTTGATTTGGTATAAACCTTTCCATTGTAATAATCTCTTCACTTACTTCAGTAAGAACGCATGAGGGTTTTGATACTGTAACTTTATTTACAAAGTGACTGTGTATAATTCCAGAATGTAAAATAATCCTTTCCTATGGAGTCTTACGACTAAGCCACACTCCTTTTAGAGCTATAGTGTTAAAAGTTCTTCTATTTCGGTTCTATCAATAGTATTTAATATGTACAGAATTTCAACTAGTCTGATCCTATGGGGGATTTGAGTTTTAATTTAATTAGAGTTCTTAAAATCATGGTCATTAGTATTTACTCTATCTAGTTTAGTGCTATAAATAGGGTTCGGTTCTTAAGTATATATACATATAGATAGATTCATATAAATGAATTATCTATTCTATAGTAGGTCTCTGTGTTTTATTTATTATCGGACTTTCACAAGTCTTTACTGTGATACCAAATTTACTTGAATTCTAATCTTAGTATAAATTATTCATATCACTATTACTAATAGTTCACTAAATTGTAATAGGAGTAGAAATAACCTTAAATTGGATAGAATGCAAAAAATAACAACATTTAGATTATGAAATGCTTTTAGAGTGAATACTAAATCAGTAGATCTATCCTTTAAATTGAATACTAATAAATATAGTTTAATAAATTCCAGATTGAAATAATATAAATCATCCTAAATATAGTTCCTAAGCATATTCCAATGAAAATACAGATATATAAAGTAAATAGAAATTGAACCTAGATAGAATGTAGAAAGGGGAGAAACGCCCACGGGAGATTGTTCCACCCAACCTTTTCCTAAAGAAGCCAAAGTTACTTTCTTAAGACCATCGAGCCTGTTCACTGAACCACTAGGACCAATATCTCTTCCACACATAATACTTCTACAACATAGCACTCAGTAGTAGACTTAACTCAGCGAATCACTTTAGATATCCCTTGATCAAATTCCTTGGGCGCCTAAATTTTTAGTTTGCAGTAGTCACAAGCTTTGTTCTCTCAGAAATCAAAATGAGTGATGAATACCCTCCTCAATTTGATGGTTTATATAATATTTCCTAGGTATTTTGGTCAATTTTATAATTAAATGAGCCACTAGCTCAGTTCCCCCTCTCAAAAAACATGACCATTTTTTTAGGGATTATGGTCCTGCAATAGCTAGAATGTAAAATCCTAGTGCTTCGACTTGTCAACCATCCTTCTACAGCTTCTCCTTCCTCCTAGTGGGTCAACAAACACTCTTTTAACAACCTCCCTTGGATAGGTGTCTTCTTTTATTAATTATTAATTTAAATAATTCTTCAATTACAGTCATCCTTGATCCACTTTGTCATAAACTTTACAATAAATTTAACATAATGTTTTTACTGAAATAAATAATAAATATTTATTTTTCAGTTCTGGGTATGTTAGAAAATATATGATTATACTATCGACATAAATTATCAATTCGTGGATATCATAAACTTAGAGGTGGAAGAAAAATATATGCAGGATCATAGTGACACTAACATATTATAATTCTTTAAAAGGAAACACGCATGTGAACTGAAACACACATGTGAACAAAAAAATCTAAGAAATCATGTGACTAAATCTAAGAAAACACATACGACTGAATTTGAACAGCTGTCATAGATCATCTTTGTATCTTTAGGTTTTACTTTTCCTTTTGGTGCTCATTCTATCTCTAAGGAAGTTGAAGGGTTTTCTGATTTATTGTTTCCCCGAGGAAAATTATTTGTGTCTCTTGTCTCTTGTGATTATCATTTTGCATGTTATTCTCTCAGATAAGATCCTATATCATATTGATTAATTGATAAACATCTAATATGGTATCAAATCCTCTCCGAAAGAAGTAATTGTGCAACTACATGAACTAGAAATTCCTAGTTGAACGTGTTCTCTCCATAGATCATTAAGAAAGGAGGGATATGCTAACTCACCTCACTAGGGTGCATCTATTGTGGTAAAAGTTTTTGAATTAGAGAATTTTAACTATACAACTGAAATACAGCTACAAAGGTAGCTAATGGAAATTAGGGTTTAATGCCTACAAATCCTAGAAGATTGAATTTAGTAATCCTATCACTTTCGCTATAATTCCATATTGGATAAAGTTTAGACATCGAAATTTTTATAGGAGGAATAGAAATTTGTGTTGTACACTATGTAGAACTTTCATCCTCAACTCCACTATACTTAAGGAGATATGGTTCCTCCAAATCAGGGTTCTAGCCTCTTGCATAATATAGTCATAAAAAAGTGACCTAGGGATATTTGATATATCTCGGGATAGGAAGGTACAAATGAAATTTCGCAAGCTGTTGTAGGTAGGTAATATAATATAGTTTCCTTGGTAAGTTTTTCAAACCCAGAATGTCAAACCGTGAAACATGGTAGTATGTACAAGTTATCTATCCTGAATAGTTCCAAAAATAGTCACCTTGGGAAAATATGAATAAGTCCCACTTGGAGAATCTGTTTCTGCTATAAAATATGGGGTTGGAAATAATACTTATCATGAAATCATAGTGAGAAGTTTCATCCATTAAGGATCTGAAACTTCATATATACAATAGAAGAAATATCAGTCATTTTTGTAGAAGAAATTAGAAAACTAGGGCTTCCTGTTACGGGATATTCCCTCCATTTTTTTCAAAAAAGGAGTACATTAGACAACTCGCTTTGAAGAGGCCCATATCCCTATCCAATCAAAAGTTTGAAATTCCATTTTTTTTAAATTAGGTTTTCTTTAACAAAACTTAGATCAGCAAACTCCAAAATCAGGACGAACACCTTAAATTGATAAGATCTAAAAAAAATTATTTACATTGGAGGTTCTCATTTCAAAATGACTAATCACACTAGCTTGATGACAAGCTTGGTGAAGTTGAAAACTTCCAAGTATGGAAGTATAGGAACTCCATGATACTTGAAGAAATCGACTTAGATTAGTATTTCAGTAAAGAATTTCTAAGAGCCAGAGGGAGATGAGGCTAAGGCTAGAGCTAAGAGAATCATTGCATATTATATTAAAGATAATCTCATCCCTCATGTGTCATCCTTGAAGACACCAATAAGTAAGTGTTTGATTCTATGATGAAGAAAAATCAAATAAGAATAAGATATTGTTATAACCACATTGAATATCCTCCCAGGATCATGGGATTCATTCATTCGAGGAATGTGTTCTAGAAGGAAGTGATTACCTTCAATAGACTCTGGGAAGAGTGCACACAAGAAGAATCTCGAGTCATAATAAGAGAAGAGAAGATGGGAGTGACTGAAGATCCCTCCAGGGATGAAGAATATGAAGGAATCAATTCTTGAAGAACCTCTTATCCATATTAGCATTTGGATAAGAATTGATGATGTCATGAATGACGAACACCATGAAGCTAAAGGCTCATAAAGGAGTTTACCCATGAAACAAATAAATATAAGTATTTGAATTGCCTTTACATATTTATCTAGTTGTTTATATGACAGTGTTTAGTTGTGAAACATATTATGCATGATGGAATGTGTGCATTAATGAACAATATACTAGTAATATGCATGTTATGGGTAAGTATCCTATAGTTCTATACAACACTCCATTGCTACTTATCTAGGATGAAATCTCTTTGCTAACATATTGGGATTAGTGCACAATATGAATAATGTTGTGGTAGATATGTAAGGAATCTGGAAAGTTTTTGTGTATACGAGATATCGATGTATGTTGTATTCGCTAAAATAGTTGCATGGCTATATGTTTATGCATAATAATTTTCCATTGTGAATATGCCTTATGAAATGTTTCTAAACATACAACTGTTGCATTTGACTTGTTGGAAAGATCGCATACAATTGCCTACAAGAAAATAAGGATGAGACTTGTTCTGAAGAACAAGTGATGATGGTTCAAGACTCACTTCAATAGGGATACACTATTATGTATTTAAATTTTATGATTAATAATTTTAAATATTAAATTTAAATAGTAATTAGGCTAAAACATAGAGCCACATCGTTTCATTGATGTTGGAATATATTAAACCCACTCACAACTTAGGATAAAATAATTAATCATTATTTGATTAATTATTCACCCACTAGCTTAATTAGTTGGCATCCACTTGCACCTTAAATTCAATACATGCCATCCATATCCTAGGAATGATTTATTTCTGATTATGGGTTGATCTAGAATTAGTATACAGGACTTTACAGCAGATTCTACTTTTTCTGCTTTTTCTGTTTTTTCCTGCTTTTCTATGGATAAGATAAAAGCTAGTCAACTAGGAAACTAGGAGCTTTTGTTTCCAACCCATCCTCCATTAGTTTTTCTCCATTTTCTAGGATTAGCATTTTATTTCCATCTCCTTGACAACTCACTCATTCTTTTTCCAACTCATGAGGTCCTTGATAGATTTAGCAACTGTTTTATCCACCTATGGGGGTTTGCTATATTTTGGTAAGTCAGCCTTTTTGAGATTTATGAGTTGTTTCCATACAAAACGACTTTCCTATGAGGGATGTACTATTTATGTACACTATTATTCATAATTATTCAATGGAATAATACACACCAATATTCATCTCTTCATTCATGTGATTCAGTCTCTTTTCTTCTCTCTATTTTTCCTGTGTATGCTTGTGAGAATTATTAGTAGCAAGATCTATTTCCTGTGCTTCTTCTTAGCATCATTGCACATAGAATTGATCTATTATTTCTACATGGAATCAGATCTACAAGGTTGATAAAGTTCTACAAAGTTGAGGAGCGCTTCCAGTCTCCTATCCCTCACTGAAGAAGAGCTTGTCTAGCTTACAAAATTTTATCCTAGTTTGTTTTGCAGGTTGCAGAGAGTATCTCTAATAGCATATCAACAACCTCAATATGGATTCAAAATTTCCTCTACTATCTCCTTTCAACTATGCTGATTGGAAGCCAAAGATGAGGGCATACTTGAAGAGGCAATGTCTCTTTGATGTCTCCATTGGTGCATTGAGTGAACCTGATTCTTATGAAGAGAAGATTGATTGGATAAATAATTGTGATAGAGATTATGGAATTATTTGTTTGGGAATGTCTCCAAGTATATATCATCTCATAGATTCTGCTGAATTTCCATTTGAGCTTTGGAAAATTTTGGACAAAGCTTTTGGTTTGCAGGAAATTGAAGATGAAGCATGGAGCGAACCTAGCATCTCCTCTTGTTCTCTCTTTCAAGATTTATTGGCCTCTACATTCTCGGATGAATTTGATCATGATGAATAATTTTCTCATATAGTTCATGTTTCTGTTGCCCTCTTTCATTCAAATGCTTCCTCCTTCAATGAAGAAGCAAATATTGAAGAGCCATCTTTTTCTGTCTCTTGAAGGTGATTTTTCTTCTTGTGATACTATTGATGAAAAAGAAGTAACATATGGAGATGCTGCTGATATTGATTATGATACTACAACCCATTCATTTTTCTTTCTATCTCCTATCTTAGATTCTGAGATCTATGTGCCAGATTCTTTACACCTCTTGCATGCCTCTCTCACTGATGGTGCGCAACCTAGTGACTTACAGGATGTTTGCTTAGCCACATCAAGCCTTACTTGTGTTACACCACTTACCTTACTTGATCTCATGTGCTTCAGCATATCCTCATTTTTTCTTGGCATCAATACCCAGAGCCTTCTTGAAGATTGTGCACATCTCATTCTTTCCTCCTTTCATACAGAGGATTCATTACTAGTGTATTCCCATGAGTCTATTGATATGCTTATATGTGATCCTTTAGATTCTGATTTAGAATCATATTTGCAGGTTTATACACATATAATACCACCATAAATACCATCTACCATACCTCTGAATAATCAAAAGACTATACAAATCCCAATCTCACTAGTCAATTCCTCATTGGTCTTTTATGCAGTGATATTTATCTTACATGATTTGAAGTCTTTCTTAATTTTCAGTGGCTGGTTATACATGGAATTAGTCATATAAGGAATGATATTAAACATGTTTGGATCTGTTCCAAACGCTTATGGTTCAGATCTTATGCCCATCCATCATTCAGATTTTCACACCTATCAATTTTCCCCAGTTGCTCATAATTTTCCTAGTCTAGCCCTATATCCTCATGGATCCATTGAATCCTTTGTCCTTGCTGTTATGTATGTTAATATTTATGATATATCAAAGTTTTATCAGACTCATATCAGATCTATATAGGTGCTACATCATATTGGAAGAATGACATGTGATTCACATCACAATTTTGCAGCTATTCAGGGAATTGGCGGTGAAATAAATTGCCTTATTTTTTGTACTCTTTGGGAAGGAGTATGCACAAATCTCTTTTCCATTTCAGATTATGTTTACAGATAAGAGTTTGACAGCAGAAATAATCATTCATATAATGCTCCTACTTCATCAGTTCATGAGATACAAGGAGTCTCTCCTCTTCCTTCTTGCAGGTTCTACACTCCAGCGCATGATCATGGAGTTCATGATTTCTTCAACAAGTCCTTCATCCAGAAGTAGTTTAGTCAGCTCATTAAAGTGAAGATGAATATATGTTGAAGACATATTTCAAATTTTGTGCCTTGTCCTATCTTGAGGGAGGATTTTCCCCATGTGGTTTTGCCTCTTTACTCACTTTTCTGGACATAATAATTGTTAAAGGGTGACCATAGCCTTGTTGTTGGGCCCTATATGCATCCATATGCATCCATATTTTTTGTCATACCATCATAAATTCAGACTTATAGGGGGGTTTTGGAATATATTAAACCCACTCACAACTTAGGATAAAATAATTAATCATTATTTGATTAATTATTCACCCACTAGCTTAATTAGTTGGCATCCACTTGGACCTTAAAGTCAATACATGCCATCCATATCCTATGAATGATTTATTTCTGATTCTGGGTTGATCTAGAATTAGTATAAAGGAATTTACAGCAGATTCTGCTTTTTCTGCTTTTTCCTGCTTTTCTATGGATAAGATAAAAGCTAGTCAACTAGGAAATTGGGAGCTTTTGTTTCCAACCCATCCTCCATTAGTTTTTGTCCATTTTCTAGGATTAGAATGTTATTTCCATCTCCTTGAAAAATCACTCATGCTTTTTCCAACTCGTGGGGTCCCTGATAGATTTAGCAAGTGTTTTATCCACCTATGGGGGTTTGCTATATTTTGGTAAGTTAGCCTTTTTGAGCTTTATGAGTTGTTTCCATACAATTCGACTTTCCTATGAGGGATGTAATATTTATGTACACTATTATTCATAATTATTCAATGGAAGGATACACACCAATATTCATCTCTTCATTCATGTGATTCAGTGTCTTTTCTTCTCTCTATTTTTCCTGTGTATGCTTGTGACAATTCTTAGTAGCAAGATCTATTTCTTGTGCTTCTTCTTAGCATCATTGCACATAGCATTTATCTTTTATTTATACAATTGAAATGTTGTGTTTGGACCTATAAAAGGTATTTTTACTTATTGTAAATAATCATCATTCAATAAATAATTCATTTGTGGCTAAATTTTGAAATGTGGGATTAGATAATCTGCTCCAAGTGGTATCAGAGCCGCATTGAGATCCTTTCTCCTTGGCACCTCCTTCTGTAACTTAATTCTTATCCACCTTTTTCTCCAACCTTCTGTACGCACCCTCCACTGCCGCACTCTCCCACTTGCATCTCCCCTCTCCCTCACACTGCTGGTCCATTTACCTTCATAACCCTATCGCTGATACACTTATCGTCATGCTCCTCCTCCCTTCTGCCTCACACGCCACCATTATACAATGTGCCCTCCACCTTATCTCTAACCTGCAGCCTCCTCCACGCAGCCGACCACCCTCGCTCATAGTTGTGCGCTGTCCCTCCTCCCTTTTGATCTCTTCTTCGACACACCCTCCACTGTACCACTTCCTCCCTTGACCTCACGTCCATTTCCCCTCCTCACTGTCAAGCTCCCCACCATCTAGCCCCATTGCATCTCCCTTCACCAATCTTGCACACCATCCTCGCGCACTCCCCAATTCTACCACCTCTTCCATCACCCTTCACCAACATCACCTACCCTCACTTGCCAAAAAAAAACAAAAAAAGTTATAATATAAACTATATTATAATATATTACATTTACAATATATTATAATTATAATATTTTAATTTGTTTTATTAAATAATAAAATAATTTTTTATTATAGAATAATTAATTTAATAATTAATTATATANGCTTAATCAAACCCAAAGTTCTAAACATCTCCAAGGAGTACACTCAAGACTTAACCAAATTGAAACAGAACTACACAAAAGCAAAAGAGAATTATCAAAGTCTGTCAAAAAAGAAGTCAAAGAGGCCGTAGCTTAGGAGGTGGAAGCTGTAAAAAGAAACATCACAGTATTGTTCGAATCTGGGTTAAGAAAACTTGAGTAACATTTGGAAAAAACAATTACTACATTAGTGTGCAATATGTCAAAGGAAGACCAACCATCCTCTAATTCAAGGCATCATAAGACAATTCCTCTGAGAAGAGAAAGTCCACAAGAAGAGTTCCATCACGATCTCTCTCCAAATCATGAGCAGTCACTCTCTCCTCCAAAAATAAATCGATATCAAATGAAACCCAAGTTAGAATTGTAAAAATTCAATGGTGACACAAAACGGAGTGTGGTGTGGATCAACAAGGAAGAAGAATTTTTTTCCATACACAATATCACAGTTGATGAAGAAATGGTAAAATACGCCTCGATGCAACTAGAAGATCGCGCTTACAACCGATACATGTGGTGGAAGTTTACAACATAGACAACCAAGCACAAGTGGAAAACATTAAAAAACAAATTATTTAAGAGGTTTGAAGATTTAAAAGAAAAATACTTCTTCACAAAACTCACCAGATTGCAGCAAAAAGGTGACATCGACGAATATACCAACAAATGGGAAGCCCTGGCGACACGCATGTCTGAACTCACAGGCAATCAATGCCTCTAGTATTATGTGTATGGACTAAAATCCTATATCAGAGATGAACTAGAGCTACTAAATGTATCAAACTTGGACAAAGCGAGACGGAAGGAAAAAACCATTTAGGAAAAGTTGAAAACGACTTGAAACAAGAACTATGACAAGGATCGAAGGTCCATCCAAAATACCAAAACCAAAACCAAATACCAGCCACCACATTTAAGAAATGACAAAAAAACCACTTTAGAAAACCAACGAATGAAAGGAGGAAAGTGTAAATATTGCAAAGAGAAGTGCGACCCAAGACACAAATGCTTTAAAAAGGAGACAACCAAGAAATTATATCAATGTGAAGCAGAAGAGGAAGATAGAAGGAATCCAACATAGAAGAAACACGTTACATCGAAAATCCTTTGTTAGATTGAGAAGATGAAGAAACACCCAAGATATCAATTGCAGCCATAACAGGAATACACTAACCACATACATTAAAATTTAAAGGACACATAAAAATAACAACGTTGTCGTCCTATTCAACACAGGAAGTACCCATAATTTCACTAACGTTAGTGTTGCAAAGAGGCTTAACCTTTTCATATATCCAGTACCCAACATGAAGGTAATGGTAGCAAATGGAAAGCAAATCGAAAAATTGGGGAAAGGCCACAAAGTTAAGCTGAAAATACAAGACTATAACCTTGAATCAGAATTTTACGCAGTACCCTTAGGAGGAGTTCAGCAAACTACTAAGAATACTTTATAAGGTTTAAATGGCAAGGATAAAGATACAAGTTGTATGGGTTCCAACCCCCTCGCACACAAATTGTTTCATCCCACAAAATGGAGAAGCTAATTCGAAAGGGAGCACCAGAGTATGTTCTACCATGCCAGGAGATGGAGTTATTAAATTCAGAAGTGGTTAAACCAGGTCATCTAGATATCCAAGGATTAATCCAAAAATAAAAAAATTATTCGAAGATATTCCCATGGAGTTACCACCAGAAAGGAGGATCGAGCAGATCATCAAAATAAAGTCTGGATCAAACCCTATCAGTGTTAAACCTTATAGGTACACACACCATCATAAGACAAATATTGAAAGATTAATCTATGATTTATTGAAATGTGGAGTGATTATAGAAATTCGGAGTCCTTATGTTGCACTAGTATTCCTGTTACGAAATAAGGATGGGTAATTTAGGCTATGCATCAACTACCGAGGACTAAACAAAATAACCATTAAAGACAAATTCCCCATTCCTTTTATCGATGAAAAGTTGGATGAGCTGCATGGCACAAGGTACTTTTAAAAATTAGACTTAAGATTGAGATATTACCAAATCTAAGTAAGGCTAGAATATGTGGTAAATACATCCTTCTGAACCCATGAAGAACATTATGAATTTGAGGTAATGCCTTTTGGGATAACTAATGCTCCAACGACATTTCAGGAAACCATGAATAACCTAATTCAACCATTTCTAAGGAAGTTTTTACTAGTTTTCTTTGATGAAATCCTTATATACAGTAAGACATGGAAGGACCATCTCGTACATCTAGAACAAGTGCTCTCTATTTTAAGAGAAAACCAATTCTATGCTAAGATTTCTAAATGCACGTTTGGTAAGGAAGAAGTGAGCTATCTGGGTCATGTAATATCTAAAGAAAGATTCAAGGTAGATCCAAACAAATCAAATCAATCAGATACTATCCCAAACCTACTAACATCTCCAAATTAAGGGGATTCCTCAGGCTAGCTGGATACTACTGAAGATTCATCCAAAATTATGTGCACATAACTGCACCCTTATCCAACCTTCTAAAAAAGAATGATTTCCGGTGGAGTGTAGAAGCAGATAAATGTTTTGAAGCCTTGAAAGGAATTATGTCCTCCACACCTGTACTAGCTACCCTATACTTCTCAAAACTATTTGTAATATAATGTGACGCCTTGGGGTATGATTTGGGAGCCGTACTAATGTAAGATGAACACCCGATAGCTTTTGAGAGTAGAAAATTAAACAATCAAGAAAAATTGAAGTCTACATACGATAAGGAAATGCTGGCAATTATGAAGGCATTGGTTAATTTGCGACATTACCTCCTAGGGAGCAAATTCATGATCCGCATAGACCATAATAGTCTTCAATACCTACTTCAATAGAAATTGTTGTCCATAGAACAACATAAGTGGATAGAAGAAATCGCTGCTTTTGACATGGAAATAATACACAAAAAAGGGAAGAAAAATGTAGTCATAGATGCACTCTCGAGAAAAGATGAGGATATTACCTCTTACTCCATCTCAGTCGCAATTACAGAATGGCTAGATGAAATACGAAGTGAATACGCCAAGGACCCAGAAACAAGCACTATAATTAACAATTCCAACCGTGACCCCAAGTTTGAATGGAAAAATAATATACTTTGGTATAAAGGGATGATTTATTTAAACTCAAACTCTAAGTTCAAGGATAAAGTAATGAAGGAATCCCATGATTCACCAACCAAAGGACATGTAGGATTCTTCAAATCTTATTATAATGCAAGAAGGTCATTTTTCTAGAAGGGAATGCAAAAAGATATCAAGCAATATGTGGCAGAATGCGAAAAATGCTAGAGGAACAAAAGTGAAAATGTTTTAACCACTGGGTTACTCTACCCCTTACACATTCCAAACCAGAAATGGGAAGAGATATCAATGGATTTCAACGATGGGTTACCTTGATCAAAAGAAAAGGACAATATCCTTGTAGTGGTCAATCGATTAACCAAATTTGCTCACTTCATGGAAATAAAAAAAGTAGACACAACAAAACAAATTACAAGTGTATTTTGAAAAAATATCTACAAATTACATGGCTTCCCAAAAGTCATCGTGAGCGATAGAGATGTAAAATTTAATGGAAAATTTTGGAGGGAATTTTTCAAACAAGTAGGCACAACACTCAATATGATCTCAACTTGCCACCCCCAAACTGATGGTCAGACTGAATTCGTTAATAAATTCTTAGAGGCATATCTACGTTGCTTCGTAACAAATAAACAAAACCATTGGCCTCAATGGTTACACTTAGCAGAATGGTGGTACATTTCAACATACCACACCCTTGCAAAAATGACTCCCTTTCAAGCCTTATATGGGTATCAACCTCCAAATTGGAAGGATTTAGTTCTAAAAGACACTAATATGCCAAAATTAAGGAACCAACTAGAGAAATCTCAAAAAACGATTGAATTACTCAAGGTTAACTTAGTCATGGCACAAAACCATATGAGACAACAAGCAGATCAACGCGGGATTGAAAGAGAATTTGAAGTAGGAAACTGGGTGTTCATAAGACTACAACCCGATAAATAAGTATCCTTTAAAAGTGGAGGAAAAAACAATTTGTCCCCAAAGTTCTATGGACCATATCAGATTACCAAGAAGATTAGTCAAGTTGCGTATAAATTGCAATTACCTGATAATAGTCGTATCCACAATGTCTTCCATGTATCATGTCTCAAAAAAATGGTAGGGAAACATCAAACAGTACAAATAATACTTCCTATGTTAGATGAAGAAGGAAGGATTATTTGGGAACCAGAGGCAATCATCGCAACCCAAGAAAGAAGGATTCGTTCTTGAACACTCAAGGAATATCTCATTAGGTGGAATAATTTTCAAGACAAAGATGCATATTGGGAGACATAACAGTTTCATCAACAATATTCGTCCTTACCTTCGCTTTGAGAACAAAGAATTCTAATAGAGGGCGGCAATGTTATGTATTTAAATTTTATGATCAATAAATTTAAATATTAAATACAAATAGTAATTAGGATAAAACTTAGAGCCACACTGTTTCATTGAAACAGTGTGTTTGGACCTATAAAAGGTCTTTTCACTTATTGTAAAAAATCATCATTCAATAAATAATTCATTTGTGGCTAAATTTTGAAATGGGGGATTAGATAATTTGCTCCATACGTGAAGATGAACCTGAATTTTCCCAGGTCAAAGATACCACAGTGAAAGAAAAATCCTCATAAGAATATAAAGAGAATGGTAGATCTACCTCAAGAGATAAATACCGCCTTGGGCATAAGAAATAATCGAAAATGAATAATAGTATGACGAGAATTCAAGAGGCCTCAGACACACTCTAGTTATGTGACATTGTTGAGAGACATCATTGATTCAAATCCTTCCATCTATGAAGAAGTAGCCAAGAACAAAGGGCAGGAAAACACCAGTTCAATAAGAATGATGTCTAGGATGCGGTATAGAGAAATGAAGGGAATTCTATGGTGTCTTCCATATGGATCTACAAGATCTAGGATGCAATAGATGGAAACATCGTGGGACACAAGGAAATATTTCTAGCACGAGGTTTCTCACAAAAAGAAGGCATATACTATGAAGAGACATTTGTACCAGTGACAAGTCAAGTATGCATAGAAAAACCACTAGGATATGAGACACATGACATGCAGATTCATGTGTGAAAATTAAAGAAGGCCTTGTACGAGCTCAGAAGGAACCCATGGGATAAAACATACATGAGGAGCTTGTAGACCACCTAGAGTGATGAATATCTTAATGTTTTCTATAGGGTTGAAGATGGAATCCTATAGAGGATGACAAGATCATAGATGGGTGTGAGAATAACTTTTCAAAAGGTTCAAGATATAGGATCTTGGTATCCGGTGACCCTATATGGATACATAGAATATTAGTATAAGAGGAAGATACTTGTCACTCCAGTATAGAATTTTTCAATACATAGAGTATGAGAGGCAAAGGGAGAATGATGCTTCGCTTCAGAGGTAGTGACTCCAGAAGATCCTGAGGTTTGACATGGTATGATTAGATGGATAGATTACTGATGACTCTAGGAATTAGTGAGAGTAAAGCGGATTCCAACCTTTGCTTCAAGGTTGAAGGGGGAAGATCAATGATGCTCATATTATATGTCAATGACCTATTCATGATAGGAATAGATGAACTCTTTAAATATCGACGAAGAAAGATTTCTCTCAAGTTTGAGATGAAGGACTTGGGTATGATGCACTACTTTCTAGACATGGAGGTGTGGCAAAGTGCGGATGGAATCTCCCTTGGAATAAGGGAAGTATGCAGTGTATATCCTAAAGAGGTTCATGGCCACACCTATGGCATTGAACCTGAAGCTATATAGTGGTGCTTCATTAAAGATGGTTGATGCCACAATGTATCATCAGATTATTTATTCATTGATGTTCTTGGAAAATACGAGACCATACATATGCTTTGTTGTGAACAACCTGAGCCATTTCCTAACAGATCCGTGACATTCTCACCTGGTCGCAAAGAATACAGTGAGGTACCTAAAGGGTACAGTTGAGTATGTGCTCAAGTATGATACAATTCAGAAGATTAACTTGCATGGTTTTGCTGATTTGGATTGGTAGCACCACTTAGAAGAAGAGAACCCTCGGTTCCTTCTTCATTTTGAGATCCAGTATGGGATACTGGTTTGGTAGGATGTAGTCCTGCATGGCACTGAGCACAATCGAGGAAAAATATGTTTCCACTTGCTCAGCTATTTGTGATGCAATATGTTTCTTTTGAAAGCTACTATTTGATTGATATAACTTGCATTTTTTGTATGATGCATAGAGGAAAATGAAGCTCTAGTATAAGATCTAGATCAAGATCTCTCAAAAGAGGGAGTCATGAGTTACATCATAGCTGGTGAGGTAGGTTTTCTAAGCATAAAATCCTAGTGAAGCTTGTAGGTTTCTTAGATGTAATCAGTTAAGTAGGTTGGCCACAGATGTAATTAGTCCTGACAAATATCGTAGGTTATCGTTGGGCATAATACACCCTTATGTGATTCCATGGTAGAAATGGCCATAGTATAGTTTGTGTACCTAATAGAAATGTGTTGGAATATATTAAACCCACTCACAACTTAGGATAAAATAATTAATCATTATTTGATTAATTATTCACCCACTAGCTTAATTAGTTGGCATCCACTTGCACCTTAAAGTCAATACATGCCATCTATATCCTAGGAATGATTTATTTCTAATTCTGAGTTGATCCCGAATTAGTATATAGGACTTAACAACAGATTCTTCTTTTTTCTGCTTTTTCTGCTTTTTCCTGCTTTTCTATGGATAAGATAAAAGCTAGTCAACTAGGAAACTGGGAGCTTTTGTTTCCAACCCATCCTCCATTAGTTTTTCTCCATTTTATAGGATTGGCATGTTATTTCCATCTCCTTTAAAACTCACTCATTCTTTTTCCAACTCGTGAGGTCCTTGATAGATTTTACAAGTGCTTTATCCACCTATGGGGGTTTGCTATATTTTGGTAAGCCAGCCTTTTTGAGCTTTATGAGTTGTTTCCATACAATTCAAATTTCCTATGAGGGATGTACTATTTATGTACACTATTATTCGTAATTATTCAATGGAAGGATACACACCAATATTAATCTCTTCATTCATGTGATTCAGTCTCTTTTGTTCTCTCTATTTTTCCTGTGTATGGTTGTGAGAATTCTTAGTAGCAAGATCTATTTCCTGTGCTTCTTCTTAGCATCATTGCTCATAGAATTGATCTATTATTTCTACATGGTATCAAAGCTACAAGGTTGATCAATTTCTACAGAGTTGAGGAGCACTTCCAGTCTCCTATCCCTCTCTGAAGAAGAGCTTGTCTAGCTTACAAGATTTTCTCCTAGTTTGTTTTGCAGGTTGCAGAGAGTATATCTTAGAGCATATCAACAAATTGAATATGGATTAAAAATTTCCTCTACTATCTCCTTTCAACTATGCTGATTGGAAGCCAAAGATGAGTGCATAGTTGAAGAGGCAATGTCTCTTTGATGTCTCCATTGGTGCATTGAGTGAACCTGAGTCTTATGAAGAGAATATTGATTGGCTAAATAATTTTGATAGAGCTTATGGAATTATGTGTTTGGGAATGTCTCCAAATATATATCATCTCATAGATTCTGTTGAATTTCCATTTGAGCTTTGGAAAATTTTGGACAAAGCTTTTGGTTTGCAGGAAATTGAAGATGAAGCATGGAGCGAACCTAACATATCCTCTTGTTCTCTTTCTCAAGATTTATTGTCCTCTAAATTCTCTAATGAAGCTTATAATGATGAAGAAGTTTCTCATACAATTCATTTTGCTGCTGCCCTCTTTCATTCGAATGCTTCCTCCTTCAATGAAGAAGCCAATATTGAAGAGCCATCTTTTTATGTGTCTCTTGAAGGTGATTTTTCTTCTTGTGATACTATTGATGAAAAAGAAGTAAGATATGGAGCTACTGCTGATATTTATTATGATCCTATAACCCATTAATTGTTCTCTTAATCTCCTATCTTAAATTCTGAGATCTATGTGCCAGATTCTTTACACCTCTTGCATACCTCTCTCATTGATGGTGCGCAACCCAGTGACTTACAGGATGTTTGCTTAGACACATCAAGCATTATTTGTGTCATACCACTTACCATACTTGATCTCATATGCTTCAGCATATCCTCCTTTGTTCTTGGCATCAATACTCAGAGCCTTCTTGAAGATTGTGAACATCTCATTCTTTCCTCCTTTCATACAGAGGATTCATTACCAGTGTATTCCCATGAGTCTATTGATATGCTTATATGTGATCCTTTAGATTCTGATTTAGAAGCATATTTACAGGTTGATACACATATAATACCACCATCCATACCATCTACCATACCTCTAAATAATCAAAAGACTATACAAATCCCAAGATCACTAGTTGATTCCTCATTGGTCTGTTATGCAGTGATATTTATCTTACATGGTTTGAAGTCTTTCCTATCTTTCATTGGATGGTTATGCATGTACTTAGTCATATATGGACTGATATTAAACATGTTTGGATCTGTTCTAAATACTTATGGTTCAGATCTTATGCCCATCCATCATTCATATTTTTACACCTATCAGTTTTCCCCAGTTGCTCATAATTTTCCTAGTCTAGCCCTATATCCTCATGGAGCCATTGAAGACTTTTTCCTTGCTGTCCCATATGATAATATCTCTAATATATCAGAGTTCTATCAGCCTCATATCAGATTTATACAGGTGCTACATCAGATTGGAATATTGACATGTGATTCACATCACAATTTTGCAGCTATTCAGGGAATTGGGTGTGAAATAAATTGTCTTAATTTTTGTACTCTTTGGGAAGGAGTATGCACAGATCTCTTTTCCATTTAAGATTATGTTTTTAGATCAGAGTTTGATAGTAGAAAGAAGCATCCAGATAATGATCCTACTTCATCAGTTGATGAGATACAAGGAGTCTCTCATCTTCCTTCTTGCAGGTTCTACACTCCAGTGCATGATCATGGAGTTCATCATTTATTCAACAAGTCCTTCATCCAGAAGCAGTTCATTCAGCTCATTAAAGTGAAGACAAATATATGTTGAATACATATTTCAAATTCTGTGCCTTGTCTTATCTTGAGGGAGGATTTTCCCCATGTGGTTTTGCCTCTTTCCTCACTTTTCTGGACATAATAATTGTTAAAGGGTGATCATAGCCTTGTTGCTGGGCCCTATATGCATCCATATGCATCTATATTTTTTGTCATACCATCATAAAGTCAGACATATATGGGGGTGTTGGAATATATTAAACTCACTCACAACTTAGGATAAAATAATTAATCATTATTTGATTAATTATTCACCCACTAGCTTAATTAGTTGGCATCCACTCGCACCTTAAAATCAATACATGCCATCTATATCCTAGGAATGATTTATTTCTGATTCTGGGTTGATCTAGAATTAGTATACAGGACTTTACAGTAGATTCTACTTTTTTCTGCTTTTTCCTGCTTTTCTATGGATAAGATAAAAGCTAGTCAACTAGGAAACTGGGCTTTTGTTTCCAACCCATCCTCCATTATTTTTTTCTCCATTTTCTAGGATTAGCATGTTATTTCCATCTCCTTGACAAATCACTCATGATTTTTCCAACTCGTGAGGTCCTTGATAGATTTAGCAAGTGCTTTATCCACCTATGGGGGTTTGCTATATTTTGTTAAGTCATCCTTTTTGAGCTTTATGAGTTGTTTCCATACAATTCAACTTTCCTATGAGGGATGTACTATTTATGTACACTATTATTCATAATTATTAAATGGAAGGATACACACCAATATTCATCTCTTCATTCATGTGATTCAGTCTCTTTTCTTCTCTCTATTTTTCCTATGTATGCTTGTGAGAATTCTTAGTAGCAAGATATATTTCCTGTGCTTCTTCTTAGCATCATTTATCATAGCATTGATCTATTATTTCTACAAAATGATTGGTTTTTATCAGATCAAGGTTGTGTCCTACCATGTCGATGGATGTAAGTGCTGATCCTTTCTAACATGGTGGCAGGTTGGGCCTTCCATGGTCGGATGTAAGTGCTGATCCTTTTTGACATGGTGAAAGTTTGGGACTCCCACAATAATATGTAAGTGCTGAGCCTTTCTGACATGGTGGCATGCTAGGCTTGCCATGGTCAGATGTAATTGCAGATCCTTTTTGACATGGTGGTAGGTTGGGCCTCCCATGGTCAGAAGTAAGTGCAAATAATTTCTAACATGGTGGTAGGCTAGGCCTCCCATGGTTAGATGTAAGTGCATATCCTTTCTAACATGGTGGCCAACTCGGCCTCCCATTGTCAGATGTAAGTGCAGGTCCTTTTTGACATGGTGGAAGGATGGGCCTCCCATGGTCAGACGTAAGTGCAAGGCATTTTTGACATGGTGGTAGGATGGGCCTCCCATGGTTAGATGTAAGTTATGGTCCTTTCTGACATGGTGGCAGGATGGGCCTCCCATGGTTAGATATAAGTGCTAGGCCTTTATGACATGGTGGTAGACTAGGATTCCCATGGTCAGATGTAAGAGTTGGGCCTTTCTAATATGGTGGTAGACTGGGACTCCCATGGTCAGATGTAAGTGTTGGGCCTTTCCGACATGGTGGCAGGATGGGACTCCCATGGTCAGATATAAGTGTTGAGACCTACATCCAACATGAAAAAGAGATGGCTCTGTAGAACTTCCTACGATGATTATAATTGAGAGATAGCACCATTTTCTCAAGATAGCAGGAGAAATGATGATGATGATCCAGTAATGAAGACTTGTGCTGATGAACTATGTTAAGATATTACCTTCATAATTAAGAGGGATCATTGATGTAGTTGTAAATTTAGAATGTATTCACTTGTATATTTCTTATTGTATTTCATTATACCCAGATGGATATGTACGGTTCCTTTGATCAGGAGAGTCATTAATATAATAAAGTCATGTAAAGTCATTGAGGTTAACCATCTATTCTAAGTCAGGGAAATAGTCCCCACAATTGAGTTTTAATAGGGTTATTGGAATCTCCTAGTGAGTTCAACCCTGTAGAGTAATTGTCAACTGGAAAACACATATAAATAGAGAGTGAGACTCTCTAATTGAAACACACACTCACTCAATAGTAGCGCATGAGTGAGAGAAGAGTATCTCACACAAGGGAGAGAGAGAACAACTATCAGATATCATCTTTGTATCTTTGGGTTTTACTTTTGATTTTGGTGCTCATTTTATCTCTGAGGAAGTTGCGGGGTTTTCTCCTTTATGGTTTTTCTGAGGAAAATTCCTTGTGTCTCTTGTCTCTTGTGATTATTGCTGTGCATATTATTCTCCTAGATAAGATCCTAGATCATATTGATTAAATGATAAAAATATAACACGTGGTTTCGATGATTCAACATGAACCGACAAAACATTGGGTGTAGTTCAAAAGAAAATATCCCTAGAGGAACTTAATCTTATAGGGAAAGTTGAAGAAGTTGCACAAGTTTTGTACCAATCCATTAGGGATTCCATACCTTTGGAGGAGTTGTCGAGTACAATTTAAAAATTTGGAACCACCTGCATCAAGTGGAAAATAAAATACATCACTAGGAGGAACAAGTCAACATCAAGAAACATATTATTCAAATATTTGGATATCTTTGTAAAGAGAGAGGAAATGAAAAAATAGTGACCCTAACCAAGAAAATCACATCTAGTAGAGGTGTAGCATATGATCAGGAATATTTTCATCAAGGTGCATGTGTAGGTGAAATTTTTTCTTTATAACCTATTAGAACTCCACACCAAGGAAACCAAATGTGTTTCCCTTGTTTGGTATATTTATATTCTTTAAATGTGCATGTGGAGGGGAGTTGTGCCTCCCAACACTGCATCTGAAGATCCCTATCGACACCTTAACAAAAAAAGGTCAGAAGGTATGTTTCCATTCTTAAATTGCCATTGGGCCATTTCTTACGTGAGCGTAATCAAGCCAAAAAACTTAGGTTGTTTTTCATTATTTTTTGGAACTTTCTAAAAATATGTTATTTATTGTCAGTTAAGGGGTTAGGTTCTATTTTGTAATCTATGTTAAAAAATTAGGGTATTGGGGGATACATAATACCTATATTTTATTGTGAGTTATTTATAATGATATCGAGAAAATAGGAGGTGTGGCTCAAATATTTTGTTGGTTTTCCCGATTAAGGGTTTCTATGGTAAATCTCCATGTTTATGTGTGAATGTTGTTGTGCAATGTTTGTTTTTCTTAAAGGAATATGTATGCTTTTCTTCTTTGCTCAATTTTAAAACTTATAGGTGGTATCATTGCTTTATTATTAGAATAAGGAGGATGTCTTTGTTTTTGAGGGTTCGACGTGGTTGATATATATTGGGTTTGTGATAATCCTAGGATCGGTGGGAGATTTGCACCATTGATTTGTGCATTGAAAGAGAATGGAGAGAAGTTCAATAATTGATATTAAGAAATTTAACTGCCAGGATTTTGAGCCATGAAACATCAAAATGGAGTATCTTCTCTTAGATCAAGAACAGTGGATTGTTGTGGATTTGGGTACTAAATCCCCCATAGCATCACAAGATGATTGGGATAAATTAGAAAGAAGGGAAAGGAGTACAATATGATTGTGCTTATCAGACTCTATGTTGTTGAACGTATCTGATGAAGATAGTGTGGTAAATATTTTTTAAAAACTATGGAGTTTCTATGAATCAAAATCCCTTGTGAACAAATTGTTTCTACAAAATAATTTGTTTTGCCTAAGAATGGATGAAAATAATACTATAATAGAGCATATGAATGCCTACAATAGTATGGTAATTCTAATAACTTAAGTTGGTATTAAAATAATTGAAGAAGATAAATGTATTACATTATTATTTTCTTTTCTGTATTCATGGGACAACCTAATTGTTGCAATAGGTAATGTTATCCAAGCGATCTTAAAATTTGATGAAATAGTAGAATAACTAATATTAGAAGAGATTACGCAGAAAATCATGGATAATCATAGCATGGATTCCTTGTCTATGAGAGGTCTCCTTTAGGAGAGAAACAAAAATAAATGATATGGGGGGGGATCTAAATATAAGGGTACACATAAATCCCTAAGAAAAGGAATAAGGAATTGCTCAAAATGTGAGGTGGATGGGAACTATAAAAAGGCTTGCAGATGTAAGAATGTTGAGAAAGAAAATGGATTTGACGATACCCCTTCCACATAGGTAAAAACATCCTTAGAAGGAGAGGATGTGTACCTATATTCCATGAGTAGTCATTCAGAATATGATATATGGTTGATTGACTTAGGTGCATCATGTCATATGGCCACTCATAGGGAGTGGTTATGTGAAGATGAAAAGTACAATGGAGGATATGTGTACTTAGGAGATCATTTACCATTTAGCATCATTGGACATGGTAGATTCAATCTAAAATTGAAGGATGGAAGGATTATAACTCTACCTGAAGTTATACACATTCCAAATCTAGAAAGAAACTTTATATATTTCAGAAAGATGGATGTTCCAGGTGTAAATACTGTGTGTGGAGATGGTGGTTGCAAATGGTTCGAGGATCAATGGTATTAATGAGGGGATTTAGGTAGGGAACTATGTACAAACTATTGGGAATAACCATCATTGATGAATGTAAAATTTTTGTTGTTCCTAAGGAAGGAGGAAAAGATGAAAGATCCACGATTGCATCACGAGGAAAGACAATTATATGGAATAAAATATTGGGGCATATCATAGAAAAGGGTGATCAATCATTGCAAAGTAAAGGTATGGTTGAAGGTATGAATAACTGCACTCTGGATTTTGATTTCTATGAACATTGCATTATACGGAAAACAAAATTGAGTAATATTTACATCTGGTGATACAAGAGCAAAGGGAATTCTATAGTTAGTACATAATGATGTGTTTGTAACTGCATATGTTCCAACATTAGGTAGATTTGTGTATTATTTTTCATTTATATATGATTTCTCAATGAACACATGGATCTATTTTCTTTGAAAAAAATATTAAGTATTTGCTAATTTTAACAAATTTAACGCTCTTATAGAGAATCGATCATAAAAGAAAATAAAGGTGTCGAGGACAGATAATGGTGGAGATTTTTCTTATAATGAATTTGAGGACTTATGTAAGAAGTGTCATATAGAAAGGTAGAATACTACTCCATACACACCTCAATAGAATGGATTTTCTAGGAGGATGAATAGGACACTAATGTAAAGGGAAAGAATCATGCTAATAAGTGTTGGGATAGGACACCAATTCTTGGAAGGGGTAGTGGAGAAAAAATGTTACTTGGTAAATCGATCACCCACCTCAAAATTGGTTGACAAAATTCCATAAGAGGTATGGACTGGTAAGAAAAATTCTATCAAGTAACTCAAAGTTTTTTGTTGTGATGCTTATGTACATTTCACAAAGGGGAAAAGAAGCAAGATCGATAACAAAGCTGAGAAGTGTAAATTTATTGGCTATAAAGATGGTATAAAATTTTATAAGATTTGTAATCCTGTAAATAACAAGATTGTTTACAGTAGAACTATTGTGTTTAGAGAGGTTGAAGAAGCCCCCAAATAGGAAGTGACTCCAATGGAAAAAGAACCAAAGAAAATAAAGTTTGAGTTAGAAGGTGAAGAATCTGACTCAATAGAAGAAGTTGAATAATAATAATAACAAGAACATAATACCCTAGTTTTGAGGATATCATATCGAGAAATAAGGAAACCATAAATGTATTCCTCTCCTGATTTTCACTCTCATTTTTCTTTTCCTACTACTAACGATGATCCTAGAAATATGAAGGAAGTGGTTTATTCAGAGGATAATGATCTCTAGAAGATGGTCATGGTTGAAGAAATGGATTCCTTGCACAAAAATGAATCTTGGAATCTAGTCTAGTTACAATATAGAAGAAAAGTCATTGGGAGCAAATGGTTGTTTAAAAAGAAGTTGAAATCAACAGGTAAGGAGGAGAAGTACAAATCCTGTGTGGTAGCAAAGGGATATTCTCAGGTAGAGGGAATTGATATTGGTGAAATATTTTCTCCAGTGAAAAAATTAAATTATATTAGATTTAGTATTTCTATTGCAGCTAATCTTCATATTGAAGTAGAGGAGGTGGATGTGAAGACAAAAAAAATTACATGGGGATATGGAAGAAACAATCTACATGAAGTAGCCAGAAGGGTTCATAGTAAAAGGAAAGAAAGAGCTGATATGTAAACTAAATAAGTCCCTTTATGGTCTAAAGAAATCTCCAAGGATGTGTCACAAATTTTTTGACACATACATACTTGGATTGGGGTTTGTGAGAAGCAAAGGTGATCAGTTTGTATACTCAAAATAGGTTGATGATCACTTAATTAACATAGTAATATATCTTGATGACATGCTGTTGATTGGAAAAAATAAAGATGTTATAAAGGAAATGAAATATCAGTTATCCTCCAAATTTGATATGAAAGATCTTGTTGCAGTAAACTTCATTCTAGGAATGAAGATAATGAGATATTAGAGAAAGAGGATGAAATTTTTAAATCAAAGAAAATATGTTGATATGGTACTATAGAGATTTAACTTGTAGGAAATTAATCGATCCAAGGCTCCTATTTCTATAGTTCTAAAGTTATCTGTAGAGAAATGTCCCAAGACACAGGAAGACGAATAAGATGTGTCATGAGTTCCATATGCTAGTGTAGTTGGTAGTTTTATGTATGTAATGGTATGTACCAGACCATACATTTCTCATGCAGTGGATTTTTTTAGCATAAATATGTATAAACCAATAAAGGATCATTGAACAACTATAAAGAGGGTCTTCAGATATTTACGTGGCACCACAGGTTATGAAATATGCTACCAAGGAAGACCTGGTCCAGGAAGAGTAATAATTGTACATGGATTTGTTTATGCATATTGGTCTAGAGATATTAATCGTAGAATATAAACAAGTGGGTATGTTTTTAACCTATTCGGAGGATATATAATTTGTATGAGCAAGATACATGTTGTAGTTGCACTCTCAACTACAAAAAAATGAATACATGGAAGCCACTCAAGCAAGAAAAGAAGTTGTAGGGTTGAAAAGATTGTGTTAGGGTATTGGGTTTGTATAGAAATATATAAGGTTAGATTGTGATAGCCAAAGTGAAATATTCCTCACAAATAACCCCTCTTATAATGATAAGACAAAGCATTTTGATGTGCAATATCACTTTGTGACAGATATGGTTGAAGACAAGAAGGCGTTGCCGAAAAATGTTCACACCTTGAAAAATGTTGCAGACTCATTAACAAAGTCTGTCAATACATAGAATTTATCTTGCTGTAGAGATTCTATGGGCATTGATTCCCTAAACCTATGAATTTATGAGTACATGACTCATTGCTATGAAAATAAAACATAAAGTGGGAGAGTGGTGGGTATATTCTATATTCTTTGCATGTGCATGTGGAGGGGAGGTGCATCTATCAACATTGTGTCTGACTGTCCATGTCAGCACCTTCATGGAAACTGGTTGAGAGGACTATTTCCATTCAGAAATGACCATTAGGACATTTTTTATGTGAGCACAAGTGAGCCAAAAAAATTTGGTTTTTTTTGGCTATTTTGGGGAATTTTCTAAAAATATGTAATTTAATCTTGGTTAAGGGATTGTGGTCTATTTTCTAATATGGGTTAACAAATTAGGATAGTGGAGGATATGAAATAATTATATTTTATTGTGAGTTATTCATAATGATAATGAGAAAATAAAAGGTATTGCTTCAGGGTTTTCAGGTTTTCCCAGTTAAGGGTTTCTAGGGTAAATCTATGTATTTGTGTGTGAATATTGTGGTGTAATATTTTTTTGCATAAAAGAATATATATTATTTGAATCTTTGAAAAGGTTTAAAAATTACAACCCTTGTAGATAATGTTAAACTTGAATAAAGGAAAAGTAAGAAAGAAGTCATGTAGTCATTCATTAGTTAGCTCACTAATAACACCAATGAGTTTGAGTCAACCCAAACCAGCTTCCAATATTTTTTGAGTTTCCTATGCATGAACCTTCCCTCAATGGAACACTTATATCCCTAATTTTCATGGTTCCAGGTGACAAAAAATCATATCGTTGGGGGTCATTTGGATCCCAATTTTTGGAAGTGGTACTGTGCACCAGGGAATACAATTCGAAGTAGATTGCATCAAAAATTTAGTTAGAGTGTTAGCACCATTTCTAGTTAGTTGTTGGAAAGGTGGAAGGACTTAGAAAAAATAAGGTATGGTATAGAAAATTTCATGATATGACCAAAGGTATGTCATAAGTTGCTTAAAATGATGAAAGGAAGCTATTCCTAAAGTTAAAATTTATATTTTCTAATAAAATCATGGATTAAGTTTTAGAAATAAGATTAAATCAAAATGCTCACATATGCTATCATGTGACATATTTTAATAGTGTATATCTGAGGATGGGAATATCTATGGACATTAGTTGATCCGTTATCCAGAGATGCACAAGAAAATAAATTTCGACAACTAGTGGAATTGTGTAAATGGGGTCCAATATCTACGGTGATGAAAAAAGGTAAGAAATAACGACGACTTGAAATGATTTCGCTGGTGGAACTAGCACAAAAGAATAAAATTTTCCAATCAATGGAAAACCTCACACACTACATAGATCAACAATGAATATCTAAATAGGAATGCGATATATGACCCAGAAAGATTCTGCTGAATGAACATGAGTGAAGGAAGCTGAATCTAGAATCAATGGAAAAGTGTATAGCCCACACAAATAAATGGTGCATATCGATGCTTAGATGGGATCAAAGCTTGTGGAACATTCCACTAATAGAAGTTGCATAGATTAATGAGATGTTGAAATTGACGAAATGTGTTAAAGGTCCCACATCATTAAGGGATGAGGTTTAAGGATGGTAATATCTACTGTCAAGGGATATTTTGCTAGTGCAAGATGCATCGAGAGAATTATAATGAAACCCAATAGAATAGGTTAAAGGGAAACAATAATTAATGGTTGAGATCAAACTGATAAGGATCTATGATGGAGATTGAGTTCATTGGAGCAATATACATGTTTTTTTTATAATTGAAGTTGAGAAAAATATGTAAAGATTGACAATGATCAATGGCCGGGATTTATGGAGAGTAATATCAAGGGTTGTATCCAAATCTGTAGATGAAAGATGAAAGTTATTTATACTATGGATGGATGAGGGTAAATCAATAAGAGGATCTACATTGGAAAAAAAAAGATGTTGGATCTACGGTTGTGAATGGATCTGTTGTTGAGAATAATGGTGACGATAAAATATAAATAAGGTAGTAGAATTAGAAATGTAAAGCTAAATAAATATCAATATCAACCACTCAGGTTAAAGACAGAGTTTATCGATGAAAAAAGGAAATTTCACCTGGAAAAGTTGCATGAAAAATAAAAAAGGATTCCATTGCATAAAATATTGTAAAAGGTAAAGCATTTGGATGAAGACTATTTGTATTTTGTGAATTGGAATAAGAAAGAAAAAAAGAACCCGAGGAACAGCTAATTCCACGAGCTGCATAGACAAATGAAGAATCAATTGTGCATGCCATGTCCCAAGTGATTCTAAGAGATCTACAAATTGTGGGACTAAAGAATCAAAACAAAAACTTGGAGGATGCAGCTCTAAAGAAGGATTAAGAATTGAAATCTATAGACAATAAGTACAAAGAGATCATAGATAAGAATGACAAACTAGTGAAGCAATTGAATAGACAATTTCCAATAAAAGCAGTAAAGCATTTTATTTGGGATATGATTATAATAGAGTCATGGAAACTTAGTCCATACCTGAATTACATCCTAGATAAATAAATTGTTATATAGGCTGCTAAACAAATTTGTATAGCAGTAAAAGAATTTCTAAATAAGAAATTGATAGATACAACGATTAATATAGTTATTTTCTCAAATGGTTTCTCAGATGATGAGTTGAAAATAAAGGGTATCAAAGACAGAATTTCAGTAATAACCTAGGCAATAAAATTGGTTGGAAAACACCAGCATTTGGATAGTATGCAAACTAAGATAGATATTATGTAGCATCATGTTAAAATGATCATTGATTTATTTACGCCAATGTTTAAAATGGGTTTACCTTTCTTCTGGGAAGAAAATGGTAAACTTTTATCTCAAGTGGAATATCATGCCCAATTTGTCAGGTGCAGGTTAGATCACAAGACTTTTGAAGGAATACAAAAATTTATGTCTGTAAAGACAATAGTTGAAAAAATATTTGAGGATTTTGAAATATTTTATAATCTCAAAGCTACTTGCACTCAACTGCCAGAAATATCCTATGTACACCATGTGGAATTAATGATACTACTGAAATAAATGTCCAACTTGGAACTGCCAACTGTTGATCAGTGGAAGACTATTCAAAATTTTGGAAATACCAGGTACGGGTTGCGCCAGTGAAGAACTCTTGAATATTGTTGAAGACTAGTTTATCTAAATTTTGTAATGTATTTATGAGCAGTTAGCTAGTTAGAGAGAAATATGATAGCTGTAATAAGGGATTTGTTCTACTTATTTTTAGTATAGGGGTAGTTATCAGCTCAATGAGCATATTTTGTATTTAAAAAACAATTTGCAATGTAACAAGGGTTGGAACCCATGAGATAAATTGTTATTGTAACAGGGATCCAAAGATTAATAAAATTTCAGATCCGGGCAGACCTTTGACAGTGTTTCCTATGTTATTCTCTTTTTTAGTCTACACTTTCCTTCGTTTTATGTGCATGTGTTTCTTATTAAGATTTTTTTTTTTTATCTTTTTATCCTTAAATGAGTTTATTGTGGTTGAGAATTCATATTTGTATGCTATGTTCCATTGCTTTTAATAATTTACAAGACCTTTCCTCTAAAGATAATATCAGATTTATCCTTGAAAAATTCCCACATTAATGGATTTTTTCTAAATTCTTCTTTATCACCAGACAACAAGCTTTTTTACTGTGAAGAAATAGATACCACACCTCTGTTAAAATTTCTTTGCAATATCATAGTTATGTTTATTATCATACATGACTCCATCCCCAATGAACACCTGTTTCAACCATAATCATTACTAAATTTTGTTTTTTTTTTCAAACATTTCTTCCATGTGAGATTAATATTGAGAGATCCCTCTTTAGAAAGAAAGAATCCATCTTTCTTCCTAAAGTTTGGTTCTATGGTTACCTTAGGATTATCCTTTCAAAATCAAGGGTAGATTTTGAGTGCTAACAAACAGAAAGCATTCCACCAACAATTTTGTAGTTTTGAACCTAAGCATATATAAGGGAGTTCCTTATAACGGTTCAGTGTTGTTGTTGTTATTTGTAGTTAACATTTTTTTGTACTATTGAAGGCATGATGCTTGTATTAATGTATAAGGAAATGACCATTAAGTTGTTGATATAGATAAGAAGCCATTGACTGTAGCTAGTTTTGAATATCAATATAATGCAACTCTTATCTCATATTTTCCTTTCACAGATTCTTGATGATTGAATGTTTAGTACTTTACAAGATGAATGGTACCATGTTAGAGATTCAAATGAATTTTAAGTTAATAAATGGATACAATGATGATGAGAATAAACCTATCCTCTTCTACCTATCCGTAATATATGTCTCTGTAATTTCTTGCACATGTATCAGGTGAGACCTTATCCTACTTATAGGTTATTGAAAATGTTGATATGTGTAGGTTTTTTTGTTGGTGATGCAAGTTGAACCATGGGTCTAAAAAACCACTAGCCAACAAAATGGCTCTATTGTGAGGAACCAATGGGGATTGTTAAGGGAGGATGAATAAATGAGCTAGAAACACACTAAATACGAGATCGAAGAATAAATGGTAATAAAGAAGGATTATTTTGCATGAAAGAATACTAGAGGAATCCATATTAAACCCTAATGCTAGATATATAGGTACACGTTTATTCAAATTTTCATGAAATTTTCTTTAGTGAGATTATTGTTTTGTTATATGAATGGAAAAACAGGTAGCCTGAGATTAATTGTTTATAGAGAGAACCTTGTCCAATATTATGGACCGAGGATAAGATAAAATAGCTAACAAACCTATATAATAAGTGGTCTAGATTGATTGGATTATGGATCGTGTGCATGAAACAAGGGTATGTAATAGAATTTGTTATACGATGTATTGAATCATATAGTAGTGCATAGGAAATATTTGAAGAGGGTCCATGAAAGATATATTTGGCACAAATTCCATTGTGGGTAATTTGTTTTATTGAGAATGAGATAATGAAAATGAACCCCGATAGTATGGCAGTGTAAATCCTATACTCTTGGGGTCGATTATGAAGTAGTTGGAGAATATGTTAGTGCGAAAATGGATCCATAAGAGAAACAACTACATTGGGAGAAGAGACAGGTAATAAGGGATAAGATAAAGAATGTAGTTAGAATAAGAAGAAAAAGATAAAATAATTTGATGGGAAGGATAGTCTAGATGACAGAATAATGAAGAACACTACATATGGAAATATGAAATGAGAGTATGTAGAAGGGTTCTATATGCCAGAAGGGTGTTGGAACCTAAGGTATTGATGCTTTATCACACCCATAAATGTTTTGGATACAATCAATTGTCATACAATAGGTGACTTTTGGAGCAGTGAAATAGAGTTGGTAGTGTGACTTAACAGTTGGTTGAATAGATGTCTTAATGGTTGAAATGAATGTGGAAAAAATGTGTATAGCTAGCGACTAAAATTTGGTACATTTTTTATTTTGTCCAAATGGTTAAGCCCAGGGACCCCTGTTTGTGGACCATATCCCCCTTTCTTCGTGGAAGTTGGTTAGATCTAGAAACTATAAATAGGAAACCCTTTGGGTTGTAGTGACAAGGATACTGTGATATGATATGTATTCCATACTCATTATGCATTAAGACATTCAGATCATAATGATTTGTGCTTAAGTTATTTAATGGTGTCTTTGGACACCACCTATGATATTAGAATGTTTCTCAATTATTTTATTTTTAATGTACTCAATATTAAGGGTTGAGAGGTTCCCTTACATGGTATCAAATCTAATGGTTTTAAACGATCCATGTTTTCTAGAAATCATGATGAGTAAGATCTAGGGTTTATTGACACATGGAAGAATATTCGTTGATTCATATCTTTGCTTGAACCTTGATTAGAATTTTTAGATTAGAAATATGGAATCCAAGGTAGAACCCATTATTCTCAATGGAAAAAATTACGCAACATGGGTTATAGATATGGAGACCTTGTTGAGAAGTAAAGGATTGTGGTAGTTCACAAAGACTTTTATTGTTGACCCATTAGATTTGGATCCCATGTTTTCCATAAACATAAAGAAGGATTCAGTTGTGGGTTTTATAACAACCTACATTTGAGAGAAACCCACTTTGATACAAGTGGGATTGATTATTGTCATGCCGTATGAAATAAGATGAAGATTGAATTCAACAAGATAAATCAAGATGAAGTGATACAAATAGAGAAACAGATGATCTTTTTGGATCCTCCTTCCCTTGAACAAATCGAGGACTATTTAGCTTGTACCAAGGAGCTATAGCTAAAACTGGGTAAATGTGGGAAGGATTTTTTGAAGAAGAATGGACAACTCATTGATCTAGTTTTTATGAATTTGAATACAAAATATGATGTATTATGTTCCTCCTTTTGGAAAAAATTTATGCCACTCAAGAAATATGGAAAGCATTTTATCTTTGTACATTTTGTTATATGTTGATTAAAAACCAACATAAGTTACTTGAAGAAGGGAAGCTTGGAGGGAAAAACGAGAATCACTTTCTAAAAATCAAGATCAAGCCAAATTTAAAGTAACATGATTGGAAGGATCAATGAATTGAATGTATTTACCAATCTACAAAAGGGAAATCTAAATATTCATTGTCAACAAAGAAGGATCATAAGAAGAATCCCTATTGGTATTGTGAAAAAGTGGGGCATGTCGAGAAGAATTGAAGGAAGAAGATGAAGGACTTAGAATGGAAGGCTACGCATATTGAGGATAGCACATCATCTAGATAGTACACACATCAAATTTTCAAAAATCATAACTTATATGTAAGTAATTCCTAGTAATTACATGCCTACACTAGTAAGACTGAATAGATATTGAACTATGGATGCACTCTTCATATGGAAAATGATGATTTTATATTTTCATCCTTTAGTGGTTCTCCTTAAGATAATTTTATGTGTCTAATGAATAATCCCTCACTATTCTTGGAGATGGATATGTTGAATGTCAGTGTCATCACATATCCAATTTCTATCATGTATCAATCGTAACTAGAAACCTGTTGTTAGTTTCTAAACTCAAAAAGACCAAGAAGACTTCTGAGTTTTGGTTATATTTCTTTATCAAAAAGTATATAATGCTTGGGGAGAAAACTATTTATTAATGGGTACATTGGATCCCAAAGACACACTTTATAAATTTTGTGATCCTTCGATGAATGTTTCTAGGATAAATAGGGCGAGTGTTCTCATTACTCAAATTAATGACAAAAGTAAAATTTAGCATGGATGACTTGGTAATCTAAAATTTAGAAGTATGAAGATGATGTTGCCTCACAATCACCTCACAATATGGTTACTAGTATCTCAAATACTATTACACCTGGTGAATTTTGTAAAGGATGTATCCTTAGGAATCATCATCGAGGATATTTTGATTCAAAAAAAACATGGTGTGCACATAAATGACTAGATATTGTGCACAATGATGTTCATTGCATGAACACACATTCATTGTAGGTGCGAAGTATATATTGTCCTTTATTGATGATTTCTTTATTTTTACATCAGTATATTTATTGAAGAATAAGAGTCTATTATTTCGAAGGTCCTAGGAATTTAGATCATCGACTAAGAAGTATTGTGGTTGACCCATTAAATGTTTGAATTGACATAATGGTGGTGAATTTTTGAGCCAACTGTTTAAAAAAGTATCTCTTACAAAACAATATCTCTTGGAATAGCATTATCCCTCACACTCATTAGAAAATTTTTATCATAGAATGGAAGAATTGGAATTTGGTAGACATTACTAGGTTCCTACTACAAACCAAAGATATTTTGACAAAAAATTTCGGTGGTTGTTTACGGCTAAAATTATCTCCTAAACCTTGTGCCAACTAAAGAATTCATTCACACAAGTCTAGTCAAACAATGGAATGGTAGGAATCCATCCATTGGAGACCGCATAACCTTCATATGTGTTTCATGGGAACATATTACTACTAATTGTAGAAAGAAATTGGATGCGAAGAGTCATGACAACATTGTGATGGTCTACTACGATGAGTTAAAATCATATAGATTATTTTATCTTGTCAAACAACAAATAATTTTAAGTATAAGTGTGAGAATTGATGATATGAATTTAGGAAGTAAGTTATTGAATTCCTAATCTAGTAAAATGCATAGTGATTTGTTTGAAATTATTCAATAATCATGATGGACTATACCCATCTTTGGATTCCATACAAGATCGATGAATTAGGCTCCTGAGTTAGCTAGTTATCAGTATTGTGTAACTATTAAAGTTGTATGTATGAATTATTCATCTCACCCGACTATTGATAAATAATTTGAATCATCGATGACTTGAATACCTTTGTGGGATGTCAGGAGGATTGAATAAACTAGATTGGCTTCTAGAAATCCTAGTATTGGTTGACAGACTTGTAGTTCAAGATAAATTGGTAGTGTTTCCTTGATGTCATGTATACCACTAGTACAAGACGAGATATAAATAACCAAGCAGTCAAATAATTTGGTCACCACAATTTTTTTAAGAGATTAATGACCATAATTGAGCACTTTTAATTAAGAAAACTAAACATGACCAAGATAAATGACCAATTTTGTCACGTGAAAAAATATATGACAAGATAGCAAGTAACTAAACTAAAATCAACCACATAACAATGACATTAAGAATATGAATTGGTCGTTTATTTGGTCATTTTTAGTTGTGTCACTACAACAGTGGAAAATTACAATTTGAAAAATAAATTTGTACAATTTACTAAATTTTAACATTGTAGATAGATTCAGACATCCCTTTCAAGGGAGTATCAAAATGTATCTCTATTGTTAAAAAAATTAGTGAATTGTAATATTGATACATAGAAGAGCCACGAGTGATCATGTAAATTGTGATATGGTTTCTTAACAAAAATACTTAACTTGGGTGTTCGACAAGATAACCATGGCAATGTTAGAAATTCAACCCGTAGAGTTGTAGTGATGAATGAACATTACAAAATGGATCAACATCTTAGCTACTTATTGGTGGATATGATTACTTTTCCAAAATGTTATTCTTTGATTTAAATTTATGAAGGAATGAAATGAACCATAGAAATTTAATAGAGACAATCAAATACAGTAGAACACACTTATTATTGATTAACAAAATATGTAGTAACTGTAGAAAAAATAGAGTTATTGAATAAAGGCAGTTGATCTCTAAGAAGACATAACCACTTATACCATGAAACAAGAACTGTATAGTAAGAACAAGAATTGTATCCATAAAAATGATTTTTTTAGCATAAAAAACACCAAAAACCCCCTGAAATAGAAAAGTGGATACTAGTATACATGTTTTTTTTCAAGTTAAAAAATAGAGCCATGGCCTAAACATCCCATAATGTTGTTTACATAAAATTTAAAATCAACCCCTAAATAGGAAAAATATTTTTTTCTTCAAGAGATAAATTACAACTTTTTTAAAACTTGCATATTAAACAAAAAATATAATTAATAAATAATTTCACCATTCTAACCATAGAAAATCAAAGAAATTATGATGTTATTCATAATGAAACCATATATTAGACCATACAAGAACAAATGATTCATATAATTTTATCCCAAAAGATTTAAAATTTTAAATAAAAAGCAAAGAAATTCTAAAAAAGTTAAAACAATTTTTTATTTTTTACTTAAAAAAACACAAGATTAAATATAAAAAAATTAACAAATGAAAAACTATTTTAAAACATAAGTAAAAAACAAAAGAGATTATGTAAAAAATGAATGTTTTTAAACTTTATAAAAAAAAGAGTAAAATTAATTTTTTTAAAGCAAATGTTTTAATGAAAGCAAAATTAAAATAAAATGCACACCGTACTATTGTTGCTGAAACCACAACCCCAAAAAATTTTAAGATTTCAGGTCCCCCCCTTAGATTTTTAGCTTTTAGAATTTATTAGACTACTTTTTCTCTTTGAGGGCCCTTTCCATGACTTAGTTTTATTTTCAACAAGTTAGAAAAACTTTCTTTTTTTCAAGACAGAGCTCAGTTTTTACACCCGATGTGTCGGTTGAACTCATCAAGTCTAGCCGGCAAATTGGAGGGACTCTGCTTTACCATCCGATTTTATCAAAATCTAAGATCTTTTGGGATATTACATTAAATTGTTACCGATCACTTCAATGGAACTTAAGTTTTTGAGCCGATACTATCGGTGATTCTCGCATGTCCTTGCTAGCGCATTTATGCGTATATCTTTTGTTAGAAGAAATTTCCAATGGGAATTTATTCAAGATAATTTGACTCAGCCTTTGATACCGAAGCTATCATTAGAAATTCATTTTGGCCTCCTGACGTCATTTCTTAAGAAATTTCTTTTTTATTTTTTTGCTCACCTTTTGAGATCCTTTTAGCAGGTTCATTAGATAGTATCGACATAACTCAAATTTCATTTCCAACCCATGCAGAAAAATGGGAAGTTTTCACTTACTATTTCTCACAGAATTGTTTTCACGGTTTTGCTAACGAAGTGATCTCGGGAGTTACTGGAGAATCTTTGCGATAGTATCTGAAGTAATCCAATGTTGGAGCCGACACTATCATGTATTTTATCTGTTTCTCAATGATTCTGAGTTGTATTTTTTTCCCATTGGAGCTTCAGTCTTAGGCGCCAAAAATCATTTTTTTCATTTACTCGCCTGACGACTGCATTGATTACTTATTCAATATTTTTATATACTACCCTTGGGAGGTTTTTATGAACTATTACTATTACCTATTTTCTATGCATCTAGTTGTCAATTTTTGGTTGAAGCTTGCGGATTTAGTCATTGAGCACTATACCTTTGACAACATTTGTCATGTAGGCCTCAAACTTCGTCTTTTACTGATTGTGTAAGGGGGGTTCTGATAAAGCAAATTTTTGGGCAATTTAATTTTGCAGGTTTAGGGTATTGTGTTCGTTGTTATTTTTTAATCCTTTCCCCAATTTTTAGGGTTTTATTCTCCCCTACCAATAACCAGAATTTTCCTTAGACTAGTTAGGATAGAGCTTTTCCTCATTGAGTTTTACCCGACCCTCTAACTCATCCATGATGTTTTTATATACTCCATTCGTCTTTGTCATAATGTGTTTTTTGATATTTTGAGCCACAAAGATTGTCTATCATATATCCAATATCTTATTGCTGAGATTGTGGCAGGTTGAGCATTTCCCTGACTGTCCCTCCTCTGGTTTAGATTTATTTGCAGCAATGGGGAAGGGTACCATCCATGGATTTTCACAGGGACGAATGTCATGGTTTGGGATTCGTATTTGGATTTTGGAAGTATACTTATTTCTTAGGGCTAGAGCGGGGTTTTCGAGAATTTTTCTTGGATTCTTGGGTCAAACTAGGAATTGAGTTTCCCTCATTTTCAAGGTCATGAAGCCGACATCGGGGTTTTCATTTGCTTCTAAGAGGGGAGGTCCTAGCATATTCATGTTTAAATAAAAGTGTAATGGTATGGTAAAACCTTTTAATAAAACCCCGTTAGTCAATGTGTAAGTCAGATCTTGATCTAAAGCACCAGATGATTGGTTCGTAGAACTAGGGGTCAAAATCAAGAGATAACATTTAGAGCTTTCATTTGAACTAATCCATTTTTGACCTGATATACACCTTACCATACTTAAAGTATTTGGATAACCTATTCTTTACATCACAGGTTCATTTCATATGTTCAAAGATGAATCGGTAAATACATTTTTTTTTAACACTGAATGCAATCTTATGTTTGGTTATCTAGGTTTCACAAGCTCACATCTTAAAAATAAGTTGTTCATTCCTGTATATTCTATTAACACTAAGCTTTTTTCTTATGGTTATGTTACAGCTTCTGTCTTCACACCACATCATGTCAAAGAAGGGTGGGAAGAAGAAGGCCAATGTTCATGAGGAGGATTCCGATGTGGAAGGCTTGCCCCAAATAGAGATAATCTATGAAGACATGAAAGCAATTAAAGGGGTTGAACAAAAATTTAAATGGGGTCAAATATACCCCATGATAAAATATCATAGCATACCACATTCAAGTCTGAAGGACATATCGTTATATGAAAATGTAAGAAGATCATCCATCACCAAGGTATCCACATACTTGGATATTTTCCCTTGTGCTGAGGTGATCAGTTGGATTTTACCTCGAGTAGACGTAGGTACTATGATCATGATAAAAATCGAAGGAAAAAATTTTTCTTCCATCACACCTGCATACATAGCTAAGATTTGCAATTTACCTACTCCAAAAATCAACATGACAGATGACTCGATAAATAGTATGAGTTTGGATTAAATTGAATGTTCAAAGCTGATGCTGATAACAGAGAAGAAATGTATCCAAAAATCCTCTAGCGAATATAATACTTCCAACTTGCGCACTCCCTATAGGCTTATATCCTTGATGCTCAATAGAATTTTTGGCGGGGAACTATAATATGGGTTGGATCCCATTTATATATCATGTGGCCATGCAAGGAACTATCTTTAACTGGCCAGACATTGTATCCAGCAGCTTATCTTCCTGTATAGTTGTTGTAGTAGGAGGCCTATATCAAAGAAAATCATATCTTTACATGGGGTCATATTTGATTGACTGTATCTTATACTTGCACTCATTCGCATGACTAAATTTTAGTTGGAGTGAATCCAAGACACCTATCTATGTTGCATATTAGATTCTATTTTCTCACAAACACTACAGCTTCTACAAGCTTATTTGTGAAGAATTTCTAATTTCTTTACACCAGTTGATTTGTTCTTGAGGAATGAAAGTGTATGTCCAAGGGCTCACTAGAATTTATAAGTGAATATGAGGACAATTTTTTCTCTGAAAAGGGAACCTATCTAATAATGTACGAAGTAACTAGAGCCTCATCACTACTGCCTAAGTATTCCACAGATTACATCCTCCATAATGAAGCAGTAAGACAAATTTTTCTAGATGGATTCATGAATTTTATTTTTGACATGAAGAAGGAGGTTTATCCACCAATGCTTTTCTGTGTTGGAAGATACAAGTTCACAAATGTAAAAAGCTCCCCAAACTTTGTAAAGGATCTAGAAATTTTCGACTTTGGAGAGAAGAATTTTCATGGGAATGATTCCCATGGAAGTGTTGTTCCACATTGTGTGTTGGTAAAGGTTAACTTTTAATATTCTGATGATTGGGACAAGGATGAGGAGATGTTCAGAAATGTGTGCAATATGACTGCTTTGAATAAGCAGTTCAGACAGAAATCATAACTATGGGAGGAAAAGGAAGCAGTAGCACCATAGAACATCAGCAACAATAGGAAGAAGCTACTAAGAAATGTGAAGAAGATGCCAGAAATTTAGTAGAAGAATCTAAAAAACTACTAGCTAAAGAGGCCTAGAGGGAAAATTTAGAAGAATAAAGACTTTAAAAGGAGAACGAGGGAAGGCTACAAAGAGAATCAAAGGAATGATTGCATAAAGGAAGTTGAACAAGTAGCCAAGGATTTAAGGGGAAAAGAATAAGAATATAAAGATAAAGAGATTCTGGAATAGGATATTGCTCAGGATAATCAAGCAAATCCTCACTCTACATAAGACAATACAATGACAGGTGGTCACCTTCCTCTTGTAGAGTTGGGATTAATTCCTTTTACTCTTTCCAAGCATCACGCAGTGGTATGCTTGGACACGATATTCTTTGATCCAAAGAAGAAAAACATAGTTTGAAGATAAAAAAAATAGACTAAGAACTGACACCCGACTTGAGGTAACTAAGAAAACCGTCATGAAAGACACTAACCAAGATCTATTATTTTTGGCATTTGTAACCGTTGCAGCTGCTCAAACTAATGCTGACAATTTTGGAAAATTGGTGGAAAATGTTGAAAAATACAAAGAAAGAATGTGTAAGATGAAAAAGGATGTAGTTTAATAAAGAGAAGAGGGGGGTGAATTAAAGAGGAATCATGAGAAAACTCTCTCATAATTCGAGAGACTCCAAAAGGCCTAACCAAATTTTAGAATCAGAAAAGGATGCCTTGGTGCTTTCAAATACCATCGCCGAGGGAGAAAATAAATACTTTGAAAATAAGATTTCAAAATTAGAGGCACAATGGTTGCAACTGCAAAATAGAAGAAGAGATAAATACATGAGTAGTAGAGCTTGAGGCATGGAACAACTCATTGGAAATTCAACTCAAGGAACCTAATGAACAAAAACTTCATATTACACCTTTTTGGGAGCAGGCCCTCCTAATCAAGTTGAAAATATATCAGGTCAAACTAAATCTTGCAGAATAGGTATATAAGATTGAATGAGCAGAAACAAGATTGCAAAAAAATTTCAGCAATATCGACTGATTTCAGAACAAGGTCACTAGAAATTGCAAAAAATATTCAGGTTCAGCTGACTTGGATAGAAACTAATGCAACATTCCCTGATCATTTTCCATAGAATACTACCGAAATCTTGATGATAGAATTTGAACACCTGGATTTCAGCAACAATGCCGCTGCGATATTGACTGATGGGGTCGAATTTCTTTTGGGGAGGTGTACATATTTATATAAAAGAATGCTCACAATGCGCAATAAGTTCCAGAATTATGTAGAAAAAAGAATACAGGATTTTTTGGGCCAAGAGGAACACTTAAAATATCTTGAGGATAGAGTTGAGAAGGATGAACTAAGTATTCAACAAATTAAAAGCATCAATGAGAAAGTGGTAAAGAACTAGGTTACACAAGCCTCAGTCGGTGATTTCCTTTTGGAATACCTGGTCAGTGTAACTCCACCCAAAGCAGCGGAAATAAATTCACAACTAGATATACATGAAGTGATAGTTAGATTGATGGAGCCTATATATTTCAAGACTATCACTGCAGAAGCTGATGCATGGAGAGAATTCATTGGAGGATTAGCTGGACCCTCCTAATTTTTTGTCTTGTTTACGTATGGAGATTTATGTAAATTATTTTATCTTATTTCCTTTTTCCTAGTGCAAGTCACTAGAGGAAAAAATTTCTAAATCGAGGAGTTAGGGAAGCCCAAAAGTTTTAAGGTAGTCCAAGAGTCACTGGTAAAATGTATAAACAGGAGTAGAAGGTAGATAGAAGGTTACTTTTCACTAGTGCATACGTGTTGTTGTTTGTATGAGAGCTATTTAATTTATGAATAAATAAGAATCAAATTTTGCGGGAGGAAGGCCTATACAATTTTCCAAATGGATTGTGTGGATTGCTAAATACTGAACTATTTTTATTTTAGCCTACTATACAACTGTGATATTGTTCTAACTTGATGAACTATTTCTGCAATTATGAATGATTTTTGTTTCTGTTAGAAATATTGGGCATATAATGAGTAATGAATGTTTTAACATGAAAAACCTATCTTTATTTATATTTTTTTCTACTGTATTTATGTATGAATAATTTGAACAACCACTTGTAGGATTCCACATGCACATCAGAGTACATTACTCTGCTCCCCTAGGAGATAGGTAGAATAACATAGAGTAGATTAGTATTTTTTCTTAATTTAGAAGTAATTAAGGAGTAAGAGTGATAAGACAAGATGTAAGAACCTATGCATCACGGGTTGATGATTTTTCTCACCGATCACTTGCATTTAGTTTAGGAAATTGCATTTCATCCCTTAAAACACAGAATCACATAAGTGGTGGACTGGGATGCAACATATGAAATAGAATTAAAGAACACTTCAGTCCTATGGTAGCCAGGATGCTAACTAGATGGATTCCCATTACCAAATAGTAAAATATCTAATTAGGAATCATTATTAGGGAGAATACCTACTTTCCATACCTTGGATTTTCCTCGAATCAACAATTTTGGCACTAGAGCGAGGGCCACTAGTGCATGGCTGGCAACATAAATTCATTTACTAGAAACTATTCCATTGGTGATAGCTCTGAAACTAAGTTTCCTGCAGATTTCATTTCTGAAGAAAGAGTAGGTTCTAAATAAGAAGGTTCAAAACATTTATACATTTTTCCATTTGAGAAAGCTAATCACTTAAGAAGACATACCCGATCTTACGTAAAGAAACTTGGAGGATTGAAAGCAATTCCTATAATACCAAGAACGCAAGATTCCAGGAAAGTACCTACTTAGAATAAAGATTTGATTTTGGTATAAAGTTTGGAAGAGTTGGTAGGTTTTTCAATGTTGGAATATATTAAACCCACTCATAATTTAGGATAAAATAATTAATCATTATTTGATTAATTATTCACCAACTAGCTTAATTAGTTGGCATCCACTTGCGCCTTAAAGTCAATACGTTCCATCTATATCCTAGGAATGATTTATTTCTAATTTTGGGTTGATCTTGACCACCTTCTGACCATCCAGAATTAGTATACAACACTTTACAACATATTCTACTTTTTTATTCTTTTTTGTACTTTTTCTGCTTTTCTATGGATAAGATAAAAGCTAGTCAACTAGGAAACTGGCAGCTTTTTCTTCCAACCCATCCTCTATTAGTTTTTATCCATTTTGTAGGATTAGCATTTTTTTTCCATCTCCTTGACAACTACCTCATGATTTTTCCAACTCTCAAGGTCCTTGATAGATTTGGGAAGTGCTTTAGCCACCTATGGGGGTTTGCTATATTTTGGTAAGTCAGCCTTTTTGAGATTTATGAGTTGTTTCCATACAATTAAATTTTCCTATGAGGGATGTACTATTTATGTACACTATTATTCATCATTATTCAATGGAAGGATACACACCAATATTCATCTCTTCATTGATGTGATTTGGTCTCTTTTCTTTTCTTTATTTTTCTTGTGTATGCTTGTGATAATTATTAGTAGCAAGATCTATTTCCTATGCTTCTTCTTAGCATCATTTCTCATATCATTGATCTATTATTTATACATGGTATCATATCTACAGTGATCAAAACCTTACCATCTTCCACATGGCATCATAGTAGCAAGGTTGATCAAGTTCTATAGAGTTGAGGAGTGCTTCCAGTCTCCTATCCCTATTTGAAGAAGAGCTTATCTAGCTTACAAGATTTTCTCCTTTTTTTTTGTAGGTTGTAGAGAGTATCTCCTAGAGAATATCAAAACATTCAATATGGATTCAAAATTTCCTCTAATATCTCCTTTCAACTATGCTGACTGGAATCCAAAGATGAGTGCATACTTGAAGAGGCAATGTCTCTTTGATGTCTCAATTGGTGCATTGAGCGAAATTGAGTATTATGAAGAGAATATTGATTGGATTAATAAGTGTGATAGAGCTTATGGAATTATGTGTTTTGGAATTTCTCCAATTATATATCATCTCATGGATTCTGCTGAGTATCCATTTGAGGTTTGGAAGAATTTGGACAAAGCTTTTGGTTTGCAGGAAATAGAAGATGATGCATGGAGCGAACGCAACATATCCTATTATTCTCTCTATCAAGATTTCTTGGCCTCTACATTATCTGATGAAGTTGATCATGATGAATAATTTTCTCATGCATTTCATGTTTCTTCTACCCTATTTGATTCGAATTCTTCCTCCTTCAATCAAGAAGCAAATATTGAAGAGCCATCTTTTTATATGTCTCTTGAAGGTGATTTTTATTCTTGTGATAATAATTATAAAAAAGAAGTAAAATATGAAGCTGCTAATGATATTTATTATGATCCTATAACCCATTCATTGTTCTCCAAATATCCTATCTTATATTATGAGATCTATGTGCTAGATCCTTCACACTTTGTGCATACCTCTCTCCTTGATGGTGCACAACCCAGTGAATTCCAGGATGTTTGCTTAGCCAAATAAATCCTTATTTGTTTCATACCACCTACCTTACTTTATATCATGTTATTCAGAATCTCCTCCTTTGTTATTGGCAGCAATACTCAGAACCTCCTTGAATATTGTGAACATTTCATTCTTTCCTCTTTTCATACAGAGGATTCATTACCAGTGTATTCCCATGAGTCTATTGATATGAGTATATGTGATCCTTTGTATTCTGACTTACAAGAATATTTGAAGGTTCATACACATATCATACCACCATCCATACCATATACCATACCTCTGAATAATCCTAAGACTATACAAATCCCAATTTCACTAGTTGATTCCTCATTGGTCTGTTATGCAGTGATATTTATTTTACATGGTTTGAATTCTTTCCTATCTTTAATTGGATGGTTATCCATGTAATTAGTCATATTTGGACTGATATTAAACATGTTTTGATCTATTCTAAACACTTATGGTTCAGATCTTATGCCCATCCATCATTCAGATTTTTACACCTATCAGTTTTCCCCAATTGCTCATAATTTTCCTAGTCTGGCCCTATATCCTCATGGAGCCACTGAATACTTTGTCCTTGCTGTTTCATATGCTAATAATTCTGATATATCAGATTTTTATCAGCCTCATTTCATATCTATATAGGTGCTACATCAGATTGGAATATTGACATGTGATTCACATTACAACTTTGTAGCTATTCAGGGAATTGGGTGTGAAATAAATTGTCATAATTTGTGTACTCTTTGGGAAGGAGTATGCATAGATCTATTTTCTATTTCATATTATGTTTGCAGATCAAATTTTTACATAAGAAAGAATCATTCAGATAATTCTCCTACTTCATCAGTTGGTGAGATACAAGGAGTCTCTCCTCTTCCTTCTTGCAGGTTCTACACTCCACACATGATCATGGAGTTCATGATTTCTTTAGCAAGTCCTTCATCCAGAAGTAGTTCAGTCAGCTCATTAAAGTGAATATGAATATATGTTGAAGACATATTTTAAATTTTGTGCCTTGTACTATCTTGAGGGAGGATTTTCCCCATGTGGTTTTGCCTCTTTCCTCACTTTTTTGGTCATAATAATTGTTAAAGGGTGACCATAGCCTTGTTGCTGGTCCCTATATGAATCCATATGCATCCATATTTTTTGTCATACCATTATAAATTCATACTTATAGGGGGGGTGTTGGAACATATTAAACCCACTCATAATTTAGGATAAAATAATTAACCATTATTTGATTAATTACTCACTCACTAGCTTAATTAGTTGGCAGCCACTTGCACCTTAAAGTCAATACATGCCATATATATCCTAGGAATGATTTATTTATAATTTTGGGTTGATCTTGACCACCATTTTACCATCCAGAATTAGTATACAACACTTTACAGCAGATTCTGCTTTATTATGTTTTTTTTACTTTTTTCTAGTTTTCTATGGATAAGATAAAAGTTAGTAAACTAGGAAAATGGCAGCTTTTTTTTCCAACCCATCCTCCATTAGTTTTTATCCATTTTGTAGGATTATCATGTTTTTTACATATCCTTTGCAACTCACTCATGCTTTTTCCAACTTGTGAGGTCCTTGATAGATTTGGGAAGTGCTTTATCCACCTATGGGGGTTTGCTATATTTTGGTAAGTCAGCCTTTTTGAGCTTTATGAGTTGTTTCCATACAATTATATTTTCCTACGAGGGATGTACTATTTATGTAAACTATTATTCATCATTATTCAATGGAATGATACACACCAATATTCATCTCTTGATTCATGTGATTCAATCTCTTTTCTGCTGTCTATTTTTCTTGTGTATGCTTGTGAGAATTCTTAGTAGCAAGATCAATTTCCTGTGATTATTCTTAGAATCATTGCTCATAGAATTGATCTATAATTTCTAAAATCAATAGAGGATATCATTCAACCACTTGATCAGTTGGGAACATATTTCCCTATTTTCCAGCGTCCATTACAGTCACTTATTTAGTATCCATCATAGTTTCCTCATAGAGTCATGGCTAACAATAATCAACCCAATCCACCATCCTCGACAGAGAGAACACCACTCAACATAGCTGCTCATTTACATGATCTTCTCAAACATTCTGAAAAGGAATTACCAAAGTTCAACTCGAGGAAATGAATTTTCGTAGAATACCATCAACAAAGTTTCTATTTATCTGTAGAACTTTTGACTGTTGACCACAAATATGTAGTGTGCATAATGTTTCCGCACACCTTTGAATCTAGAACCTCTTCTTGGTATTGCATTTTACAAGACAATTCAATAACATACTAGAATACTTTTGAAAGGTTTTTTAAAATAAATTTTGATAGTGAATGAAGCATCACTACCCTCACAAAAGAATTGCTCTCCCTAAAGATGGATAAAAGGGAAAAATTTCAAGATTTCAATCAAAGATTTGTTGCGCATCTAAGTAATTTTAGTTCTACAACAAATCCATAAAAAGAAACTTTAATAGAATATTATACTTCAGCACCAAGTCCCTCTATAGCAATGTTTGTTAAAAGAGCAATAAAACGCGTGTTAGTCGAGAATTTTGAGGAAGAAAACAAGGTAGAAGCAGAACTTGACAGTATAGCCAAACATACTTCAGAATTAGAAACAAAGACTTTCTGTAGTAAAAAACATTTGCTGCTAACCATACATAAAGAGGAACATTCAAGTGAATTGGAGAACATGGTTAAGATGGTACAAAAGCTATAAAACAAGATTGTATATCTAGAAAAGGACAAATAAGCTAGTTCATCGAAAAAACAGTTTAAACCTTATTTCAAGAAAAGAGAAGAAAGTGAAGCATCTCAGCCATGTGTGTATAATTCTTTTGTTTTGAATTCCAATGAAGTAGGAATGGATGATTTCTCCACCTTTCATCAAGAACCTCATTCTGAAAAGAGTTTCCCACAATGGATTAACTCAATGACTCTACATATAAATCAAATATTAGATGCTCAAATAACAAAGCTTGAGGTGGAAGAAGAAAAACAAATGAACCAAAAGGAACACATGAAAGAAGAATGGTCTTATGGGACTGTGCACCTACATTAAGAGTAAGTGAAGATGATCCTATTGAAGAAATTAAACTTTCATCAATTAATATTACAACCAGAAGTAAAGGACCAGTAATAGATGAAAGATCAATATTGCCTAAGATTAATAAGATACAAGAAAGCATGAAGAATATTTGTAGTAATACCCAAACAAAATATAAGCCTGATCTGCTCAACAAAAAAGATAGGATTCCAACAGTCAGTATTCCTGTAAAGATTGTGGAGAGTAAAACAGAAATCAGTAAGAAAGGTCGAGTAAGTTATGATATGGGGTATGACACAATAGAGGAAATTAAGAAAACGAAAGTGAATATTTTTTTATTTGAATTTTGTAGTTTACCCTAGCAAAGAAAGAAGCTTCTGGAGGATTTCGACCCTCACCCTAGTAGATCCTAGGATGACATTCAATCTAATAAAGAAATTAATTAGGCTAGTATTGGAGGGAAGTCTAAATATCAAACTTTGGCATTCTTATTCTCTTTTGATATTTTCAATCATAATGTGCATAATTGTTTGCTAGATTCTAGGGCTTCATCTAATGTCATTCCACTCTCAGTATGTAAAAAATATCAATGGTCAACCTACGCCATCCTAATGTAAGATCGTTAACTTGGAGAGATCTATAGTGAAGGTAACATTAGAAATGGAAAATGTGTCGATTAAGTTATCTGGATATGAGATAGTTTGTCAGTTTATAGAAATTATGGTGGTAGATATACCAGAGGCCTATGGTTTGATATTGAGTAGGGACTAGTCTACAAAACTGAATGGGTCTTTTGCAACTGATTGGTCACACATGTGGCTTCCTTATAATAACAATCAAAATAATATTAAGGTAATGAAGGAAACACACATCAAACACAATATAAATTAATTAGAAGGATAAAATGAACCTGTAAAATTCATATATTCAGTCTTGGGTAACTATTTTGTAGAACTTGAACCTAGAAATTATCAAGTTGGAGAAGCCAGTCGTGAGTCAGACACACAATCCAAACTGCTTCATTTTTCATGGTCTGATGATATTGATTGTAATATAGTTAATTTAGTTTGTAATGTAGAAAGCAACACTAATCAAATAGATTTAGAAGATAGATTTTGGTTTTTGTACTTTGATGGTTCCAAAACACAAGAGTGATGAGGTGCAAGTTGTGTCCTAATTGACCCTGAAAATAACAAACAATTTATCTCTTGTTGACTAGAGTTTGAATGTACGAATAATACAACTGAGTATCAAGATCTAGGCCAGGGCCTAAGAAAATCCATTTATATTAAAGTAATAAATTTAAAAGTATTTCATGATTCTGAGGTAGTTGTTGGACAGATTAGAAACATAATTCATTGTTTGTCACCTCACTTAAAAGGATACGGAACTTAAATCTGGGATCTGATAACAAATTTCAATGCATCAATATAGGTTCAATTCCTAGGGTGAAAAATGTTGCAACTGAATTTTTAGTTGTTTCTGCTACAAGGTTAGTACCCACTAATAACAAGTTCCCTATTGAACTCATTTTCAGGCCATCAATACCAGACAATATTACCATCTTGAGGGTGTTTGACGATGACTACAAAATCATATATTTTCTAATGAATGATGAAACTTTCAAGGACTCGGTGACTGATGATGAAGAGCATATCAAAGGACAAGGGTTGTGTAAATTAATTGTTGAAGGTCAAACTAATGAATATGTTGATTGGGAAAATGAATCAAAATTGCATATGAATTATATATGTTTTATCTTTATAGCTCCTAAATCTTGGTACAGAGATTTGGTACATTACCTCCAACAAGGATATTTACCACAGCATTGGAGTTCTAAACAAAGAAGAGCACTTTGTTTAAATTCATCCTCTTACCAAATAATTGATGGAGTTATTTTTAGGAAGAACTATGATGGGGTATTTTTGAGGTTCCTCAAACAATAAGATGCCTCTAAAGTTGTCAAAGAATTACATGATGGTCCTACTAGAGGACATTTTTTGGGAGATACTACTGCTAACAAGATTCTAAGATCTAGTTATTATTGGCAATTTTTTTTTAAATATGCTCATGCATATGTAAGAAAGTGCGACATATGCCAAAGAAGCGGTCAAAGACTAAAAAACGCGTCTAGACCATTCCAACTAGTTATTATTTTGGAGCCGTTCAAAAAATGGGGTATTGACATCATTGGAGAAATTAATACAAAATATTCATTCAAACATAAATATATTTTCACGGCTACTGATTACTTCTGGAGATGGGTAGAAGAAGTTCCATTATGCAAAGTGAATGAGGACATGGTCATAGAGTTCTTGCAAGAAAATATTATCACCAGGTTTGGGGTTCCAATTTCACTTGTCTTTGATAATGTGTCTTATTTTTCATCAATTAAGCTAATTGAATTCGCTAGTGAAAATGGAATCAAGTTTCATTATTTCTACGAATTATTATCTGCAAGGTAGTGGGTTATCTGAATGAACCAATAAAAATATGATCAGAATCTTAAACAAGATTGATATCAAAAATCAGAGAAGTTGGAACATATCTCTTCCCAATGCACTGTGGGTAGACAGGGTCACCCCCAAGAATTCCTTAGGAGTGTCCCCTTATAATCGATCCTACCCCCAAGCATTTTACTCACATCCTCTCAGTTAGCCCAAGATTCATGAGGGTTTGGTAGCGAAGCTTTCCAAGCTCGAATTAATAGCTTGATGAAACTTGAAGAGTCTAGGCTCAAGTCCAAAGAGAGATTTAAGTACCAACAAGAGATTGTCAAAACATGGTTTGATAAACATGAATTCATGAAGGGAAGTTTTGAGATTGGATACTTGGTTCTGAAATGGGATCACCCGCATGATGACAAGGAAAAAAATACAAAATTTCAACATCTATGGGTTGGCCCCTTTCACATTGCTGAGAAGATAGACCCCTCAACCTATACATTATGAGATTTGCAGAAATGGGAAGAGAATATGCATGTTAATGGTCCTGTTCTCAAACCTTATTTCACCTAGTATGTTAGGAATCCTTTTATACATAAATAAACATTTTCTTTTGTTTTATTCTTGGTTTCTTTTAAAGTTTCATTTTCTTTCCTTTTCATTGGTTTTCTTTAGTTTAATTTTCCTTTTTTTTTCAAAATAAGCCAGATTAATCTTTTGGTTCTTGGGAACATTGGAATCTGAAATAATTGTAAAATAATTTTAATCCAAGAACTACCCATTGGAGGTTATTTATGCAAAATCTAATCAGAAATAAGATTCTTTAATTTGATACAATGTTGAAGGGAAGTGATCTTAGGAATACATTGAAGTTCTGTTTAAACCCTGTAAAATAGCTAAGCTAGATGAGCTCTAGAATACTATCTTGGGGCTCCATTCACTTTCACATTAATATCTATCCTAGGAAGTTTTCCATGAAAGACCCATGGAAAGAAATTATAACGGACATGTGCATGGTATTCAAAATAATCCCATGCCACAAAATGAAACACAAAATGATTAATATAACGAGTCAAAATTCCAAAATAGAAAGTATGTATCAAGAAGATATACTGAAGAAATAAATAAGTAGAATAAATTGATTTCTCCAAACATTGTTCTTCGTTTGTGAGCTGAAACCAAATCATCACTCACACAAATAGAAATTATGGATGGAAGAACCTAAACCAAATATTAGAAGCAAACGGAGCAATCGAGGAAGTCTCAAAAGACAAAATTCTTAAGCATCAAAAGAATGAAAAAGGAATGGGAATGAGGAACAAGTGAATGCATCTGTCTAACTCTGCCATGATCCTATAGTGTTATATCCAACAACAACCAAATACAGAGGTGAAACAAATAACAAATTTTGTCCCCAACAAAGTTATCAGGACTTCTAAGCTTGGTTACCGTACCCCAAAGGACTATAATCAATGTAATGCTATGAATATTAAATTCTTGAAAAGTATAGACTCTTAAATGATCTTGAAAGAAGCATGTGATGGGTTGCTTTAATCAAATTCCATATAGCAATTTTTTTTCAAAAGATAGTTTTTTCAGAGATCTATGTTCACCATCTAGTCTCCAATTGTTGTTGCTGCAACAACTACCCCAAAATTGTTTAAGATTTCAAGCCCCCCCCCCCCCCCCCTCCCTTATATTTTTATCTTTTAGACTTTCTTAGACTACTTTTTCTCTTTGGGGACCCTTTCCAAGACTTAGTTTTATTTTCAACAAGTTAGAAAAACCCCCTTTTTTCCAAGACAGAACTCAATTTTTTCACCTAATGTGTCGGATGAACTCATCGAGTCTGTCCGACACGTCAGAGGGACTCTGATTTACCATCCAATTTTATTGAAAGCTAAGCTCTTTTTGGATATTAGGTTAAATTATTACTGATCAGTTTGACGGAACTTAAGTTTTTGAGTTGATACTATCGACGATTCTTGCATGTCCTTGTCGATGAGTTTGTGCATATATCTTTCATGGGAAGACCTTGCGAATGGGGATTTCTACAAGATCGGCCTGAATCAACCTTTGGTACCAAAGCTATCGGTAGAAACCGATCTTGGCCGCCCAACGTCGTTTCTTTGAAAGTTTTGTTTAGTTTTTCCACTCTCCTTTTCAGATCCTTCCAGCAGGTTATTTTGATAGTATCAACATCAATAGGATTTCATTGCCGATATGTGCAGAAAGCAAGAAGTTTTCACCCACTATTGCTCACGAAATTGTTTTCATGGTTTTGTCGACAAAGCAATCTCAGAAGTTGCTGGATAATATCAACGATAGTGTCGAAAGAACTTCAATGTTGGAGAGGACACTGTCATGGATTTTATCTCTTTCTCACCAATTTCGAGTTGTACTTTTTCCCCATTACAGCAGCTTTAGTCTTAGGCACTAAAAAATGCACTTTTCATTTACATTCTCGACGGCTGCATTTATTACTTCTTCATGATTTTTCTATATAATCCTTGGGAGGTTTTATGGACTATTACTACTACCTATTTTCTATGCGTCTAATTGTCTATTTCTGATTGAATCTGGATTTCCTCATTGAAAACTATACCCCCGACAACATTTTCCATGTAGGCCTCAAACTTTGTCTTTAACTGATTGTGTTAAGAGGGGTTTTGATAAAAAAACATTTTGGGGGATTTAATGTTTATGAGGTTAGGGTTCTACCTTTTCTAGTTTTTTTTAATCCTTTCCCCAATCCTTAGGGTTTTATTCTCCCCCATGATTCACCAAAAGTTGCTTCAGACTAGTTGGGATAGATTTTCACCTCACTGAGTTTTACCCTGCCTGCTAACTCAACCATGATGGTTTTATTGGCTCCCTTCGTCCTCGCCATAATGTGTGTTCTGACCTTTCAAGCCATAGAGATAGTCTATCAGATATCTAATATATTATTAGTGAGATTGTGGTAGATTGAGCATTTTTTCGACTTCCTCTCCTCTTGTTTAGATTTATATGCAATGATGGGTAAGGGTACCATCCATGGATTTTCACAAGGAGGAATGTCGTGGTTAAGGATTAGGCCTTTGGTTTTGGGATAATACTGCTTTCTTAGGGTTGTAGCAGGGTTTCTTGGATTCTTGGTTCAAACTAGCGTTCAAATTTCCCTCGTTTTCAAGGTCACATAGTCATTGCCGAGGTTTTCATTTGCTTCTGAGAAGGGAGGTCACGACATATTCATGTTTAAAGAAAAGTGTAATGGTACGGTAAAACCTTGTAAGAAAACCCAGTTAGTCAATATGTAAGTTGGATCTTGATCTAAAGCACTAGGTGATTGGTTCGTAGAACCAGGGGTCTAAATCCCGAGACAACATTTCAAGCTTGTGTTTGAATTAATCCAATTTTTACCTGATATATACTTTACCATACTTAAAGTATTTGGATAACCTATTCTTTACATCACAGGCTCATTTGATATGTTCAAAGATCAATCGGTAAATACATTTTTGTTTAACACTGAATGCAATCTTATGTTTGATTATCTAGGTTTCACTAGCTTGCATCTTAATAATAAGTTCTTCATTCTTGTATATTCTGTTAATGTGAATGCATGTTGTATGATCACAATAACACTAAGTTTTTTCTTATGGTTATGTTGCAGTTTCTGTCTTCACACCACAACATGCAAAAGAAGGCTGGGAAGAAGAAGGCCAAGGTTCATGAGGAGGATTTCGATGTGGAAATCTTTCCCAGAATAGAGATAACTATGAAGACATGAAAGCAGTTACATTGTTTGAACCATAACTTAAATGGGGTGAAATATGCCCCATAATAAGAGATCAGAGCATACCAGATGCAGTTGTGGAGGACATATTGTTATAGGAAAACATAAAGAGATCAACCATCACCAAGGTATCGACACTCCCAAATATTTTCCCTTGTGATGAGGTGATCAGCTAGATTTTACCTTGAGAAGAGGCAGGTACTATGATCATGTCAAACATCGAAGGAAAATCTTTTGCATCCTTCAAACCTCCATATATAGCCAAGATTTGCAATCTACTTGCTCCATAAATCAACATGACAGATGGCTAGATAAATACTATGAGTTTGGATTACATTTAATGTAGAAATTCAGGCCTGCAATAGATTAATTTCACCCACAACAATTAACAATTGATCATGCAAAATTATCAACAATGGAGACTGAATATGGAGCTGTAACACAAAATTATATTAATTGAGTGTACAATAGCCAACCCTGTAATATCATAGGCTACTGAATATATAGAATACATGAGAAAATTGAATGCATAAGGAAGCATCCAAATCTAGCATAAAGCAGGCTTACCCAAAATAGGCAAATCCCCCATAGGTGTCAAAAGCTGATCCCAAATATATCAAGGACCCCACGAATTAGCAAGGGCACATGGGAAAGCTAAAGAGTGGTCAAATGGCAGGTCATACATGCTTTTTCATGGAGGAAAGAGTGGAGGAGGAAGAGGCAACAAAGCTGATTCACCTCACCTAGTCTTGCTTTCCTATGTGCCTTAAAACACTGAAAAAGCAGGCAATAAAGCAAAAAAAGCAGAAGGGCGCCTAGGAGGCCAGGAATAAATTAGATTTGATTCCCAGGGATTTCCCAAGCGCCCCATGAGTCAATAATGGCAATTTCGACCTCTATGGATAGGCAATTAGCAACTTGCACATGGTGGGACTCATGGACTAGGCAAATAAGACAAAATAAATGAAATAATGTCTAAGTGGGTAAATA